>SJYA01002072.1:288161-358928 GCA_006410615.1 Neotragus moschatus
TTACCACTAGTGCCACCTGGGATGCCCAAGAAGGTCTAACGAGTCTTCTACTATCCAGTGAATAACTAAAAATTAAAGCATTTAAACTTAGTGGCCTGGATATTTGTGTAATAAATACCGTTTTAATGAATTACCTATAAATCTGCATAATTGTCATCTTATATTTTGGGAGGCTGTACAAATTTAAAAATATTTTGGAAACTAAATGTTAAAACGAAGTCTACTCAGAGGGTTCTGCAAAAATGGCAGAACTGTGTGTGCTTAGTTGCTTCAGTCGTGTCCAGCTCTTTGTGACCTGTGGACTGTAGTTCACCAGGCTTCTCTGTCCATGAGATTCTCCAGGCAAGAATGCTGAAGTGGGTTGCCATGCGCACCTCCAGGGCATCTTCCCAACCCAGGGATCAAACGCACATCTCCTGCATTGCAGGCAGATCCTTTAACCACCACTGAGTAACCTGGGAAGTCTGAAATGGCAGAATAGGAAGCATTAGAAATTTATCTTCCTATGGAGCCAATGATTTTACTCACAGAACCTGATGTAACTGTTTTGTAACCCTGAAATCTTTGCAGATTTGGAAGAGTTGCAGCTTCCAGGAGAAAGAACAAAATTATCAATGTTTGCAAATAATATGATCTTTTGTGTAGAAAACCCTAAAAATTCCATGCACACACAAAAAATCCAAACTGTTAGAACTAATAAACAAATTCAACAAATTAATAGATTACAAAGTTAGCTAACAAAAAATTTGACATTTCTAAACACAATGTACAATCTGAAAAGAAAATTACAAAAATAATTGTATTTACAATAGTATTAATAGGAATAAAGTACTTAGAAATTAATTTAATCAAGGAGGTGAAAAACTTGTGCAATGAAATTTATTAAATAGTGCTTAATGAAACTTAAAAAAAAACACATAAATAAATGAAAATGATTCCCATGTTCATGGATTGGAAGACAATATTATTCAAATATCGATCATACTACAGATTCAGCACAATCTTCTTAAAAATTCCAATGATATTTTTTGTAGAAATAGTAAAATGAGAAAGAACAAAACTCACAACCCTTGATTACAAAAGTCACTACAAATTTGCAGTAATCAAAACAACATGGTTGACATAAATGTAGGCATATATACCATCGGATAGAATTGAGAGTCCAGAAATGAGCTTCACATGTGTGGTTAAATGATTTCTGCAAGAGTGTGAAAAATATGTGAGGAAAGGACAATCTTTTCAACACGTGGTGCTGAGAAAACGGGATGTGTGTGCGTGCTTAGTTGCTCAGTCGTGTCTGATTCTTTGTGACCCCATGGACTGTGGGCCACCAGGCTCCTCCGTCCACGGAATTTTTCAGTCAAAGATACTGGAGTGGGTTGCTGTTTCTTACTCCAGGGGAAAATAGGATATCCATATGCAAAAAGTGAACTTGGACACTTATCTAACATTATATACAAAAATTAACTCAAAATAAATGAAGGATCTAAATATAAGACCTAAAATGATATAACTCTTAGAAGAAAATATATACTAGTTTTATGATACTGGATTTGATAATGATTTCTTGGATATGAGAATAAAGGCACAGGTAAAAAGAAAAAATAGGCAAATTGACTTTACAAAAATTAAAAAAATATCCTGCATTAAAAGACATAATCCACAGAGTGAGAAGGCAGTTCACAAGATGGAAGAAAATATTTGTAAACCCCATAGTAAGAGATTAATATTCAGAATATACAGAGAAGTCTTAAAACTCGAGAACACAGAACAATTGGATTTAAAAGTAGGCAAAGGATTTTAACAGGTATTTCTCCAAAGAAGATATGTGAATGGCTAATAAGCACATGAAAGATACTCAGCATCATAATTATTAAGGAAATGCAAATCAAACCTACAATGAGATACTAACTCATACCTATTAGGATGGTTACTATTAAAAATTAAACAACCAGAAAATAGTAAGTGTCCCAGGGGATGTGGAGAAATTGGAACTCATGTACTCTTTGGTGGATAGAACTGAAAAAATGTTGTGGGAAATAGTGTAGATTCACCTTAAAATTTTTTAATAGAATTACCGCATAATTCAGAAGTCCCACTCCTGGATATACACCCAAAGGAAATAAAAGGATTTCCAAGAGATATTTGTACACCTATATTCATAGTAGCAATATTCACAAGCTAAAACACATGAGCACACCATGTCTCCGTCAACAAATGAATAAGTAAAAAAATGTGGCATAGACATACACTGGAAGATCATTGATCCTTAAAAAGGAATGAAATTCCTCAATATGCTTTAATATGAATGTACCTGGAGGACCTTATACTAGGTAAAATAAGCTAATCATTAAATAAGACAATTATTGTATGAATTTACTTATATGAGTCTCTTAGAATAGTCAAAATCATTAAGACAAAAGTGTAATGGTGGTTGCTAGAGGTTGGTGGGGAGGGAGGGTGGAAATGAGGAACTATTATTTAAGGGGTATTGAGTTTCAGTTTTACAAGATGAAAAGAGTTAGGGGGATGGATGGTGGTGATGATAGCATAATAACGTATTTAATACCACTGAATTGTACACTTAAAATGGTTAAGATGCTAAATGTTACGTATATTTTGTCACACAAAAAGCTAAAACAAAGAGCAAAAACAGATCTACTTCTATACCTTAATACTTTCAGTTTACACCACTTTACTACTTTCTACAACTTTATGAAACTTTCAGTAGCTTTCGAAAATTTATAAGCACTGGATTTTCTTTGATCTGAAAGATAGATAAAAACACATTATATCAAATTTTTAGTTTCCACTACTGTTAAAAGTGCACTGCAGGGATCTATGAAAACACTGTCTAATAAATAGATATATGTTGATGTTTCATGTCAATTGCTTCCATGGGGACACTAAATATAGTCCATAGATTGCAAGGCAATCATAAGTCAGAAGAGACACTGCGTGTCTAAATAATATAAATGCTTGTCTTGGGTCATGGGGGAAAACTCTAGAACCATTCCTCTTACAATTATTTCAACAGCCACTGTTTTTGTCTGAGAGACAAATCATTGGAGCAACAAATGAATGTCATGTTTTGTTTCATTTCAGAATCCTTGTGCCTTGTCCTGATAAAATCACATAACTATACATCTTGGTTTTTAGTTCTGGGATCTTATAATCCTGGAATTCCAGTGACCTTGCATGGCAATCAGAAAAGTCCCAGAGAAACACCCACCCTTAGAATTAGTTCATTTGGGGTTATCTTAGCTTAAGCTTTGGGGAGTGTATATGGGAAACAGTACTTCTTATCATATGGCCAAAGGATTTTGATTAAATTCTTATCCACAATTCTAGAAATATAGCTAAACAGAGAAAAGCAGCTTCTAGTATTTAGAAACTTAAAACTAGAAAAACAAAGTAATTGTGTTGATAGAAAGAATAAAATATAATCAACATTTTTCGGTTAATGTTTTCTGCAGACATTTAAATACGGATGAAGAGTTATGTATAACGTCAGTTCAGTTCAGTTCAGTTCAGTTTTGTCTCTCAGTCGTATCTGACTCTTTGCGACCCCATGTATCACAGCACGCCAGCCCTCCCTGTCCATCACCAACTCTTGGAGTTCACTCAAACTCATGTCTATCGAGTCAGTGATGCCATCGAGCCATCTCATCCTCTGTCATCCCCTTCTCCTCCTGCCCCCAATCCCTCCCAACATCAAAGTTTTTTCTAATGACTCAACTCTTCACATGAGGTGGCCAGAGTACTGGAGTTTCAGCTTTAGCATCATTTCTTCCATAGAACACCTAGGACTGATCTCCTTTAGAATGGACTGGCTGGATCTCCTTGCAGTCCAAGGGACTCTCAAGAGTCTTCTCCAATACTACAGTTCAAAAGCATCAATTCTTCAGTGCTCAGCCTTCTTCACAGTCCAACTCTCACGTCCATACATGACCACTGGAAAAACCATAGCCTTGACTAGATGGACCTTAGTCGGCAAAGTAATGTCTCTGCTTTTCAATATGCTATCTAGGTTGGTCATAACTTTTCTTCCAAGGAGTAAGCATCTTTTAATTTCATGGCTGCAGTCACCGTCTGCAGTGATTTTGGAGCCCCAACAAATAAAGTCTGACAGCATTTCCACTGTTTCCCCATCTATTTCCCATGAAGTGATGGGACCGGATGCCATGATCTTAGTTATCTGAATGTTGAACTTTAAGTAAACTTTTCCACTCTCCTCTTTCACTTTCATCAAGAGGCTTTTAAATACAATTTATATAATCTAATAAATAATAGGAGCATGTGAATATTCGTGAATGAATGGGGGAAAGGTAAACGGGGAGAAAGTTAGTTAACTCTAATTGTTTCAACAGAGAGGTGTGACCTGAGAAAACCCAAGTCTGATATTTCCCACCTCAGGAATCTCTTCTTATATCCCTCACTTCAGTAGCCAGATTTGGGGATGGTGGAACTCTGGTATAGGATTGATTGTTCCTCCAGTGCTTCTAATGCCATCATCTTTCATGTTTAGTCCTCTGTGTCAGTCCCACTCTCTTCAGCCTAGTAGGTCCCCTAGAAACAAAGCGTAAATAAAAATTCTTATTTATTTATTTATTTTTATTTATTGTGCTTTTCATTATTTATTAGCTGATTTTTTTGCTTTCATAGGTTTTTTATTTTTATTTTTTATTATTTTATTTTATTATTATTAGTTTTACTTTACAATATTGTATTGGTTTTGCCATACATCATCATGAATCTGCCACGGATGTGCATGTGTTCTCAATCCTGAACCCCCCTCCCACCTCCCTCCCATACCATCCCTCTGGGTCATCCTACTGCACCACCCCTAAGCACTGGACATATTGTCACAAGAAGATGAGTGAGGGAAATAGGATAGGGCAGGGAAAGAAAATAATGTGAGGCTGTGGTTTCAACTGGAGACCAGCTACAGGTTTGGTTCCTCAGGAAGCTTTGGAGCACACATTGCCTCCCAGCTTTGGTCCCACCTGGTGTCAAGGAGGCCGGCCTTGTGTACCATGTGTCAGGCACTCACTGCCTGACATCTAGATCACTCTAGATCTGCCCTGGTGGGGACAACATGACTTTCTGGGTGAAGTGCCTCTCATTTGGTAAATAAAAATTTTCTGTAGAAAGGAAGAATTCTGACCCTGTCTTATTCAACATCCACTGCAGAAGGGATATAGATGCATTGGCTTGGTGAAGGGGATCTGAGTGGGACACCTATGCCATCCATTGCGGTCATTGTTCCTTTAATGATATAAACTGGGCAGTCTGAACAAATGTAAGACTTTGGGTGAACATTTAAGCAAGAGTGAAAATGTAGAGTTAGAGTTAGAGTTCAGGATGAATTTAGTGTATCTTTTTTTTTAAATTAAGGGTTGCCATAATAAAATAGGTCTTATTAAGTTTTACATTAAGTTTTACATAGCTGCAAGAGTTAAGTCTTTGTTGTTTAGTTGCTAAGTCGTGTCTAACTCTTTCATGATCCCATGGACTGGAGCTGTCCATGGGATTTCCCAAGCAAGAGTACTGGAGGGGATTGCCGTTTCCTTCTCCAGGGGATCTTTCCAACCCAGGGATCAAACCCACATCTCCTGCATTGGCAGGTGGATTCTTTACCATTGAGATACCAGGGAAGGCTATTATTAAGTTTTACATTGTTTTATATGGCTACTAGAGTGAAGTCTTAGGTTAATGCTAAAGTTAGGGTTAAGGCTAGAATTGGAGAGGTCATTAGAATTAGTGATAAGGTTATATTTCAGTGTTAGTCTGTGTTACTAGAATATTGCTACATTGGACTGTGATTAGTCAAAGATAGTCTAATGATAGAATTACAGTAGGTATTAAAGATAGGGGAGCAAAGGGTAGTTAGGATAGAAGCAATGGGAGTTTTTATCATCTATGTCTGATATGAACTTAGTCAACAACCTCTTCTTGGTGAACTACATGATTTAAAACACTTAGAATCTTTGCTTCAGTATTTCATTTGTTTTCTGAATTCACTTTGAGGTGAGGCTTGAGGTATGAAGGATAGTTAGGTTGAACTTAGAATAGAATCAGAGTTTGGATAGACAATGAAATTAGTTCTTAGAGAATAGGGCATGGAACAGGGAGGGTGGTGGTGGGGAGGAAAATGGCAGAAAAATCTTAGAGGATCTGACAGTGGCTTCTCTTTGCATTCCAGCCTCTACCTGCCTGGCACTGGTTGCAGCTCAGCTTCTTCACAATGGTGGGTCCCAATGGCAACGAATCCAGTGCCACATATTTCATCCTAATAGGCCTGCCAGGCTTGGAAGAAGCTCAGTTCTGGCTAGCCTTCCCATTGTGTTCACTCTACCTTATTGCTGTGCTAGGTAACTTGACGATCATCTACATTGTGCGGACGGAGCACAGTCTACATGAACCCATGTACATCTTCCTTTGCATGCTTTCTGGCCTTGATGTTCTCATCTCCACCTCATCCATGCCCAAAATGATGGCCATCTTCTGGTTCAACTCCACTACCATCCAGTTTGACGCTTGTCTGTTACAGATGTTTGCCATCCACTCTTTGTCTGGCATGGAGTCTACAGTGCTGCTGGCCATGGCCTTTGACCGCTATGTGGCCATCTGCCACCCACTACGCCATGCCACTGTGCTAACATTGCCTCGTGTAACCAAGATTGGCATGGCTGCTGTGGTGCGGGGGGTTGCGCTTATGGCACCCCTGCCTGTCTTCATCAAAAGGCTACCCTTCTGCCGCTCCAATATCCTTTCCCATTCCTACTGCCTACACCAAGATGTCATGAAGCTGGCCTGTGCTGACATCCATGTCAATATCATCTATGGCCTCATCGTCATCATCTCAGCCATTGGCCTGGACTCACTTCTCATCTCTTTGTCATATCTGCTTATCCTCAAGACTGTGTTGGGCTTGACACGTGAAGCCCAGGCAAAAGCATTTGGTACATGTGTATCTCATGTGTGTGCTGTTTTTATATTCTACGTACCGTTCATTGGATTGTCTATGGTGCACCGGTTTGGCAAGCGGCAGGACTCCCTCCTGCCCATCATCCTGGCCAACACCTACCTGCTTGTTCCTCCTGTGCTCAACCCCATTGTCTATGGAGTGAAGACAAAGGAGATCCGACAACGCATCCTTCGTCTTTTTCATGTGACCACCCACACTTTGGATCCCTAAGGGATCAAATTTGTTTTTCGTTCAAAGTCTTTCAGTTCAGATTTTAATATCAACATTTTGGAAGACAGTATTAGGAAAAAAATTCTTAATAAAAACACAACTGATCCTTCAAAGATGAAACTGGTTGGAGGATCTCCATGTGTGTAGGGGCAGCAGAACTGTATATTCCCAATCCTTATCTTTCAATATTATTTTTCCCTTTAGTTCTTTGGGGGTAGTTGTGGTTGGAGAGTTATTACTTCCCATTTGCTTGGAATTCAGTTCAATTCTCAAGTCCAAACCATTCAGATAATTGCTTGCACTGGTAGTTCACAGCATTCTGAGATAAGGGTGATATTTCTAAAGCACATTTGCGAAAGGTTTGAGTATGACAAAAATTAAATACAAGAACATAGTACAATTAGATAATCTGGCTTAAAACTGACTTCTTCAGAATCCCCTACCATTTGGATCTTAGGAAAGGAGACATACCTGGATTTCCCTCTTCAAGGTGACCTCCGCAGAGAAAATATGATTTCTCTTTTTTTCTGACTACCATTCCTTAAGAAGAGGATTGAAAGTAAATTCACAAAAGATTACATTTATCTACATTAATGAAAGATGATACTGTATCTGAGAATTTTCATAGACTCTGGACAGTTTTCCTTGTTTTCCAATTTTCTTATTAACCTTTTGATTTTGGTAGGAATATGTCCCTATTGTGAGTGAGTGAGTGAAGTCGCTCAGTCATGTCCGACTCTTTGCGACCCCATGGACGGTAGCCCACCAACTCCTCTGTCTATGGGATTCTCCAGGCAAGAATACTGGAGTGGGTTGCCATTTCCTTCTCCAGGGATCTTCCCAACCTAGGGATTGAACTTAGGTCTCCTGCATTGCTGGTAGACACTTTAACCTCTGAGCCACCAGGGAAGCCCCTATTGTACTGATGGGAAACTGATGTTCAGTGAGGTCACACGGGCTTAAAACATTATCTTTTGATGCCCAATCTCATCTTTGAGGAGGGGCTGTTAGACTAGTGGGGTGGTAAGTCAGACATTCTAGAGTCTTGAATTTTCTGTATTTAAGTTCCTTTCTCGTTCAGTATTGTATTTAGGAATTTCCTGTAATGTTGTTGATGGCTTTAATTTCAAAGGTTCCTAGCCTATTTGCCATTGTACTTATGTTGTAGCAACAGGAATATGTTTGGGTAATTCCCAAACAGTGGCTATTTCGGGTAAGAGTATAATTAGTAGTTGGGGCATTCACTGGATATCTGGAGAGACACTTTATAGAGAGATGCAGCTGAGAAAACTTAGAAGCTCATGGAAGAAAGGGCAAGGCTGGTACCATAGACCAGGGAGTCAAGAGCACAAAGCATTGTGAGACTGAATAGGGTAAGTGGCCCAGGTGACCATCAAAGAGGAAAAGCTAAGGCAAGCATAGGTCCACAGAAAGTGAATAGAATATAAAAGTGAAACATGTATTCCCATGGTTCTGAAGTACCCTGCTAGGGACACCCACAGCATCAAAATGCCGTGGGTTTGACTGGGGAATTAAGATTGGGGGATTAATTGGGGAATGGGGAATTAAGATCCCAAATGTTGTGTCATGCAATACAGACTTTTTTTTTTAAGACTGTATCCCTTATAGCTGTATTTAGCATGAGTATGGTTCCAAAGGCCCACCCGGGAGCCCCACAGGCCAAGTATAGCACTTCCAGAAGGAAGCCAAATGGAAAGAATGTGTGTGTGCATTGCAGGAGTGCAGGAAGAATGAATGGAGCAGGAATGAGATCTCCACCCATAGGGGAGTGCTAGGCAGACCTAAGGAGGGGTAGGTAATTGTGAGAAGCAGGTAGGAGAGTAGAGAGCATGGCACATGGCTGGCCAGACTTTTATGGCCATAGCTAGAAGCACAGGACTACTCGGTAGAAAGGATATCAGGAGATCCAATTTCTTGGACTGGAATCCAGAAGATGAGAATTGTGAGCCGTATGGAATCCGCTGTGCCTGGTGAGTGGTGACCAGCAGATTGAGGTATATAAACTAGTCAGTGCCAGCTAGGGTCACTCTGAACTGTATAGAAGATCATCTCAGTTCCCAGTAATGCCCTGACACTGAGACTGAAAGAAAGAAACAGAATGAGAGAGAAGAGAAAGACTTTTTCTTATTAGGAAAGCAATATATGATCACAGTAAACAAAAATCTTAAATGTTCTGAAAATATAACAGAAATTAAAATGTAATAAAAACTCCAGTAAACCCTAGAGAAAAAAAAAATACTGCTGGCATTTTGGTGTTTATTCTTCCAGATTTCTAATAAGTGTTTGTATACATGCTTCTGTGTGGGTATATGATGAATGTGGGTATCTGTTTCATAGTTGAAATCGCACAAGAGTCATAGACAAATGAGTGAAAAGAGACAAATCAGAAAGACACATTTTTTACTTTTATTTCTGGGGATGCAGTTATTATCTTAGATTTCAAAAGAGATTGCAAGTGTATAATAGTGAATATGCTCAAGACAAAGTTTCATGGTTTTGATCCTAAATGGATTAACCATTTGGTGAATGTAAACCCACATGCACACACAACGCTTCCACTACCTTCCTTCCTGTGTTTCTCCATAAGTACTAAATGCCAGATTTAGGGACAAAACTATATCTGGTCATTTACTTCAGTACTTACTGGGTCATCTGGAGGGCCCAGAGATAAGAACTAGGATGAAAAGAGAGGCTGTCTTTTTTAGGAGAGTTGACTGGAGATTAGAGGTTTCCTGGGTAGTTTTAACAGTAAAGAATCTGCCTGCAATGCGGGAGACCTGGGTTTGATTCCTGGTTGGGAAGATCCCCGGTTGGGAAGATCCCCTGGAGAAGGGAAAGGCAACCCATTCCAATATTCTTGCCTGGGAAAACCCACAGGCAGAGGAGTCTGGTAGGCTACAATTCATGGGGTCACAAAGAGTCAAACACAACTCAGCAACTAACACTTTCACTTTTCAAAGAACTTTATCATATACATTTTACTTGGACATCTTTTTTGGCCCCATTTCCTTTGTTTAGATATTCTTGTCTCTGGCCTCACCATTGCAGCTAATTGGCCCTTTTCCGGGTTCTAGAAAAGTCAGAATAACATGAAATTTCAGTCTTTAAGTCACTTACTCTTTTTTTTTTTTTTTTTTAGGTTTTACCTAGAAATGATTCATAAACATGTCTTGTGTTCCCAGTTATGACTACCAGCTCTCTAGTCCAGATACTCCCCTGCTGCTTGTCATTGTCAAGACCAATTGTCATTGTCAAAACCTTCACACTGGTCTCCTTGCTTTGAATATCATTTGCACCAGTCCTAAATGCCACAAAGCTGGTATGAGTTTTTTCCAAACACACCTCTGATTAACTTCCCTGCTTAAAATCCATCAAAGATCTTTTGTTACTTCCCATAAAAAGTTGTTATTTCTCAGAAAGACAGTAGGCTACATCTTTCCCTTTAATACCTGTTCCTGTCTTATTTTTCCAGTATAACATTTATAATTCTTCCACACAACATAGTATTCAGCTACTTGGTGTCTCTGATTGATTTCATGCATTTTTAAAGCCTTTGTTTCACTCTGTTGCATTGTATGAACTGATCTTTTGCCATTTTTTTAGTAACTCCTTATAAAATGAAGTTATTCATGATTTGTCAGGCCAGAAGAAGTATTCTCTCTTCAGTGTGCTCTGACTTCTTGAAGATTTTTAGAACTGGANTTTAAATTTTCTATGGCTGGGTGGATGCTTGGTTGCTCAGCCATGTCCAACTCTTTGCAACCCTTTGGACCCCAGGGACCCCAGAGGCCCACCAGCCTCCTTTATACATGGAATTTCACTGGCCTCCTCTGTCCATAGGATTTCACAGGCAAGAATACTGGAGTATTGCCATTTCCTCCACCAGGAGAAAATAAATGACTAAAATAGATTTAGAATTTCTTTCTTTCTAAATATAAATGCTATACTATTTCCTCCCTTTACTTGCAGTCAGTGTCTTCTAATACTGAAAAAAGTGATGTTTGTTAACACTCTTCACTAAGCAAGTGAAACTGAAAATTGCTCAGTTGTGTCTGACTCTTTGAGACCCCGTGGACTGTATAGTCTATGTAATTCTCCAGGCCAGAATACTGGAGTGGATAGCCTTTACCTTCTCTAGGGGATCTTCCCAACCCAGGGGTCAAACCCAGGTCTCCCGCATTGCAGGAGGATTCTTTACCATCTGAGACACAAAGGAAGCCCAAGAATACTGGAGTGGGTATCCTATCGCTTCTCCAGTGGATCTTCCCAATCCAGGAGTTGAACCAAGGTCTCCTGCATTGCAGGCAGATTCTTTACCAGCTGAGCTACCAGGGAAGCCCTTCACTGCATAGCACTCTCTAAATGCTCATCATCGTCATCCCTTTGCCCTGAGTATTATTGTTATTCAGCTGATAGTGTACTTTACATATGTGTTTTCACACAGCACATTATTTTTTACTTTGTTGATAGACAAGAGAAACATTTTAGATAAGGTAAAAGGAAAGAAATTCTTAAGTCCATGAAAGGAGGAGAAAACTACAGCTTTCACCTGACTCAGCTATTAGAGCTTGAGATCGTTTTGTATTTGGAGGGTCTGAGTACAATCCCAGGACATTGTCTTCTAATTAACACTCAGTAATGATAAACTCCTAGGCTGAATGCCATATTAAGTATTCAGAAAGTTTAATGAAGAGATGCTTGATTCTCATCAGGTCACTAAGAGCACTTAAGTATTTGGGATCTATCTCTGTCTTGCCCAGAGAATATCCATCTTTGAATGCCCTTTAATCCATTGCTTTACAGGAATCATTCCCTCACTGCATTCATTGAGCATTCCCTACCACTGTTTCCACTTTTCCCCATTTGTTTTCCATGAAATGATGGGAACGGAAGCCATGATCTTCGTTTTTTGAATGTTGAGTTTTAAGCCAGCTTTTTCATTCTCCTCTTTCACCTTCATCAAGAGGCTCATTAGTTCCTCTTAACTTTCTGCCATTAAAGTAGTATCATCTGCATATCTGAGGTTGTTGATATTTCTCCCAGCAATCTTGATTCCAGCTTGTGCTTCATACAGTCTGGCAT
Source organism: Neotragus moschatus (assembly GCA_006410615.1). NCBI lineage: Eukaryota > Metazoa > Chordata > Mammalia > Artiodactyla > Bovidae > Neotragus > Neotragus moschatus. Next base: position 300,466 of record SJYA01002072.1, read on the forward strand.
TTCACATGATATACCCTGCATATAAGTTAAATAAACATTGGGAAAGGAGTATGTCAAGGCTGACAATATACAGCCTTGACATACCCCTTTGCCAATGTTGATCCAGTACATTGTTCCATGTCTAGTTCTAACTGTTGCTTCTTGACCTGCATACAGGTTTCTCAGGAGGCAGGTAAGATGGTCTGGTATTCCCATCTTTTGAATAATTTTCTACAGTTTGTTGTGATCCATACAGTCAAAGGCTTTAGTGTGGTCAATGAAGAAGAAGTGGATGTTTTTCTGGAATTCTCTTGCTTTTTCTATAATCCAGCAGATGTTGGCAATTTGATCTCTGGTTCCTCTGCTTTTTCTAAATCCACCTTGAACATCTCAAAGTTTTTGGTTCATGTACTGTTGAAGCCTAGCTTGGAGGATTTTGAGCATTACCTTGCTAGCGTGTGAGATGAGTGCAATTGTGCGGTAGTTTGAGCATTCTTTGGCATTGCCTTTCTTTGGGATTGGAATGAAAACTGACCTTTTCCAGTCCTGTGGCCACTGCTGAAATTTCCAAATTTGCTGGAATATTGAGTGCCGCACTTTCGCAGTATCGTCTTTTAGAATTTGAAATAGCTCAACTCGAATTCATAGTAATTTGATATTTTTATGGATTATACTCCATACAATGTTATTATAAAATAGGACTATATTTATTCCCTGTGCTGTACACCATATCCTTATAACTTACTTTATACCTAGTAGTTTGTACTTCTTAATCCCCTTCACCTATTTTGCCCCTTTCCCCAGCTCTCTTCCCTCCTTTAACTTTTAAGGAATAATAATAACAACAATAAGGCAATGTTTAAAAAAGAAGGGAGAGGCTTGGTGAATTCCCTTAGGCTGTGCTGGAAATGAGCCTAATTTCAAATTCAGGCCTATTTGGCTTATACACTTTCAGGGGTCATACACCACCTGTATTGACTACGGGCTGTGGTAGATATGGAATATTTGTTAAGTGTGGGGCTGGGAGGATTAGATTATCAAGAAAACCTTGTTCTCTTCTGATACTCCACAGTGACAAGATTTGCGGTTCTGCAGTTGAAGCCCCTTCCTGTTTCTCCAAAAATCTTCTTTTTAATCCATTCTGTGACCCTTTGGCTCTTTCTTATAAAGAAATAAAATTTTCTGTTTATTGTGTTAATTATCTCCTGGCTACTGCTTTTCTTTTTCCTAATCCAAGACACATATCCTCAAGAATCTCATTCATTCTCAGTGTTTTGATAATTTCACAAATTTCTGTTTTTTTTCCACCAAGAGTAATCAATGAATGAACAACAAAATAATAATTGAATAAAGACACCCTAAATTTTATAATCCAGTTCCCCTCCACTGTGGGGCTTTTCTGATAGCTCATTTGGGAGAGAATCTGCCTGCAATACAGGAAACCCCAGTTTGATTCCTGGGTTGGGAAGATCCCCTGGAGAAGGAAAGGCTACCCACTCCAATATTCTGACCTGTAGAATTCCATGGTCTGTATAATCCATGGGGTTGTGAAGAGTCAGACATGACTGAGCAACTTTCACTTTCACTTTCCCCTCCACTGCAACCCTTAACACAGCACCTCCTAGGTGCATATGTTCACAACTTAAAGTATAAATTTTGTATATATTAAAAACGAGTGGCACCTTCAGATTAATACAATTACTATTTATTATCATCCAAATTTATTTAGATTTACTTAGGATCAACCCGGGAAATACCCTCTGTCATTGGTAACATAAATGATGACATGATAACAAGAAGGTGAATTCTGGGCTGTTCATTTAACTTGCGGGAGCCTGAGGATTAATTTTATGTCAGATTAGTGTCACAAATCTCTTTCTTCCATTCTGCATTAATTGACCTATTACTGAGTTATTCACAAATCCCTTATCTTATAACNTTATAATCCAGTTCCCCTCCACTGTGGGGCTTTTCTGATAGCTCATTTGGGAGAGAATCTGCCTGCAATACAGGAAACCCCAGTTTGATTCCTGGGTTGGGAAGATCCCCTGGAGAAGGAAAGGCTACCCACTCCAATATTCTGACCTGTAGAATTCCATGGTCTGTATAATCCATGGGGTTGTGAAGAGTCAGACATGACTGAGCAACTTTCCCTTTCACTTTCCCCTCCACTGCAACCCTTAACACAGCACCTCCTAGGTGCATATGTTCACAACTTAAAGTATAAATTTTGTATATATTAAAAACGAGTGGCACCTTCAGATTAATACAATTACTATTTATTATCATCCAATTTTATTTAGATTTACTTAGGATCAACCCGGGAAATACCCTCTGTCATTGGTAACATAAATGATGACATGATAACAAGAAGGTGAATTCTGGGCTGTTCATTTAACTTGCGGGAGCCTGAGGATTAATTTTATGTCAGATTAGTGTCACAAATCTCTTTCTTCCATTCTGCATTAATTGACCTATTACTGAGTTATTCACAAATCCCTTATCTTATAACTTGCCTTTGTCTACAGTTCATAGGTAGATCCCATGCATTTGTGGGTATTTGTGTGATCTATTGCTCTTGGCTGTGGTGGAAGGATCCAAATGGTAATTTAAGCTGAACTTTCAGGAAATTTAGAGAACAGGGAGTAAAATGATAGGATACTAGTTAAGATTAGTTGCTAAACCCATGAGCAACTCCAATGCAATCACAAGAATTTCTCCCTTGAATCCAGATCATGACCTTTCTATCCCCTTTTGTGAATATTACAGTGTCATGAGGAGCCTGATAGTAGAAAAGGACTCTCCGTGGTGAAACAAGAGAAAAGCTTTATTTTCTGTTCTTTTACTAAAATGCCTATTTTAGTAGCCAATTTCTATCAACATGTTTCTTGCTTCCCATGAGGTTTGGAAGTGTTATAATAAATCACTTTATCCTGGAACAGACTAGGTTTGTTCTTCTATTATCTCCAGGACACTAAAGAGTCAAAGATATTATGAATTATAGCTCTCCCCCCTCAAGGAATTCAAGCACTTCCACTTTAGCATTCTAGGTTTCCATTAACTTCTGACTGGGTATGTCTGGAAATGTCAAATTGTCTACAGACAAAAGGCTGAATCCACCATACTTTCTCTACTTGACCTCAAAGCCAAATGCTTTTCTATTTTAAAAATTCTCTACAAAAAAAGAAAACCATGGTAATTATGTGACATGAGGGAGCTGCCATCTAACGCTATGGTGTGATCATTTTGTAATAGACGAATCTCTTATAAAAGGCTCTCCTTACTCAGAAAAATGGAAACAAAAATCTCGTAGTGAGAGTATAGACACCTAGAAAATGTTCAGATCACCCACAGGACGGGTGGATTTCCCTTATACTGACGCTTTACTTAGAGAAACAAAAGTGTACTCATCTGCTTGGACACAGAGCCTGGGTTTCTGAATAATTATATGAATTAGGAAATCTTTGTGTTCAGAAAGTCGTTCTTTACTTCTCCTCTACCTGGGGGTGTGGACCTGCCATTGATGGAAGGTCTTTCCTTCCTGTCCCTGGTATCTACTCATCCTCCAGCTCACTGGCTCCTCAAGACAGCAACTGATAGAGAGGGATCTCAGACTCTAACTAGGTCCTCATCCTTTTAAATAGTGTAGAGAGGGTCCTATCTGCCTCCCAAGTTACTCACGCTGCTTGTTGTTGCAGTCTTCTTTACTGCTGCACATTCTGAAGGAGCCCAGAAAAACTCTGCAATTAAGATCCTACTTTATACCACTGACTGGGTGCCTTAGTGAGTCACTGTTCCCCAGGGATGGCGCTGCCACAGGCGACAGAGGATCGTCTCTGCTTAGTCTTTCCTGGGGAAATGACATGTAGGACATATGTGTTTGGATGAAAACTTATAAAAAATGGTTTATTTGAGCAACTGAATTGTGGAGGAGAGGGCTAGAATCATCATCTTTTCTAAGTTGATCCCACTGTTAAGATGGCTATCATTAAAAAATAGTATTGGTGAGGATGTGGAGAAATTAGAACCCTTGTACACTGTTGGTGATACTGTAAACTGATGTAGCTTCTATGAAAAACAGTATGGAGTTTACTCAGAAATTAAATTTGCAACTACTGTATCATCCAGCAGTTCTACTTCTGAGTATATACTCAAAAGAACTGACATCAGGATCTAAAAATATCTGCAATATCACCTTTTTTAAATTTTTTTATTTTTATTTAACACTTTTATTGAGTACATTCTATGTTTTGTGTACAATGCTATGCAAGGGGTATACATCAGTAAAGAAAAATGAGCTAAAATCTGGTGAGAAAAAGTCAATGAAAAGTTAACAATGTTTTTTTTTTTTTTTTNCAGCCCGGGACTCTCTGCCGCTGTCTCTTGGACGCGGGGTGGTTCCTCTCGGCCGCGCTCAAGTCTGCAATATCACCTTAAGACAATATTTATGTTTCCAGATGTCGACCTCTAAATCCTGCTTAAATTTACCCACTCCCCAGTTTTTTTGCCAGTATAGCTTCCAGTGAAGAAATTGCCTACTGGAGTGGTCTCTGGGATAACTTTGGAACAAAAGTATTTCTACCCCAGAGACACAGAATTTTACAAGATGAGGCAGAGAGAGTGATATACTAAAATGTAGAGGCTCTAATATTATAATCTCAGGCAATAGCAAATGGTCAAAGGAAGGCCGTTCTTGAGCAAGGAGGTATACATTTGGAGCAACAAGGATGTCCATTGGATCCACAGCTGTGAAGAGCTGTTACTCTAGCTTTCATTGCTTGAGATTTGATGTAAATTTAATAAGTAGTTGTTGAATAAATACATGAATAAACTTCAGTGCATTTATTTAGGAGTTATGATTCATAAATAGGTTTATTCAAGCAGTATTCCTGAAGCCACCTTAGGTCTAATCTCTTTTCTGGATAATGAAGACATTTAGTGTGAATCAGGTTTCACTGTTGCCTTTCAGAAACTGTCAGTACAAAGCATGGTCTCAACAGCAAGTGGTAAGAGTTCTAAGAGAGGTGTGTATAGGCTACAAAAGGAGTAGCAGAGAGAAGATCACATACCCAGAGGACAGGAACTTTTATCTTCTCCAGAAGAAGAGTCTTCTAATTAAGACGGTGAGAGTAGGAGGAGGGGACTCTAGCAGTAAAGAAGCTGGAGGTCCTCTCCCCAGGGCTGTGCAGCTGTGGGCCAGGCCTCTGCTGCCTACATTTGAAGGTAAACCAGGGGAGGAGTACGAGACCCTGCATCCAGAGATCTCCATTTCTGAAGGGACTCTGTGGGCCCTATGCTGTTGATACACTCTCTCACTGTGTTCATTCATCCAACCATTAAAGCATTATGCATTGAGTGGGAAGCCTTTTTTATCCATAATTATGATACAGTGTGTTCAGTATTACAACTGAAGGAAACATTGGGTGCTCAGTGATCACTGTTGAACTTTCTGATTTAGCTTGGGGTGGGTGGGAGTTCATTAAGTCCCAATTACAGTTTTGAGTAAAATCATATTCTAGTCAAGAGGAGGTATGATTATTTTGCTGTCTCTGAATTCTAATTCAGCATCCCTAACATGCATACCCAAGCTCAGTCTTGGGATCTTCTCTGCAACTGCTAAGTCGCTTCAGTAGGGTCCGACTCTGTGCGACCCCAGAGACAGCAGCCCACCAGGCTCCCCTGTCCCTGGGATTCTCCAGGCAAGAATACTGGAGCAGGTTGCCATTTCCTTCTCCAATGCATGAAAGTGAAAAGTGAAAGTGAAGTTGCTCAGTAGTGTCCGACTCTTAGCGACCCCACGGACTGCAGCCCACCAGGCTCCTCCATCCATGGGATTTTCCGGGCAAGAGTTCTGGAGTGGAGTGCCTCCTCAGTATCTAATTATTATCTAAAAGGCTGTCCTACCTCTCTTGAAATATAGGACCATGGGCATGAGGGTCTCTTTGTCTCTCTCTCTCTCTCTCTCTATATATATATATATATATATATATATATACACACACACATATGTATATATAAGATATGCTCCACTCACACTTTCTCATTTTTATAAATTTAAAATGTCTGCAAGAGTCAAAAGAATATTCTTTTTTAAAAAAATATTTATTTTATTTGGAGGCAAATTACTTTACAATATTGTATTGGTCTTGCCATATATTGACATGAATCCACCATGGGTGTACATGTGTTCCCTATCCTGAACCCACCTCCACCTCCCTCCCCATCCCATCCCTCTGGGTCATCCCAGTGCACCAGCCCCGAGCACCCTGTATCATGCATCAAACCTGGACTGGTGATTCATTACACATATCATAATATACATGTTTCAATGCCATTCTCCCAAGTCATCCCAGCCTCGCCCTCTCCCACAGAGTCCAAAAGACCGTTCAATACATCTGTGTCTCTTTTGTTGAATTGTATACAGGGTTCTGATACTTGTATTCCAATCACCTAGATTAGCAACATTTTTAATGCTGTTTTCTGTCTCTCTTTCCTGCCTTCACTCTCTATATATGCACTCACATACATTTATTTTGATAACTCATTTGAAAATAAATTATAGCTATTATAACCCTTCTTAATAAATATTAAGTATGCACTTCCTAAAAATAGATTTTCCTACCTAATCACAAAACTATTTTTAAACCTAGGCAAATCATACCAGCCTAATACTATTGTGATCACTCACCTCGAGCCAGACATCCTGGAATGCGAAGTCAAGTGGGCCTTATGAAGCATCACTATGAACAAAGCTAGTGGAGGTGATGAAATTACAGTTGAGATATTTCAAATCCTAAAAGATGATGCTGTGAAAGTGCTGCACTCAATATGCCAGCAAATTTGGAAAACTCAGCAGTGGCCACAGGACTGGAAAATGTCAGTTTTCATTCCAAATCCAAACAAAAGCAATGCCAAAGAATGTTCAAACCAGCACACAATTGCACTCATCTCATACGCTAGTAAAGTAATGCTCAAAATTCTCCAAGCTAGCCTTCAGCCATGAACTTCCAGGTGTGAACCATGAACTTCCAGATGTTCAAGCTGGATTTAGAAAAGGCACAGGAACCAGAGATCAAATTGCCAACATCCGTTGGATCATAAAAAGCAAGAGAGTTCCAGAAAAACATCTATTTCTGCTTTATTGACTATACCAAAACATTTGACTGTGTGGATCACAACAAACTGTGGAACATTCTGAAAGAGATGGGAATACCAGACCACCTTTTGAGAAATTTGTATGCAGGTCAGAAAGCAACAGTTAGAACTGGACATGGAACAACAGATTGATTCCAAATTGGGAAAGGAGTATGTCAAGGCTGAATATTGTCACTCTGCTTAATTTATATGCAGAGTACATCATGAGAAACGCTGGGGTGGAAGAAGCACAAGCTGGAATCAAGATTGCCAGGAGAAACATCAACAGCCTCAGAAATGCAGATGACACCACCTTTATAGCAGAAAGTGAAGAAGAACTAAAGAGCCTCTTGATGAAAGTGAAAGGAAAGTGAAACAGTTGGCTTAAAACTTAACATTCAGAAAACTAAGATCATGGTGCTGGTCCCATCACTTCATGGCAAATAGATGGGGAAACAGTGGAAACAGAGTAACAGACTTTATTTTTTTGGGCTCCAAAATCACAGCAGATGGTAGAAAGTTATGATCAACCTAGACAGCATATTAAAAACCAGAGACATTACTTTGCCAACAAAGGTCTGTGTAGTCAAAGCGGTGATTTTTCCAGTAGTCATGTATGGATGTGAGTGTTGAACCATAAAGAAGATTGACCACAGAAGAATTGACGCTTTTGAACTGTGGTGTTGGAGAAGACTCTTGAGAGTCCCTTGGTCAGCAAGAAGATCCAGTCAGTCCATCCTAAAGGAAATCAGTCCTGAATATTCATTGGAAGAACTGATGCTGAAGTTGAAGCTCTAACACTTTGGCCACATGATGAGAAGAACTGACTCATTTGAAAAGACCCTGATGCTGGGAAAGATTGAAGGCAGGAGAAGGGCACGACAGAGGATGAGATGGTTGGATGGCATCACCGCCTCTAAGGACATGAGTTTGCATAAACTCCAGGAGTTGGTGATGGACAGGGAGGCCTGTCATGCTGCTGCAGTCCATGGGGTTGCAAAGAATCAGACATGACTGAACGATGGAACTGAACTGTACTAAATACTATTATTTATATACAATACATATTTGAATTCCATGATTGTCCTAATAATGGCTAATTAATTCTAGCATTTGGTTTTCATGCCCCTTTGATCTCTTTTAACTTAGATTAAGTCCCTGATATAACTTTTATAACACCGTATTTTGAAAACTATCCCAGGCTACTAGTGTGTGTGTGTGTGTGTGTGTGTGTGTGTGTGTATGTTAGTGTAGTTATGCGTGTGTGTGGTGCTTTCCATGTTTATTGTTTCCCTGATTATTCCTCCGAGTTAGATTCAGGTTGAGCATTTTTGGTAGGACTTTTACATATGAGATTTTGTGTCCTTATTCATATCAAAAGGCACATAAGGTCAGATTACATCTTATTGGTTAACCTAAATTTGATCATTTGCTTAAGATATTATTGCCAGTCTCTTTATTGTTGAAACAGATTTATCTTTTTTTATTTAGTAAGTAAGTTGTGCAATGTACTTTGAAACTATAGGACTATTGTATCTGAACATCCTTTAAACATTTGTTGATTATTTAAAATACATTAAAAACTGCATAGAGGTTATCTTATAAATCAAGACTTCTGCATTTGTTTCATGCCCTTCTATAAAAAGAGTTTTCTTCTTTTCTCTTTCTTCATTTTGAATAGCACTGGGGACTCATACTTTTCTTAAAGTATTCTATTTTCTATAATCAATTGCTGTTAAAATTATTTTTAATATTCTAATTGACCTACATTTGGTCACTGGTAGCCTTTTTGAAAGAATTTCTGTGTGTGTGTGTTTTAATGCTCCTATTGACTTTGTGTTTTTTTATTGCTTCAGACATAAGCTATTCCATCTCACTTTGTGTACTCCTTACTTCATACCTGGATACCTGGAATTAGCCACTACTCCAAGAATCCTAGGTTTTATGTAGTGGTGAATGGTATTTAGAAGCAAATAGATACGAGTCTTGCTCACTGATGCTGGTATAATTGCTTCCAGGTACTTTCAGAAGACAGAGAAGAGAAATGTGGAGATGAAATTAAATTAAAAAATTACATCTATTTAAAAAAATTATTGACTTAGTTTTAGTTTACATTCTTTTTTCTAGACTGTTAAAACAACTTCTTAAATGTTTTCCTTGCATTCTTTTTCTCCTCCACTTTCACCTTACTAATTCATGATACACAGTAAAGCCTCTACATCTTTTTACATTGCAGTAGCCTTTCCAAGGCTGACTTTTAAACAAAGAATGAAGACCAAAGGGTCCAATCAGGTCTGAAAGGTTAAAGAGGTCTCACCACTGCCTGTCATTTCCAGCTCATCTCCAGTTCTTCTCCCTCCAACACCTAACACATTATGCTGAGCCACATCTAACCACTCACTTTTTCATATCAACCAGATAACTCCATGCCTTGGTTTTATCATTTTTTATATTCTTTTCCATTTATTAGGTATGACCTCCTATTGCCTACATTTTCTGCCTGATAAGCTCCTACTCATCTTTCAGCCTCCTTCTTCCCTGACACCTATCTCATTTCCTCCTGTCAAGGCAGCAAATCCACTTCTAGGCTTCTATACCACTTTGTGTGAACCTCTCATGGCCTTATTACATTATTATAATTGTGTGTTTAGAAGCTGCTACGTTTCAAAGTAGGGAAGAGACTACATATGGTTCATTTAAATATTTCTCACAACAACCACAGATTCTAGCATAAATAAACACTAAATTTAAAAAATGAGTTTAATGAGTGGAGTAAACAATTAGAACTGAGGAAGACCCTGGTGGTCCAGTGGTTAGGACTTGGCACTCACTGCTGGAGCTGCAGGTTTCATCTGTGGTTGGGGAATTAAGATGCTGAAAGCGATGCAACACAGCGAAAAATAACAAATAAATAAACAAACAAATTAAATGTGAAGCCACAAAGACTTAAAAAGGAATCAGGACTACATTTCACCCACATGTATGAGGGTGATTTGCTTGTTATTCTCTTGATAATGTCTCTGGGTCAAGGCTCAGAAAAATGGGCTTTCCAGACATAGGTTATGACTGTTTGACTGTGTTTTCCCTCAGATTCTGAGGTTATTTCTTGATGTCATCAGCCTTTCCTCTTCTCCCTCAGCACCCTGAGCACAGCCTCCCTGATGGGCTTGGACTTGACACTGTAGATGAGAGGGTTGAGCACAGGGGGCACCACCAGGTACACGTAGGCAACAAGGGCGTGTACTATGGGGGGAAGGTGTCTCCCAAAACGGTGGATCACGGACACGCCTATGACTGGGATGAAGAAAACCAGAACAGCTAAAATATGAGAAACACAAGTGTTGAGGGCCCGGATACGCTCCCTGGGAGAGGCCAGACTCATCACTGTATAAAGAATAAGGGCATAGGACAGCACAATAAGCAAGCAGTCTATACCCATCGTGGACAGAACCACATACAGCCCATAAATGATATTGACAGTAATGTCAGCACAGGCTCGTTTCATGACATCTGCATGGAAACAGAATGAGTGGGACAGGAGGATCTTGCCAGGGCAAAAGTTCAGTCTCTTTAGTAAGAAGGGCAATGGGAAGAGGGACACAGTGGCTCGGGCCAAAGTGGCCAGCCCAATCCTGATGATGACATTGTGAGGATAGAGACATAGCGCAGGGGGTTGGAGATGACCACAAAGTGGTCAAATGACATGGCCAGGAGCACAGAGGACTCCACTACAGAGAAGTGGAGGAAGAATACCTGGACCAGACAGGCATTGAAACTGATGAGCTGATGGTCAAACCAGAGCACAGCCAGTGTAGTGGGCATCGTGGCCAAGGTGAGGCCCATGTCAGTGAGGGCCAGCATGGACAGGAAGTAGTACATGGGCTGGTGCAGGCTGGAGGTCCTCCTCACAGCCAAGAGGATCAGGCAGTTTCCAGTGAAGGCCACAGTGTACATGGAGGAGAAGGGGATGGAGATCCAGCTGTGAATGGCCTCCAGGCCTGGATGCCAATCATCAGGAAAGCAGGAGGCTGGAAGAAGGAGATGTTGGCCAAGGACCACGAAGCAAGCATCTTGCGAAGGCAGTTGAGGTCTCTAGAAACTTGTGATCTTTTCAATCTGGGCAGACACAAAGACATTGACCATACATCTATTAGGAAGACATTTATTTATACTGTGTAGGCTCTTTCATTAATTATTTTCCTTTTCTCAGCTTTTACTTTGTATTATTAACTGTTCCAAGAATGTATATACACCAACCTATATGTCGTGAAAACAAATATACCATTTAGGAGATAGTATAACTTCTCTATGATTATCAGAAAATAAATGATTGAAATAGATTTAAGATTTAGTTCTTAATAAATGTAAATTTTATACTATTTCCACCCTTACTTCCAGTGTTTTCTTTAAATAAAGTGATGTGTGTTAGGCCTCTTCAATATATAAAAGACATTTTAAATGCTCGTGATCATTCCTTTTTGCAGAATTTTAAACAATTAACACAGTTGTCACATGTGCTCTCATAATTACATTTCTGATAGATAGAGAAGGGAACTATTTTATCTAAAATGAAAAGAGAAATTCTGAAGTCCAACAAAGGAAGAGAAAGATGCAGCTTCTCCCTGAATTATTAAAACTATTAGAACTTGGGATCTTCTTTTGTTTGTAAGGTCTGAGTACAAATCCTAGGACGTTGTCTTCTAATCAAGACCCATAATGATTAATACCTAGGCTGTTAAGTACTAGGAAAGTTTTGGTGAATGAAGAGACACTTGATTCTCACCAGGTCGCTGAGAACACTTAGATATTTGGGGTCCGTCTCTGCCTTGCCCAGAGAATATCTGCCTGGGTCTTTAAATGCCCCTTCAATCCAGGCTACGTATTGCTTTGTAGGAATCATTTTCTCACTCCATTCACTGAGCGTTCCCCGTAATGTTTAGAATACCAGCTAAATATTTAGTTCAGCCTCTTAGCACACTCATCAAGAGGACTTGATTTGTCCTTGAATGACCTCCCTGTAATCTCTCAGCACTGATCTCAGCCCTAGCTGGGAGGGCCACAGCGGCAGGAGGATGAGACCTAAGGTTCTCTTCTCCAAGTTAGAATTTCCACAGGAGCCAATCAAAGATATGAATGAAAGACATAAATTTAGGCTCATTGAGGATTCAGTGGGATTTGTCCTAGAAATATCAGTTTAGTTTCTGATTTTGGGGAAATAAATTTTCTTTTTGTCTGAAATTAACACAACATTTTGTATTTAAAATTTTTTAACTTAAAAAATTTATAGCATTTTTCCTTTTTATTTTAAATGTTTATTTATTTTTTAATTGAAGGATAATTTCTTTACAGAATTTTGTTGTTTCCTGTCAAACCCAACATGGATCAGCCATGGGTATACATATATCCCCTCCCCTTTAACCTCCCTCCCATCTTCCTCCTCACCCCTCCCCTCTAGGTTGATTTTGGGGAAATACATTTTCTTATCAGTTATTGGATACCTCTTGTCTTCCAGATATTAGATGTTCTATTCTCTCATATATTAGTAAATAATACCACTCAGTCTCAAAAAATGATGCAAGTATTACTTTAAACAAGTATATTTTAAACAAATAATAAAAATGACAATAATAATAATAAATAAAATTGGAGGGAGAGGCTTAAAGAGTTTCTCTAGGCTATGCTAGAAAGGAATTCAAATTAAAATTCAGGTCTATTTGGCTTACACACTTTAAACAATCTTAAACCTCCTGTATTGGCTGTACTAGCTACTGGAGATTTGTTAAGTGTGGGGCTGGCAGGATCAGATTATCAAGAGCTTGTTCTCTGCTGATGTTCCATGGTGATAAGATTGAGGTTCGGAAAATGAAACCCTTTCCTGTTTCTCCAAAAATCTTCTGCTGTTCCTCTGTGACTGTTTCAGTTCACTTCAGTCACTAAGATGTGTCTGACTCTTTGCGATCCCATAGACTGCAGCACACCAGGCCTCCTTGTCTATCAAAAATTCCCGGAGCTTGGTCAAACTCATGTCCACCAAGTCAGTGATGCCATCCAACATCTCATCCTCTGTTGTCCCCTTCTCCTCCAAATTTCAATCTTTCCTAGCATCAGGGTCTTTTCTAATGAGTCAGTTCTTTGCACACTCAGTTCTTCAGCTTCAGCATCAGTTCTTCCAATGAATAGTCAGGACTGATTTCCTTTAGGATGGACTGACTGGATCTCCTGAGGCCCAAGGGACTCTCATGAGTCTTCTTCAACACCATAGTTCAAAAGCATCAATTCTTCAGTGCTCAGCTTTCTTTATAGTCCACCTCTCATATCCATACATGACTCCTGGAGAAACCATACCTTTGACTTGATGGACCTTTGTCAGCAAAGCAATGTCTCTTCTTTTTAATATCAGTCTAGGTTTGTCAAAGCTTTTCTTCTATGGAGCACATGTCTTTTAATTTCATGGAGGCAGTCACCATCTGAAGTGATTTTGGAGCCCCCCCAAAAAAGTCTGTCACTATTTCCATTGTTTCCCCCATCTATTTGTCATGAAGTGATGGGACTGGATGCCATGATCTTACTTTTTTGAATGTTGAATTTCAAGACAGCTTTTTCACTCTCCCCTTTCACCTTCATCAAGAGGTTTTTAGTTCCTCTTTGCTGTCTGTCATAAGTGTGGTGTCATCTACATACCTGAGGTTATTGATATTTCTCCCAGAAATCTTGGTTCCAGCTTGTGGTTCATCCAGCGCAGCATTTTGCATGATGTACTCTGCATATAAGTTAAATAAACAGGGTGACAATATACAGCCTTGATATACTCCTTTCCTATTTGGAACCAGTTTGTTGTTCCATGTCCAGTTCTAACTGTTGCTTTCTGACCTGCATACAGATTTCTCAGGAAGCAGGTAAGGTGGTCTGGTATTCCAATATCTTTCAGAATTTTCCACTGTTTGTTGTGATCCACACAGTTAAAAGCTTTGGGGTAATCAATAAAATAGAAATATCTGGAAATCTCTTGCTTTTTCTATGATCTAACGGATGTTGGCAATTTGATCCCTAGTTGCTCTGCCTTTTCTAAATCCAGATTGAACATCTGAAAGTTCTTGGTTCACACACTGTTGAAACTTAGCTTGGAGAATTTTGAGCATTATTTTGCTAGCATGTGAGATGAGTACAATTGTGCAGTCCTTTGAACATTCTCTGGCATTGTCTTTCTTTGGAATTGGAATGAAAACTGACCTTTTCTAGTCCTTGGCCACTGCTGAAGTTTCCAAATTTGCTGGCATATTGAGTGCAGCACTTTCACAGCCTCATCTTTTAGAATTTGAAGTAGCTCAACTGTAATTCCATCACCTCCACTAGCTTTGTTCATAGTGATGCTTCATAAGGCCCACTTGACTTCACATTTCAGGATGTCTGGCTCTAGGTGAGTGATCACACCATTGTGGTTGTTTGGGTCATTAAGATCTTTTTTGTATAGTTCTTTTGTGTATTCTTGCNGGAGGCCTGGTGTGCTGCGATTCATGGGGTCACAAAGAGTCAGACACGACTGAGTGACTGAACTGAACTTAACTGATATACCCTTAACATCATTCCTTACAATCAAGGTGACAGACATCCATCACCTCCAAATGTTTCCTTGTTGCAAATGGCTGGATTTTCTTTTTAAAGGCTAAGTAATAATCCACTTTATGTGTATATCACATTTTCCTTATCTATTCGTCTGTTGATGGACATTTCTGTTATTTCACTATCTTGGCTATTGTGAATAATGCTGAAATGAATATGGGAGTTATAGATATGTAAAGAATGTATTCCCAACTTAATATAGGACATATATGACAAGCCCATAACTTACATTATACTCAGTAGTAAAAACTGAAACATTTTTCTCATGAACGAGAATTGGAAACAAGGGAAGTATGCTCATTTTTTCCACTTCTATTCAATATAGTACTAAAATCCAAGCCAGAGTAGTGACTTAAGGAAAGGAAATAAAGAGCTCCAACTGGAAAATTAGAAATAAAATTATATCTGTTTGCAGGCTACACCATCTTATGTATTCAAAATCCCCAAAGCTCTGTAAGAAAACAGTTTACAATAAATTCAAGAAAGTTTCAGGGTACAAAATTAGTACATGAAATCAGTTTTGTTTTTATTACAGTAACAATCAACTATCCAAAATGGACAATAAGAAAAAATAATCTGTTTTACAATAGAATCAGAGAAAATAAAATACTTAGGAATACACTTAACTAAAGAGGTGACAGACTTGTACACTGAAAACTATAAATCACTGAAGAAGATAATAAATAAATGAAAGTACACTTTATGTTCATGGATTGGAAGAGTTAATATTGTCAAAGTGTGCATTTTACCCCAGATGATCTGCAAAGTTAATGAAAGTTATACAAAAATCTCAATGATACCTTTTACAGGAATAGCAAAAAGTCCTCAAATTATTATGGAACCATAAAAGACCCTCAATAGTCAAAGCAAACTTGAATTAGAAGAACAAAGCTGGAGGCATCACATACTTTCTGGTTTCAAAATATATTACACATCTATAGCAATTTAAAACAGTATGGTACTGGTATAAGCTTCCCTTCTGGCTTAGCTGGTAAAGAATATTCATGTAATGTGGGAGACCTGGGTTCAACCTCTGGGTTGGGAAGATCCCCTGGAGAAGGGAAAGGCTACCTACTCCAGTATTATGGCCTATAATTCCATGAACTGTAGTCTTTGGGTTCACAAAGAGTCGGACATGACTGAATGACTTTCACTTTCACTGGTATAAAACCTGTCTTGTACAATAGAAATCCAAACTCACCCATATATACTCAACTACTTTTAATGAGAGTCTCAAGAATATACAATGAGGAAGGACATTCTCTTTGACAAGTGATGTTGGGAAAATTGGATGTCTTCATGCAAATGAATAAAATTGAACCAGATCTCACATCATATACAAAGGTAACTCAAAATGGATTAAATATTTGACCATAATAAGCTATAAAACTAGTAGAAGACAACTTGGGGGAAACCTTCATGTAACTGGTCTTGGCAGTGACCTATGAAATATGAAACCAAAATCACAAGCAACAAAAGCAAAATTAGACAAGTGGGGAAACATCAAACTAAAAAGTTATTGCACAGGAAAGGAAACACTATTAACAGAGTGAAAAGGCAATCCATGGAAAAGAGAAACTATTTGCAAACTACAAATCTGATAAAGGATTAAAATTAGCAATATATAAGGGATTCCTGTAACTCAAGAACAAAAATATAACCAGATTAAAAAATGGGCAAAGGAACTGGATAGCCATTTCTTCGAAGAAATACTAATAGGCATATAAAAAGCAACTTGCAAAGCAAGTAGCAACTAAACTTGCTACTCTTTAGGAAAAAGCAAATCAAAACCACAAAGAGATGTCGCCTCACAACTATCACTAAAAACATAAGATAACAAGCATTGTTGAGGATGTGGAGAATATGGAACCTTTTGCATCATTGGTGATAATGTAAACTGGTGCAGCTACCTAAAAAATAGTATGGAGCGTCCTTTAAAAATTAAATATGGAGCTACTATATCACCTAACTATCACTTCTGAATATATCCCCACCAAAATGGACACCAGGATGTAAAAAATATGTGCAGTAGCATCATAAGAAAATATGTCAAAACAGGCCTCTGAATCCTGCTTAAATTTACCTGCTCCCTGATTTTCTGCCAGTGCAGCCAACAATGCAGAAAGTGTGCCTTTGGAATGAAGGTGTTCCTAACCCAGGGACATGAAATTTTTAAGAGATGAGGAAGAAGTGAATAATGTGTAATTAAAATCTATAGTCTCTGAAATTAGAATCTCAGGTGACAGTCAAAGGCCAGAGAAAGGCCATTTTCAAGCAAGGAGGTGCAGTTTTGGAGCAAGGAATGTCCATTGGATCCATAGCTCTGAAGAGCCGTACTACACTTTCATTGCCTCTAGTACACACACACACACAAACACACACACACACACAAACACACACATTATGCTGAGCCACATCTGACCACTCACCTTTCCTCAAGCAACCAGATAACCCCACACCTCAGTTTATTCACTTTTACAAACATTTTCAGTGATTGTGTGTGACCTCTTTTTGCCTTCCTGACAAAGGACTGACCTTTTAGCCTCCTTCCTTGACTCCTTTCTCATTTTCTCCTGGCAAGGGAGCAAGCCCTCTTCCACATTCCTATAACTCGTGTGAAACTCCTACAGCCTTATTATACTTACTGTAATTGTGTATTTAGAGCTTCTATCCTTCAATGGAAGGAAGAGACTCCCTATGGTTCATTTAGTCTTATTCTTTATAACAACTACAGAGTCTTGCACAAGTAAGTTCTGAACGAAAAAGCTGAGGTTAATGAGTGAAGTAAAGAATCAGGACTGTTTTTCACCCGTGAGTCTGAGGATATGCATTTGCTTGTCATTCTCTTGATAATGTCTCTGGGTCAGGGCTCAGAAAAATGGGCTTTCCAGACATAGGTTATGACTGTTTGACTGTGTTTTCCCTCAGATTCTGAGGTTATTTCTTGATGTCATCAGCCTTTCCTCTTCTCCCTCAGCACCCTGAGCACAGCCTCCCTGATGGGCTTGGACTTGACACTGTAGATGAGGGGGTTGAGCACAGGGGGCACCACCAGGTACACGTAGGCAACAAGGGCATGTACTATGGGGGGAAGGTGTCTCCCAAAACGGTGGATTATGGACACGCCTATGACTGGGATGAAGAAAACTAGAACGGCTAAAATATGAGAAACACAGGTGTTGAGGGCCCGTATACGCTCCCTGGGAGAGGCCAGACTCATCACTGTATAAAGAATAAGATTATAGGATAGCACAATAAGCAAGGAGTCTATACCCATTGTGGACAAAACCACATACAGCCCATAAATGATATTGACAGTAATGTCAGCACAGGCTTGTTTCATGACATCTGCATGGAAACAGAATGAGTGGGACAGGAGGCTCTTGCCAGGGCAAAAGTTCAGTCTCTTTAGTAAGAAGGGCAATGGGAAGAGAGACACAGTGGCTCGGGCCACAATGGCCAGCCCAATCCTGATGATGACATTGTTTGTGAGGACAGAGGCATAGCGCAGGGGGTTGGAGATGGCCACAAAGCGGTCAAATGACATGGCCAGGAGCACCGAGGACTCCACCACAGAGAAAAAGTGGAGGAAGAACATCTGGACCAGACAGGCATTGAAGCTGATGAGCCGATGGTCAAACCAGAGCACAACCAGAGTGGTGGGCATTGTGGCCAAGGTGAGGCCCACATCGGTGAGGGCCAGCATGGACAGGAAGTAGTACATGGGCTGGTGCAGGCTGGGGGTCCTCCTCACAGCCAAGAGGATCAGGCAGTTTCCAGTGAGGGCCGCAGTGTACATAGAGAAGAAGGGGATGGAGATCCAGCCATGAAAGGCCTCCAGGCCTGGGATGCCAATCATCAGGAAAGCAGGAGGCTGGAAGAAGGAGATGTTGGCCAAGGTCCAGGAAGGGAACATCCTTAGGGGCCAGATGAGGGCTCCAGAAATTTGTGACTTTTTCAATCTGGACAGACACAAAGACACTGACACGACACCTGTCAATAGGCAGGCAATCATGCTGTGTAGGCATTTTCACTATTTATTTTCCATTTCTCAGCTTTTACTTTATATTGTTAACTGTTCTAGGAGTGTACATACATTAGCCAATGTGTCATCAAAACAAATATGGCATGTAGGAGATACTGTAAATTTTCTAGGGTTACCAGCAAATAAATAATTGAAATGGATTTAGTTTTTACTAAATGTAAATTTTATACAATTTATACCCTTCCATCCAATGTTTTCTTTAAATAAATTGATGTGTGTTAGGAGAAGGCAATGGCAACCCACTCCAGTACTCTTGCCTGGAAAGTCCTGTGGATGGAGGAGCCTGGTAGGCTGCAGTCCATGGGATCACAAAGATTCGGACACAACTGAGCGACTTCACTTTGACTTTTCACTTTCATGCATTGGAGAAAGCAATGGCAACCCACTCCAGTGTTCTTGCCGGGGGAATCCCAGGGATGGGGGAGCCTGGTGGGCTGCTGTCTATGGGGTCGCACAGAGTCGGACACGACTGAAGCGACTGAGCAGCAGCAAGCACAGCAGCACTCTAATATGTACAGCACATTGAAAATGCTCGTCATCATTGTCATCCTCCTCCCCGTGTCCTGGTTATTCTTATTCAATTGAGAATGAATTTTGTTATAGTTTAAATGATGTTATATTTTAAGTGATTAAGCCTTTCCCTCAGGGGATCTTCCCAACCCAGGGATTGAACTCAGGTCTCTCACATTGCAGGTGATTTCTTTACCAGCTGGCCAAAAGGGAAGCCGAAGAATACTGGAGTGGGTAACATATTCCTTCTCCAGGGGATCTTCCTGGAATCGAACAGGGGTCTCCTGCATTGCAGGTGGATTCTTTACCAACTGAACCATCAGGGAAGCCTGATTTCACATAGTTATCATGTGCTCTCTCATAATTACTTTGCTGATAGAGAAGTGAAATATTTTATCTAAGTGAAAAGAGAAATTCTGGAGTTCAACAAAGGAAGAGAAAACTGCAGTGTTTTCCTGAATTATTAGAACTTGAGATTTTCTTGTATTTGGTGTGTCTGAGTACAAATCCTAGAACATTGTTTTCTAATCAAGATCCAGTAATGATAAATACCTAGGCTGAAAATTATATTAAGTACTAAGAGACTTTGGTAAATGAAGAGATACTTGACTCTCACCAGGTCCCTGAGAACATTTAGGAATTTGGGGTCCAGTTCTGCCTTGCCCAGACAATATCCCTCTGGGTCATTGGGTGCCTTTGCAATCCAGGCTACAAGTTGCTAAACAGAAATCATTCGCGCACTACATTCATTGAACATTTGCCGTAGTTTTTAGAATACCAGCTAAACCTTTTGTTCAGCCTCTTAGCACACTTACTGGCAGACTTGATTTGTCCTTGAATAGTCTCCCTGTAATCTCTGATCATTGACCTCAGCCCTAGCTGGGAGGGCCACAGCTGCAGGAGGACGAGACCTAAGGTTCTCTTCTCCAAGTTAGAATTTCCACAGAAGCCAACTGAAGACATAAATCAGGGACATACATTTAGGTTCTTTAAGGGTTCAGTGGAATATGTCCTAGTAGTGTCACAAAGTTTTAGCATCTGCTCTTAAGCTGGTGGCTCACCAATAAAGAATCCACCTGCAATGCAGGGGACATGTGCAAGAGACACGAGTTTGATCCCTGGGTTGGAAAGATCCCCTGGAGAAGGAAATGGCAACCTACTCCAGTATTCTTTCCTGGAATATCCCACAGGCAGAAGAGCCTGGTGATCTACAATCCATGGGGCTGCAAAAGAGTTAAACATGACTGAGTGACTCAACAACAACAAAACAATGCTGAGCAAATTAACTTCCTAATTTAACAATTATCGAAGCTAAAAATTCTTGTTTGTGAATAATATCTTCCTGTCTCAAAAAAAAAAAAAAAAAAAGACATACAGTAAGTGTTACTGTATCTTATTAACAAATAATAAAAATTACAGGGACTTCGTTGGTGATCCAGTGGTTAAGACTTTACCATCCACAGCAGGTGCAGATTCTATCCCTGCTTGGGAGTGAAAATCCCACATGCTTCCTGGCCAGAGAAGCAATACATAAAACAGAAACAATATTGCAACAAATTTAATGAAGACTTTAAAAGTGGTACACACTGAAAAAAAAAAGAAAAAAAAAACATTAAACTGGAAGGAAGAGGCTCAGAGAGTTTGTCTAGGCTGTGCCAGGAAAGAGACCAAATTCAAATTCAAGTCTATTTGGCTTATATGCTTTCAACAGTCTTAAACTTCCTGTATTGGCCATGGGTTGTACTAGATACTGGAGGTTTGTTAAGTGTGGGGCTGGCAGGATCAAATTATCAAGAAGAGATTGTTCTCTTCTGATGTTCCATGTTAATAAGACTTAAGTTTCTCCAAATGAAGCCCCTTCCTGTTTCTCCAAAAACTTAATTCTCACTGTTACCTTGTATGTCCTTCTTATAAAGCCATTTGCCTTTTGTTGTGCTAATTATCTCCTTGCTCCTGCTTTTCTTTTCACTAATCCCAGACATATTTCTTCATTCTCATTCCCTCTTACTGTTCTGATTTTGATGATTTCCTAAATTCCTAACCCCTTTTTTTTCCAGGGATAATCAGTTAATAAATAAAAAAATGAATAATTGAATGAAAACACCTTAATTTCATTTTTTAGTTCCCCTTATCTCAACACTTAACATAGTACCTCATAGGTCCATATGTTCACAGCTTAAACTATATATTTTGTATAAAGATCAGTGGTTTCTTCAGCTAATATTTGTTATTATCCAATTTTATTTGGATTTGCTTAGGATCAACCCAGGAAATACTCTTTGTCATTGGCAGCATAAATCAAAATAGAATGTGTCAGCTCTCCATTTAATTTGAAGGAATCAGGATTAATTTTATCTGGGATTAATGTCACAGTTCTCTTTCTTTCATTCTGCATTAATTGACCTATTATTGAATTATTCTCAGATCCCTATCTCAGAAGTTGACTTTTTCCATAGTTGATATGTAGGTCCCATGCAACTGTAGGCATTTATGTGATCTATTACTCTTGGCTTTCGTAGCAGGATCCAAATGGTAATTTAAGCTGAACATTATAAGAAGTTCAGAGCTTAAGGGGTTAAAATTATAGTATACCACATAAGTCATATTTTGAGCAACTCTTGTACAATAAAGCCAATTTCTCCTTTATATCCAGATAATGACTTTTCTACTTTTCTTTTGTTAATATATATTACATTGTTATGAGGAGTCTAATATTGATGTTTTTGAACTGTGGTGTTGGAGAAGACTCTTGAGTGTCCCTTGGACAGCAAGGAGATCCAACCAGTCCATCCTAAAGGAAATCAGTCCCACCTATTCACTGGAAGGACTGATGCTGAAACTGAAACTCCAATACTTTGGCCACCTGATGCAAAGAACTGAATCATTGGAAAAGACCCTGAGAATCCCATGGATGGAGTAGCCTGGTAGGCTACAGTCCACAGGGTTGCAAAGAGTAGGACATGACTGAGTGACTTCACTTCACTTCACTTCTTCTGATGCTGGGAAAGATTGAAGGCAGGAAGAGAAGGGGACAACAGAGGATGAGTTGGTTGGATGGCATCAGTGGACATGAGTTTGAGTAAACTCCAGGAGTTGGTGATGGACAGGGAAGCCTGGTGTGCTGCAGTTCATGGGATCACAAAGAGTCAACACAAGTGAGCAACTGAACTGAACTGAACTGAACTGAACATTGGGAAAGAATCTTTGTGTTGAAAGAAAAGAAAGGTTTTTTTTCCCTCCTTGTTCTTTTACTAAATTGCCTATTTTAGTAGCCAAGTTGGATTGATATGTTTCTTGCTTCCCATGTCGTTCAGAATTTTGTAATAAATCACTTTAACCTGGAATCAGATCAGGTTTGGTCTTCTATTATTATCTTCAGCACACTAAAGGGTCAAAGATATTTTAAATTATAGCTCTCCCCTGAGTAATTCCATCCTTTCCACTTTAGCACTCTAGGGTTGTGTTATCTTGTGACTCCGTGTGTCTTGGAAAGTCAAACAGCTGAGAAGCAAAAGACTGAATCTAACATATACTCTTTACATGACCTCAAAGCCAAGTTGTTTTCTTTTTTTTACAAAAGAGAGAAATAAAGAAATCTTATAATTGTGTGACATGATGGAGATGCTATCTAATACTATGTTGTAGTCATTTTGAATATTTAAGACAAGTTCTTTTCTAAAAGGCTCTTCTTACTCAGAAAGGTGGAAAGGACAATCTCATAGTGAGAGTGTAGAAACCTAGCAAACATTCAGATCACCCACAGGATGCTCTCTGGAGTGGGATTTTAAAGATAGCCTTACATTGATACCTTTCTTAGAGAAATAAAAATGTATTAGTCTGCTGAACAGAGTCTGGGTTTCTGCATAATTATCTGAATTCAATAATGTCTGTGCATCAGGAAAGTAGCCTTTTCACTTCCTCTGTCTTATTTGGTGATGCAGACCCAGCATTCTTGAAGGCTTGGAATCCTTTTCTTCCTGCTTCTGGCATTTACTCATCCTGCATCCCACTGATTCCTCCACATGACAGCAGGTGACAGAGAGAGAATTTCAGACTCACTAACCAGGTCCCCACTCTTAATAGTGTAAAAAGAGTTCTAACCTAAGTTACTCACCCTGCCTGTCATTGCAGCCTTCTCTATTGCCCGTCATTCTGAAGAACCCAGAAAAACTGCAACTTAGATGCTACTTTATACCACTGACTGGGTGCCTTAGTGAGTTGCTCTTCCCCAGGGACAGCCTGGCCACAGACCACAGAGGATAGTCTCTGCTTAGTCTTCCCTGGGAAATGGACAATGTGCAAAACATGTGTTTGGTTGGAAAGTTGTAGATCTGAGCTACTTTGAAACTATGGAACACGATGCGGTTTTCACAAAATCACAGGAAAAGCCGACACAAAAGTCGGCTTAACCTGAAAGAACGACCCTAGGAACCAGAGGGAGAGTGGCGAGAAGCAGACACACCTCTGTGGAGGAGAGTGCTAGGGTCATCATCCTTTCTAGGCTCATCCATTCCACTACATCTGTAGGAAATTCTACTGGCACTTCAACATTTTTTTCACTGTGACTTCCAATGATATCAAATCTATTATCTGGAATCACACAGAGCACTTCCTGGTCCTTCCAAGTGAGCCTTACAGACACCCAGGTGAGTTGTGTCTCTTTCTCTGCACTCTCTCCTTGGTTCCTAGGGTTGTTCCTGCAGGTTAAGCAGACTTACTTCTGTTTCTGTTTTTCCTGTGATTTTGTGAAAGCCCCATCATGTTCCATAGCAACTATGGATCAGGTACCCTGGGAAGACAGATGAGGAGTAAATGGCCTCAGACAGAGAGATAACTGGGGGTAGACATGGGAGCTCATCCATGTCTCTGGACCTGTGTTTTAGAAAGGCAGCATGCCTTCTTATCCAGGACATTGTCCTTGCCATCTTGTTCCATCCCCAGGGGCTTCCTTTACTTCTAATAGAGTGAAAACAATACTGAAAGCATGAAGAGTCCCCAGAGCCAATATGCAGAAGCATCTGTGTGTGTGTGTGCATAATGGCTTTATTGAGGTATAACTGATGTACAAAAAACTGAATTCCTTTAATGTATACAATTTGATTCATTTGGACATATCTTTTCATCCATAAAATCATTCATCACAATTAAGGTGACAGGCATATCCATCACCTCCAAATGTTTCCTTGTTGCAGATGGCAGTATTCTCTTCTTTTAAAGGGTAAGTAATATTCTACTTTATGTGTATACCACATTTTCTTTATCCATTCACCCGTTGATGAATATTTGGGTTGTTTTACTATCTTGGCTATTGTGAATAATGCTGAAATGAATATGGTATTTCTAGATTTGCAAGGAATGTATATGAGCATAATAAAGAATATTTATGACAAGCCCATAACTAACCTTATACTTAAGAGTGAAAAATTGAAAAATTTTTCTCAGAAACAAGGATCAGGAACAAGGGAAGGATACTTACTTTTTCCAGTTCTATTCAACATAGTACTAAAAGTCCTGGCCAAAGCAGTGAGATAAGAAAAAGAAACAAAGTGATTCAAATTGGAAAAGAAGTAAAATTTTCTCTGTTTGCTGACAATATGGTCTTATGCCTTTGGAACCCTCAAATTCCATAAAAAGCTATTAGAACAAATTCAGTAAAATGTAGGATACAAAGAATACAGAAAAATCCATTTTGTTTTTGTAACACTAAAAATGAACTATCCAAAATGGAAACTTCAAAAATAATCCCTTTTACAGTAGCATCAAAGAAAATAAAACAGGAATAAACTTAACCAAGGAGATGAAATTCTTAGAAATTCTATTCTTAGGAATTCTTAGGAATATTCTTTATTCTTAGGAATAAACTTAACCAAGGAGGTGAAATTCTGGTATGTGGAAAATGTTAATAACTGAAGAAAGAATTAAAGAGGACACAAATAAATAAAATTACATTGTGTATTCATAGATTGGAAGACTCATTATTGTCAAAGTTATTACCCCCAGTGATCTGTAAAGGCAATGAAATTTATATAAAAAACTCAGTGATATTTTTTACAGATACAGCAACAATCTTAGACTTCATATGGAATCATAAAAGACCCACAAAGGTCAAAGCAATCTTAAACTAGAACAGAGCTGGAGGCGTCGCATACTTTCTGATTTCAAAATGTACTATAAATCTAAAGATTATGTATTGTAATCTAAATTGTATTACAATTAAAAACAGTATGGTACTGGCATAAAAAATGGGGATCCAAACCCATTGATATAGAGTCAACTGATTTTTAATGTGGATCCCAAAAATAGACTGTAGGGAAAGGACCAGTCTCTTTGACAAGTGGCATTGGGGAAACTGGATGCCTGCATGCAAAAGAGTAAAATTGGACCTGATCTCACATCACATGCAAAAATTAACTGAAAATAGATTAATTATTTGAACCTAATACCTGGAAGTATAAAACACCCAGATGAAAACTTAGGGAAAAGCTTCATGTAATTGAACTTGGCAATAACTTATTGAATATGAAACTAAAATCTCAAGCAACACAAGCAAAATTAGACACATGGGGATACATCAAACTAAAAAGTTAATGCGTGGAAAAGGAGAAACAATCAATGGAGTGAAAAGAAAACTTATGGAAAGAAAATATTTGCAAACCTCATACCTGATAAAGGACATATAAAATATACGTAAGGGACTCCTGTCATTCTAAAAAATAAAAAATGGCCTGATGAAAAAAATGGGTAAAGGAATTGAACAGACACATCTCCAAAGATATACAAATAGGGATATGTAAAGGTTCTCAACCTGGCTAATTATTAGAAAAAAATGAATCAAAACCAAAATGAGCTATCACAATTATCATTAAAAAAAAAAAAAAGACAACAAGCATTGGTGAGTATGTGGAGCAATTGAAACCCTGCACATTGCTGGTGATAGTGTACTCTCCTGGAGCCAGTATGAAAACTAGTATGGGGGTTCCTTAAATCATTAAATATGGATCTACTGTATCATCTAGCAGTATGACTTCTGAATATATAGCCCCCGAATTGACATTAGGATTTAAAACACATGTGCAGGAGCATCTTAAGAGAACATTTATGTTTTCAAATATTGGCCTCTAAATCCTGCTTAAATTTACTGACTCTGTTTTTCTGCCAGTTCAGCTGCCAGTGAAGAAGATGCCTATGTGTGTGGCTTCTTTGGGGTGACTTTAGAGTGAAGGTATTTCTGTCCCAGGCACATGGAGTTTTAAGAGGTGAGGCAGAGAGAGTGATGTGTAACTAGACTAGAGGTTCTAGTATTATGATCTCAGGCTAGAGGAAGGTCATTCTTGAGCAAGGAGCTATCTCTTGGGAGCAAGGGATGTCCGTTGGATCCACAGCTGTGAAGAGCTGTAACTACAGCTTTCCTTGCCTCCAACACACACACATTATGCTGAGGCACATCTGACCACTCGTTTCTCACAGCAACCAGGGAACTCCACATTTGTTTTTCCATTCTTTTCCATTCTTCTCTGCTTGCCTGGGGCTTCTCCAATGGCTCAGTCGGTAAAGAATCTGCCTGTGCCAGAGTCACAGGAGATGTGAGTTTGATTCCTGGGTCAGGAAGATCCCCTGGAGGAGGACATGGCGACCCACTCCAGTATTCTTGCCTGGGAAATCTCATGGACAGAGGAATCTCGTGGGCTACGGTCCATGGGGTCGCAAAGAGTGGGACACAACTGAGCCACTGAGCACTACTTGCCTACCGTTTCTGCCTGACAAGCTCATACTCACTTTTCAGTCTCCTTCTTCTCTGACTCCTTTCTCATTTTTTCCTGTCAAAGCAGTAAGCCTTCTTCTAGGTTCCTATAGCTCTTTTTTTGGTCCTCTCACAGTCTTATTACACTTATTATAGTTGTATATCTAGAAACTTCTATTCTTCAGTGGAGGGGAGAAACTATGTATGGTTCATTTAATGTTCTCTCTTAACAACCACAGACTCTTGCATGAGTAACTCTGAATAAAAAAGCTGAGGTTAATGAGTGAAGTAAAGAATCAGGACTGTTTTTCACCCGTGAGTCTGAGGATATGCATTTGCTTGTCATTCTCCTGATAATGTCTCTGGGTCAGGGCTCAGTATATGGGCTTTCTGGACATAGGTTATAACTGTTTGACTGTGTTTTCCCTCTGTTTTTGAGGTTATTTCTTGACGTCATCAGCCTTTCCTCTTCTCCCTCAGCACCCTGAGCATGGCCTCCCTGATGGGCTTGGACTTGACACNCTGATAATGTCTCTGGGTCAGGGCTCAGTATATGGGCTTTCTGGACATAGGTTATAACTGTTTGACTGTGTTTTCCCTCTGTTTTTGAGGTTATTTCTTGACGTCATCAGCCTTTCCTCTTCTCCCTCAGCACCCTGAGCATGGCCTCCCTGATGGGCTTGGACTTGACACTGTAGATGATGGGGTTGAGCACAGGGGGCACCACCAGGTACACGTAGGCAACAAGGGCGTGTACTATGGGGGGAAGGTGTCTCCCAAAACGGTGGATCATGGACACGCCTATGACTGGGATGAAGAAAACCAGAACAGCTAAAATATGAGAAACACAAGTGTTGAGGGCCCGGATACGCTCCCTGGGAGAGGCCAGACTCATCACTGTATAAAGAATAAGGGCATAGGACAGCACAATAAGCAAGGAGTCAAAACCCACTGTGGACAGAACCACATACAGCCCATAAATGATATTGACGGTAATGTCAGCACAAGCTCGTTTCATGACATCTGCATGAAAACAGAATGAGTGGGACAGGAGGATCTTGCCAGGGCAAAAGTTCAGTCTCTTTAGTAAGAAGGGCAATGGGAAGAGGGACACAGTGGCTCGGGCCACAGTGGCCAGCCCAATCCTGATGATGACATTGTTTGTGAGGACAGAGGCATAGCGCAGGGGGTTGGAGATGGCCACAAAGCGGTCAAATGACATGGCCAGGAGCACTGAGGACTCCACTACAGAGAAGAAGTGGAGGAAGAACATCTGGACCAGACAGGCATTGAAGCTGATGAGCTGATGGTCAAACCAGAGCACAGCCAGCGTGGTGGGCATTGTGGCCAAGGTGAGGCCCACATCGGTGAGGGCCAGCATGGACAGGAAGTAGTACATGGGCTGGTGCAGGCTGGAGGTCCTCCTCACAGCCAAGAGGATCAGGCAGTTTCCAGTGAGGGCCGCAGTGTACATGGAGAAGAAGGGGATGGAGATCCAACCATGAAAGGCCTCCAGGCCTGGGATGCCAGTCATCAGGAAAGCAGGAGGCTGGAAGAAGGAGATGTTGGCAAAAGACCAGGAAAAGAACATCCTTAGTTTACAGATGAGATCTCCAACAAGATGAGACCTTTTCAATCTGGACAGAAGAATAAGGCAAGATAAAAACATGGGGAAAATGGCAGTTCTGATATTAGGTAACATGAGTTCACACATGATAGCATATATTAAATGTGAAGGAGATTGAAAATGTATTCCATCTGAAAGCAAGCAAGAGATGATATCATTTAAATATATTGATATATTTAAATATTGAATATCTAAATATATAATACATTTAAGTATAATTTAAATACTTTTGTAGTATCATTTTTGAAATGCTATACAGTGAAATATTGATCTCTTCATTTATTGAAGAAAGTGGCACTTTCTTTAAAAATACATGAGATGATCATAAAGAGTCCCATTTAGAAAGCCCTAGTTTAAACAAGAAGCAATGGCCTCATGGAAATAAATTGTAAATATACTGTGGAAACTTAAATGGTTGATGACCTGGGCTCACTCTCATTGTTTTCCTGGGATTTTCCTTTAAATCTCAATTAAAAAAAAAAGTATTAACAAGTAAATAAGCAAAAAAAAAACTCTTTAATAGTAGGTCAATAAAAGAATGTAAGAGGAAGAGTTGCACAGATATCTTTTAGCAGAGTATAAAATTCCACCAAAAATATGTCTGAGAGCTACAAGAGGCTTTAAACTGAACCCTGGGGTCTACAGTTATATGTCATATCTAGTCAACATCATCAACTCACCCTAAAGGTAGGACTGACTTTAAAAAAAAAATTCCTTTATTTCTTGGGTGTGTGACAAGCTTTGTTTATCTGGAGCAGAAGATTGTGCATAATTTGGCAGAAACTTTTTAAAGAAAACATAGTGACGTTGCTGACAATGTCAGTTCTGGAGCCCTCCATCCAATCTCTCCCAGACATTGCGAGAAAATATCAAAACCTGACGGAATTCACTCCATTCGAAGCCAAGTAACAGAGAAGTTTCCATCACAGAGCTTGTGCAGACACATTTTGTAAAAATTAAAAGAGCTAAAGCAACTTCAGTTCAGTTCAGCCACTCAGTCATGGCCAGCTCTTTGCAACCACATGGACTGCAGCATGCCAGGCGTCCCTGTCTATCACCAGCTCCTGAAGTTTACCCAAACTCATGTCCATTGAGTCAGTGATGCCATCTAACCATCTCATCCTCTGTTGCCCCAATCTCTTTGAGATAAGGAATTATTCAAGAGAGAGAAGAAAATTCTGTATAAATATTTTCCAAGTAAAAAAATTAAAGAAATCATGAACCAAATTAATTTTTTGATATTGTGATATAAAATTGGATCAGTGATAAATTAAGGAAAATGAATGCCAAATGTGATGAAAACTTGACAATTCCCCTCATTTACTTCCTCTCTGCAGAGGCTACGAGGGACACCTCTCCCTGGAAGTGTGGTCTGGGATTCCAGTTCTTCTCTAAGCTGCTGCTGCTGCTGCTGCTAAGTTGCTTCAGTCGTGTCCTTCTCTGTGCGACCCCATAGATGGCAGCTCATGAGGCTCCGCTGTCACTGGGACTCTCCAGGCAAGAACTCTGAAGTGGGTTGTCATTTCCTTCTCCAATGCGTGAAAATGAAAAGTGCNGGATTCCAGTTCTTCTCTAAGCTGCTGCTGCTGCTGCTGCTAAGTTGCTTCAGTCGTGTCCTTCTCTGTGCGACCCCATAGATGGCAGCTCATGAGGCTCCGCTGTCACTGGGACTCTCCAGGCAAGAACTCTGAAGTGGGTTGTCATTTCCTTCTCCAATGCGTGAAAATGAAAAGTGCAAGTGAAGTCGCTCAGTCGTGTCCAACTCTTAGCGACTCCATGGACTGCAGCCTACCAGGCTCCTCCATCCATGGGATTTTCCAGGCAAGAGTACTGGAGTGGGGTGCCATTGCCTTCTCTGCTTCTCTAAGCTATAACCTCCCTAGTCCTCAGAAAGGCAGCCTTCTTCAGACTCTCTTCTCAAGAAGGCATGCCCGTCTCCTATTGTCCAAGAATGGTTATTTGCCAGGAGCCAGCATGGAAGATCCCACCCATGACAAGGTCATGTGGAAGAGAACTGTTAAGCAAGGCTTTAGGACTTGAGGGGCTCCCTAGACTTTCTCAGACATCTACACCCAAACCAGAGTCTGTCTGCCTTATTGTATTATGCCTGTCACCAACGCTCCTGACATTAACAGGGGGCTATCCCTGACCACCTTTCTCTGGAGAAAATAAACTTAGGGCTATAGCTAGTAAGTCTCCGGACATAAGAGGAATATTTCAATTCAAACCCCCTCTGTTAACATTCTAGCTTGCTTGGCAGGTTTCTCTAGACTTTTACAACTACACATGTAATTGTTTACAGCCTCCTAACTGTGAGAGGCACGGGAAGCCTAAAACATAGAGCCTTTCAAAGAGTTAAAAGTTATTAGAATAGTGCTGGTGTAGGAGTTCATTATTGGGCCAATGCTTGTTGCTAAGTTCCTATATCTCTTATCCACTGTGCACCTGGGAGTGTATTAGTTAACATAGTTGGAATGTAAGAAAAATAAGTGTAGCCTTGAAATTAACCACATCAGACTTTAGAGCTAATTGGTTCTTTCTTGTAACTCACTGCATCTTTGCTCCATGAGAAATGTAACTTGTTTAATACTTTCTGAAGCTGACATAGATTAGAAATATAAAGAAAAAACATTTCAAGGGAAAATAAGTTTTTTGGTTGAGCATTCTTTATCAAAAGAGGGTCATAAAATGTCCACAGGCCTCCAAGGCCAGAAGATAACGTACACAACATTGTCTATGGGAAAGATTTGCAGAAAAAAATCCTGGTTTTGATAAAGACAAAACAGATGTAATGTTTGGGCTGACTCTGTATGACTTTGCATTTTTCATTTCCCTCTGTGTACAAGTAAAGGTATAAAAGACCCTTTTGATAATAAACAAAACAAAAAAAAAATGGGCCTCTCTCGAAGAAGCTTGGTCACCCCGTGTCAATCATTCTCTCTCTCTCTCTCCCTCTCCCTCTCTTTTTCAGGCTGATCTCTTGGAGCATAGAGGCTCCCTGCGTTCGCTTATCTGCCCGGGTTTCTAAGACCTAAACGGGAAGACGTTCTGCGTCTTCACTCCCTTGGGAGACAGGGAGGGCACCTGTGGCCTCCGTGAACAGGGCAAACTCCTTGTCTCAGAAGTTTATTGGTTTTCTATGTAAACCAAGGAATATCAGCCTCTTTCTCTCCTCTATTTTCTTATCTACAACGTTCTGTCTTCATCTCGCTCTAAATCATCTGCCAACGCCATTTTTCCTTCAGGTTTCCCTGGATTCTGTGGAGGCTGACCCTGGTAGTTATTTCTCTTTCTTCTGCCTGACTTCCAGACCTTTCCCACTGTTACCTCCATCTGAAGCAGAGGCACTAGTGGTCACTCATCCTGGAAGCAGAGAAGAAGGTGTGTTGACAGCCCAGGTTACTCACCCTGGCTGCTTGTTGCCTCCAGCTGCTCTGCCACTCCACATCCTGCAAAAGCCCAGGATGTCTTTATGATGCTTTAGCTGCAGTGCCATCTCCAGGGAAGGCCAGACTTGAGCCACAGAGGAGCCACTCCACTCAGGTCCCTGAGGACTGAACAATTTGTGGCTAGCTCTTGGAATAGGGAAGTGATTGGAGCAATTAAACAATAATGGAGGAAAGGAGACAAATTCATAGATTCTG
The DNA here is from genome assembly GCA_006410615.1 of Neotragus moschatus. NCBI lineage: Eukaryota > Metazoa > Chordata > Mammalia > Artiodactyla > Bovidae > Neotragus > Neotragus moschatus. Next base: position 332,766 of record SJYA01002072.1, read on the forward strand.
CAATAGTAGAATCCCCAGCAAGTTTAAATTATCTTCACAGACTATCCACTTCAATTGCGTTTGAAATCCTTATAAGACAATATTCCTTAAGCCAGCCCCCTCTTAGCCAATTCCAAGATGAATCCTGCAGGAACAGCCCATTTTTGTGGCGGGTGGAGTGATGTGTTGGGAGCCTAGTAGTGTTGGCCTCCCCCAGCCAGAGGGCATCAGGGAAGGCTTCCTAGAGGAAGTGGAAAGAGCTCAGACTTCTAAAAGACCCACAGACCTTGTTCTGAACTCTTAGCTCTCATTCTGGGACAGACTCCAAGACTTTAGGCTTGTAGCTCCAGACTGCAGCTGGCACAAATTCTGCCCACACTCCTAGCCTGGGGCTGCCCTGTTGAATCTAGGTCAAAAGGAGGAAACTTAGTAGAAACAATATGAACTACAGAGCCATTCAAAACTCGGTTCAAATCTTTCTCCATTTCTTGATGTTTCTTCCCACATATAAGTTCTGTGTCCCTTCTTTCTCCCTTTCTTGAGAGTTCTAATCCAAAATAGCTATGACCTCAACTTTTTCCTAAATCAATTTGGACTAATGTCACTCACTTGGAGCTGCTTTCTATGAACACATTTGACTTTTGTCCTCTTTGATTTTGGCTACACTCTCCCAGGTGAGGGCTTCCTGGTGGCAGTAGTGGTAAAGAACTCAGGATGGCAAAGAACTCAGCACCAGGAGATGTAAGAGATTCAGGCTCAATTTCTAGGTTGAAAAGATCCCTTGGAGGAAGGCATGGCAACCCACTCCAGTATTCTTGCCTGGAGAATCCCCATGGACAGAAGAGCCTGGCTGGCTACCGTACATAGCATCACACAGAGTCAGACACAACTGAATCGACTTAGCACTGCACTCCCAGCTGAACTGGGCCCACTGTATCTCCCTTTCTCCTCCATAGGTGATAAATAAATTTAGGAAAAATTACTCAACTTTCAAATCTTATATCAAAATAAATTCATGTTCATTTATCTGAGCTGAGACTTTAGTGGTAGTCCATAATTTTCCTTTTGGTTTTTAAATTGTCACCATTCTTCTCAAGCTCTTTGTCCAATCTGCCATCTTACTCTCAGTAGCTCATGTTACTGCTCCCAGCTTCACAATGAGAAACAAAGGCCATCAAATGTGCCCTCTCTGAGTCTTGCCTAGTCCATCTGCTCTTTTTCCTGCTTCCACTCCTATATCTACACCATACTAGAGGGACCATTCTAAGGCATGTGTGTTTCATATCAACCCCATCTCCATGCTTTTAACCACTTCTTTGTTGGCTGTCCATCACTTACAACAACAACAAGAAATCTTGGAATGGCAAAGCAGAAACTGAGACACTTTATTCTTTAAAACTCTTTTTGAGACAGTTGTAGATTCATACGCAGCTGTAAGACAACACAGAAATACCATACATCCTTCACTCAATTCTCCCAAAGTTAACATCTTGTGAAACAACAGCATAATACCAATTTAGGAATATTGGCACTGCTACAGTCATGATACGAAACATTTCCATCACCACAAGGCTCCCTCATTTTTTTTTTTTTCTTCTTGTATGTCTACTCCCACTCCCCTGTTTCCTACCCCCTTTTTCATCCTTGGCAATCACTAGTGTGGTACTTATTTCTATACTTTTGTCAATGCAAGACTGTTTTACAGATGAAATGGTATAGTATATAATTTTGGGGACTATGTTTTTTCCACTAAGCATGACTATCTGGAGATTTATCCAGCTTATTCCATGTATTAATAGCTTGTGCCTGTTTAAAATTAAAGTATAATTGAGTTACAATATTGTGTTAGTTTCAGGAATCTGAAACTATATTTATTTCTGTTTTTCACCTTCAATTTCTTGCATCAGTTTTATAGTTTTCCAAGTTCAAGTCTGTTACTTCCTTAGCTAGATTTATTCCAAGGTTTTTTTTTTATTCTTTTTGATGTAATTGTGAGTGGGATTATTTCATTAATTTCTATTGGGACTCCGAGCATGGGGATTTTTCCTACAGCTCTCTACCTTTCCCATATGCAAACCCTACTGGTCTTCAAAGCCAGATGTTCTTGGTGTTCATCTTTCTGATGAAAAACCTCTGAATTGGAGACCCTGATGTAGGGTTTGGGCCCTTTGTGCCTTGGAGAGAATCTCTGGTATTGTGATTATCCACCTGTTTGTGTGTTGCCTTCCCACAGTTGTGAATTTTGACTACATTGTCTCTGCACTTCCTACCCATTCATTGTGATTTCTTCTTCGTATCTTTAGCTGTGGAAAACTGTCTCATATAGAGTTGCTCTGTATGTGCTCCGTATGTATGTACGTGGAACTTGCTCCATCTTGTCTGACTCTTTGTAACCCCATAGACTACAGCCCACCAGGCTTCTCTGTCTGTGGAATTCTCCAGGCCATAAAACTGGAGTGGGTAACTGTTTCCTTCTCCAGGGGATTTTCCCAACTCAGGGATCAAACCCATGTCTCCTGCATAGCAAGAGGATTCTTTACCATCTGAGCCACCTCTGTAAACAGTTGTAATTTTGAGGTAACTGTAGGAGGAAGTGTGCTCAGGGTCTTCCTAGTTCACCATCTTCAACAGTTTATTCTTTTTAAATGCTGAGCAATATTGTAGGGTATGGCTATTACCATTGTTTTTTTGTTTGTTTGTTTTTGTTTTTTAACAATTTACCTGTTGAAGTACATTATGTCTTATTTCCTGTTTGAGTTAGTATTTTAAAGTTACTACAAACGTTTGTGTACAAGCTTTTGGTACATATATTTCCTTATTTCTCTAAGATCAATACCAGACTGCAGATGCTCAGTCATATGTTTGTTGCATGTTCAGTTTTTAGAAACTACTAAAATGTTTTTCAGAGAGACTATCTATGCCTTTTCACATTTCCTCAGCAGTGCATTAAGCATCCAATTTCCCAACATCCTTGCTAGCATTTGATGTTTTCACATTTGTTAGAGAAAAAAAAAAAAAACTAGCTATTCTTATAGATATATATTGACATCTCAGCATGGTTTTAATTTTCATTTTCTACTGGGCTAATAATTTTGAACATCTCATATATTTATTTGCATCCGTGTATCTTTTTCCATAAAATGACACTTTATGATTTTTGCCTATCTTTAGTTTTTTTTTCCTAAATTTTCAAAGTCCTTTTCCTAGTCTAGATACTAGGCCTCTATTGGATATGTAAATAGCACACATTCATTTCACACTCTGTATGTTATCTTTTCATCCTTTAAACTGAGTCTTTGATATAGCTGCAATTTTTAATTTTAGTGAAGCTTAATTTATCAATTTTCCTTAAATGAATCATGTTTTTGGTGTCAAGACTAAGAAAAGCTTTGCTCTAAATACTGAAGATTTTCTCTTACACTTTTCTAAGAGTTTTATAGATTTATGCTTACATCTAAAAAAGTTTTACATTCAGGTCAGTGATTGACTTTGAGTTAATTTACATATGTATTGAGGTATAATTAACAAATAAAATTGTAATATACTTAAAAAGTAAGATGTGGCGATTATATATACATATATATTGTGAAAGGGCTGGATCCCCACCATTCAGTTAATTAACAAAAATCGATCACCTCAAATACTTAGGTTTTTTTATTTTTTATTTTTTTGCTGAGAACACTGAAGTTGTACTCTCTTAGCACATTTCAGTTAAACAAGGTAGTATTATTAACTATAGTAATCACACTCCATGCTAGATCCTTAGAACTTACTTATCTTATAACTAAGAGTTTATATTTTTTCATCAACATTTTCCTATTCACTGCCCCCATCTCCCAGCTTCTGACAAAAACCATTCTGCTCTGTTTCTTTGAGTTTGGTGTTTTTTTCCTCCTTGATTCCACATATAAGTGAGAATATGAACTATTTGTCTATGTCTATCTAGAATGTTTCATTTAGAACAATGCCCTTCAGCTTTATCTATCCTGTAACAAATGTCGGAGTTTCCTTTTAAAAGGTTGAATAATATCCATATATTGTGTATATATGTATATATATATATGTAAAATATATGTACATCACATTTTCTCTATCCATTCATCTGCTGATAGATGCTTAGGCTGTTTCCATACATTGGCTATTGTGAATGATGCTGATATGAGAGTGTAGGTATCTCTTTGAGGTAATGATTGCTTATGGTATTTTTATTTTTAATTTCTTGAGTAATCTCCATACTATTTTTCTTAATGCCTGTACCAATTCACAATCCCACTAACTGTGCACATGTGTTCCTTTTTTGCCACATCCTTGCCAACACTTGTTATCTCTTTCCTTTTGGGTAATATCTGATATACACTATAACATCCACTATTGTTTATTTTGGTATTCTCTCCATTTCTTACAATGCCTAGAATGTTGTAAATTGTGCTTGAATATTTAAAGTTAAATGACATTTAAACATGGACATTGTGCATGAATTCCGGCACCAGCTGGGAGAATTGGTGGTGATTATCTTTGGAAAGAATCTCAGATATGTGATGCTGGTAATCCCTGGTCATAAATATGTATTGAGAGTAAATCTTTTCTTCTAATAATAATTTTTAAAGCCTGGGGAAATCTCTATCTCTCAAAACAAACTTATGTGGTGTTCTTATTTCTTGTCAGTCCAGGGTTGGGTAAATGATGTGCTGCTCAGAGGTGGGGGGTAAGTGTAATTATTGTGGGGATGGGAGTTGTCTCGCTTACAGAGCAACCTCAGACACTGTGGCTCTCATGGGAAACTGGGTACCTAAACTGGTGCCCTCCACTGTTCAGGCCAACATAAACACGGCTGGGAACAGGGCAAATCTTTTATGGTCCTTGGTCCCCAGAGACCCTTGTTCACTGGGAAAGAGACTCTCACGACAGCAAGCACTTGCCTGAGACCCAGAGGCCTCTCACGGCAGGGGCTGCCTGGGACCACCTCTCTCAGTTGACTCAGCTCCCCAGGCACCCAGAGGCCTCCTTCTTGAAGTCCTTCCAGGCCATTGGGAAACAAAAGGCAAACCCTCTCCCAGGACCCTGGTTTGTGTGAACAAGGAATAAGTAATGGCCATAACCCGTTTTTAGTTTGCCACCTTCTACAATGCAATAGCTTTTTTTCTGGTACAGTTTTGAAAACTATGGCCTTTCTGTTGATCTTTCTCCTCTAGTGCATATAATTAGTCATTTCAATCCAAATTGAATCCCATTTAAGTCCCACTTCCCCCCTCTACTACTTTCCCTTCCTTCATCTCATTTTCCAATCTTAGTCCTGCCATGTGAATTGGAGGGGTGGGAGAGGAACAAAGTCCAGGTCTTAAACTCCAAGCTCCTAGGCTAACGTGATCTAATCAGACCTGTGTGTCTTGCTTGCCACAGGCAGAAACCCACATTCCTATCTGCTCATTATCCCTGTAAGGCAGGGATTATTATCTATCTCCTCAATGATAATAACAATAATGAATATTTATGAGTTCATCAGTTCAGTTTAGTCGCTCAGTCATGTCTGACTCTTTAAGACTCCATGAATCGCAGCACGCCAGGCCTCCCTGTTCATGACCAACTCCTGGAGTTCACTCAGACTCAACGCCCATCGCGTCAGTGATGCCATCCAGCCATCTCATCCTCTGTTGTCCTCTTCTCCTCCTGCCCCCAATCCCTCCCAGCATCGGAGTCTTGTCCAATGAGTCAACTCTTCACATGAAGTGGCCAAAGTACTGGAGTTTCAGCTTTAGCATCATTCCTTCCAAAGAAATCCCAGGGCCGATCTCCTTCAGAATGGACTGGTTGGATCTCCTTGCAGTCCAAGGGACCCTCAGGAGTCTTCTCCAACACCACAGTTCAAAAGCATCAATTCTTCAATGCTCAGCTTTCTTCACAGTCCAACTCTCGCATCCATACATGACAACTGGAAAAATCATAGCCTTGACTAGATGGACCTTCGTTGTTATGAGTTCATGCTATGCATTAAACACTGCACTAAGGATCATGTATGGATAACTGCACATAATCCTCACAAATGCACTGAGGGGTAGACACTATTATTGCCCGTAATAAACTAAAGAGGAAAACAAGCCTCACAGAAAGTGAATTGATTTGATGATCAGAATGGTTTACTCTCTCTGATGGACTGGGCCTCTTTTCAGAGACCCCATGCATATCTATTGGGTGGAAATTCCCCCATCTTTGAGAGAAGGTTTGATTTTGGGGGAGAGCTATAACTGGTAGAATCAGGGAGTAGGAGGTCAAGTTGATAAATACAGTGTTTGGGCAAACAGTAGGTGTGGCCTCAGGGAAGGAAGCTGGTTTTCTTCTGTGGGTCAGAAAGCAGTTCTGAAGGAGTCCCTGGAGAAATTCAGCCTTGCAGAATCTTTAGAATTGTTCCTGGCTTTTTAATGTTTGGGCTTCACTTGTGGCTCAGGTGGTAGAGAATCTGCCTGCAATGAGGGAGACCTGGGTTCAATCCCTGGGTTGGGAAGATCCCCTGGAGAAGGGAAAGTCTACCCACTTCAGTGTTCTGGCCTAGTCCATGGGATCACAAAGAGTCAGACACGACTGAGTGACTTTCACTTTCTTAATGTTCAGAGCACATCATATAACTTCCCTGATGGTCCAGCAGTTAAGACTTTGAGCTTCTACTGCAGGGAGAGGGGGTGATGAGGGAGGGGGTTTGAACCCTGGACAGGGAAATAAGATATCACATGCCACACAGGGCAGCCAAAAAGTAAAAAAAAAAAAAAAAGATTGGAAATGGGATTTAGATTTTTTAGACTTTACATAATTTAATCCCCATGTTTACAGACTTCAAAGAGATAATGTGATTTAGACAAGGTCACAAGGCTTAGTGACACGACTGGAGTTCTGAGCTCCTAACTCTCATCCCAGGGCTCTGCCCTCCTCTCAGTATGGGGATCAAATATGTTCTTCTTTGGGATACTTAAACAACAGCAGCAAAAACTTAATATACTTTCTTTAACCTAGATGCAATCATTTCAACATGTTCTTGTTATAAAATTGATGGTGATGTTTTACATTTTAAAATAATTATCATAGTAAAATATACATAAAATTTATCATTTGAACAAACATTTTTGGGTGTGCAATTCAGTGGGATAAGTATATCCACATTGTTGTGCAACCATCATTGCTATACATTTCTAGAACTTTTTCATCATTCCAAACTGAAATTCTGTTACCGATTAAACAATAACTCTCATTCTCCCCTACCCCCACCCCCTGGAAACCTCTACTTTCTATTTAGATGAATTTTTAGTACCTTATATAATTGGAATTCTACAATATTTGTCCTTTTGCGTCTAGCTTACTTCACTTAACATCATATTCTCAAGATTCATTCATGTAGAATGTATCATATTTTGTTCTTTTTTATGGCTGAATAATATTCTATTGTATGCATACAACCAGTATTCTTTATCCATTCATGTGTTGAACCCCTGGGTTGTTTCCACATTTTGGCTATTGGGAATAGTGTTGCTATGAATACAAGTCTTGGGACTACTTTTGTTTTTTTAAAGTTAAAATTCTGGAGCAGAGGGAGATGTAGCAGAGACAGAAATGGAATATGAATAAATTGGACAGTAGTGAACAGTGAGAGATTTGGGAGTGAGAGATGGCACAGTTTATTACATTGTTAATCTGGTTATTCTCTTAGGTGTATGGAAGTAGTTAGGAGGGTATGATTTGAGGTAGAGAAATGCACAGGAAAATAGAAGAGAAGGGAAGTTGCGGGAAGAGACATAATCAACTTCATCAAATGAAGCTCCTGACCTCATTACCTGGGGTGAGGCCCAATACTCGAATTTCCACTTTTACAGAGCATGAGCACTCCTTTGTTTTCTTAAAGGAGCCATCCATTTCTTCCATTCTCTCCCTCTCAGACCTGGTCTATGTGCAGGACTGTGGAGGCTCTTTTACAGCCTCGGGGCAGGCAATCAGAACTGAATGCTCACAGATACATCATATGCCAGGAGGACCCTTCTCCAGGAGAAAGGCTAAGGGTCTGAGGTTCCCTCCTTCTGAGCAAGAGCCTACAGGCTGAAGTCTCCCTCATGATTTATCCACACTAATTACCCACAAAAGATTTGTTCAGTGAAGCTGCTGGGGGAACACATAGGCCCAGTGATTGTCTTCAGACTTTAGCATCTCATCAGACCTGCTCAAGGATACAATAGGAATAGTCCATTTCAAAAAGATACATTTAGCTTTCCGCATTGGTGAGAAAGAAGACCAGGGAACCTCTCACATAGGATTCTATGAATGTGAAAGCAGTAGGCATAACACTTAGCAAAAATTGAAATAAAATTTATAATGTCTTATTACCTAAGTTAAAACTCAGACCTTGGATATGTTTGACAGATACAGAAAATACTTTAAAAAAGGGAGACATGATTGAGAAGATGTTAGGGATAAATAGACAAAAATATTCTCCCTTAATAAATAAAGAAGCAGGCTGTAGAACATGAAGGTTGGTGTAAAACAAGAAGAGTAACCTTGATTTGTTGCTCACAACAAGGACAGGGTTATCCCTCAACACGTAGTCATTTATCTCATAAGGCACACGGCAGAAGGAAAACAGGATTTACACAGGCTGAGGAAATAAATGGCAGATGTTAAACAGGAAGCAATGCAGTATGGACATTAAATACTGTATTTGGTCATGAAATTTAATTTGGAATCATGGCACGGTAACCACAAAACTGTGTGCCTTAGTTTTCTCAATATAAACCTTATTTGTTGCACTGGTAATGGAGGATAAAAATAGTCCCTAGGCCATAAAGTTGGTGTGAAGATAAGATAAACCCTATAAAGCACTTAGATTTCTGGAACATTGCAACCACTCAAGATATATTCATTGGCATTATTATTTAAAGCTGAACTTCCCAGGTAATAAATAGGAAACAATGAGTCTTTGACAAGCCCTGGTGTACAAAAATGATCACTTTCATTTTTTCCATTTTAAAAGTTGTACATGCTAACTTGTACAAATTATAAAAGCTGTACAAGATCTCCATAAAAAAGGAATTAGAAGATAGAAACAGAAGTAAGTCACTAGTAATTTGAGCACATATCTTTCAAGGAGTAGATTGTTTTACAAGTTAGTTTCAATCATGTATCCTCCTTATTTTTCTTAACGTTATATACATGTTTCATTTTATAGCATAGCCTTTAAAGGTCACATAATATTTTCTTAACATGGAATATTTCACATAATATTCCATTAAGTGAAAAGACCATGTCTGAGTCACCAAGGAAGCCCACACTTGAGTTTACTATTCTTTATTTTTATAAATCAAACCTTGGATGTCAAATACATGATTACTATAAATAATGGTATCACTGATATATCTTATGAGAAACTTGTTTTTTGCATTTAGGGATATTTTATTAGAAGAAATTTTCAAAAGAGAGATTACAGCATTAACACTCATAACTTTTAAAAAGCTCTTGCTACATTTTGCCAGTTGCACCATCAGCTGTGATGCTAAAGCATATATCCTTCAACATAAACTCCTTTTTCATTGTGAATTTTCATTAATAAAAACTGCTAATTAAGCAAAAATGTTACCTAATTATTGTGTTAACGTAGGCTTCTTGGACTAATGATGAAAGCAATATTTCCCTTGTTTAAAAGTCAAATTGTACTTTTGCCACTCTCCTTTACATTCTTTTGCTGCTTATTTTCTAATTTTAGCTTTTTATATAGCAAGGATAGTAGTAATAACGGTAGTGTTAGTCACTCAGTTGTGTCTGACTCTTTGCAACCTTAGGGACTGTAGCCCATCAGGCTCCCCGTCCACAGGATTCTCCAGGCAAGAATACTAAAGTGGGCTGCCGCACCCTCTTCCAGCAGATCTTCCTGACCCAGGGTTTGAATCCACATCTCTTACATCTCTTGCACTGGTAGATGGGTTCTTTACCACTCATGCCCACCTGGGAAGCCCAGAAAATAATTATGGCAGCCTCAAAAATTTCACCCCAAGCAGAGGAAATATTTAGAAGCCAAACCAGAGAAAGTCACTGATGTGTTTATGGGCAACTGAAATCAAGCTAGCATTAGGAAATCATTATATCAAGCCATTAAAGATAAGAATAAGTGCAGTGATAAGGGTCACTTGCCTCCCACAGGCTGAAACTCCCTGTCACAGCTGATCTTAAACATAGCTAGCACCCGAGTTCTGATCTGTTTGGTCTTGGCACCATAAATGATGGGATTGATGACAGGAGGCAGAAGTAGGTAGACATCACCCATGAGAACGTGCACAATGGGATGAAGGCTGTTCCCAAAGCGATGCACCACTGAGAGGCCGATGAGAGGCACATAGAAGGCCAGCACCACACCAATGTGTGACACACAGGTTCCAAAGGCCTTGGCCCGCTCCGACTTGGAAGGCAGTTGTAGAACTGTTCGTATAATCAGAAAATAGGACAAAGAGATGAACAGGGCATCCACACCCATGACCAGCAGAATGGCGGTAAGACCATAGACCACATTGGGCAATGTGTCTGCATAGGCCAACTTCATTACATCCTGGTGCACGCAATAGGAATGTGAGAGCACGTTGGATTGGCAGAAGGCTAGCCGTTTGATGAGCAGAGGCAGTGGGATGAAGAAGAGGGATCCGCGGGCCACAGCCACCAGGCCAATCTGGGCTGTCACCGTGTTGTTGAGCACTGCAGCATGGCGCAGCGGGTGGCAGATTGCTACGTAACGGTCAAAGGCCATGGCCAGTAGGATGGTGGACTCGATGGCTGAGAGAGCGTGAATAAAGAACATCTGGGTCATACAGGCATCAAAGGTGATCTCCCGGGAGTCGAACCAGAAGAGGGCGAGGATCTTGGGCATGGTGGATGTAGACAAGGCCAGGTCGATGGCTGCCAGCATGCAGAGAAAGAGGTACATGGGAGCGTGGAGGCTGCGCTCCATCCTTACGATGAAGACCACGATGCAATTTCCAAACAGTGCCACAGCATACATAGAAAGCAGGGGGAAGCCAATCCAGAATTGAGCTGCTTCTAGTCCTGGGATACCAATAAGTACAAAGGTGGCATGTGTGAAGTTGCAGGTACTCATAGCTGGCACTGAGAAGGTGAGGTCACACTGGCAGCCTGCTAGCCTGCTAGGACAAGAAGTACAATCAGAGAGGCTGGCCCCAGAGACCTGGAGACTGAATACACATTAGCTCTCCTTCCCCTTCTCTGTTCTCTCACTCCTCCAAGTCATTTGTGTTCTTTCATAAAAAGGCTGTCTGAAGCCTCCTGCCAAAGGGGAAAGTGACAGCTCAGATTCGCTTATCAGTCACTACTCTAAAGTCCATCTACATTTGTAAAAGGGAACCTGGAGAGAACAATGCTCATCCCGAAAATCTGTCCTTCTCAAGTTCCCTGGGAATCATTTTTCTGTTCTATAAGTGTTTACTTATAAGACTTACCATATATGAAGGATATTTGCTAGATGCTGAAAATACAGAGACAAAAATGCATATTTTTGCCTTTCAGGTGCTGTGACACATCATTTGCCTTTCAGATACCTTGCCTAGAGTGAAAGATAGATACGTTAAATATTAGAATCTTGGGATAAGTGTTAGGAAAAGATGTGCATTTAATGCATAGGGTGGGAGAAGCATCATCAGAGGAAACTCTCTGAAACAAGATGATCCTTCTGTTCAGTCTTGAAATATTGAGTAGAAATTAAAAAGACAGAGAAGGGAATAAAAGGTAGAGCAAACAGTGGGGATAGGGAGATTCTTTTATTTTGTTTTGGTTTTGCTTTGTTTGCTTGCAAATTTTCAGGATTCCAGGTCACCAGGTCTAAGGTCATCAAGAGAGGAAAGATACAACTGTAATTAAAAAATAAAAATAATGAAAACAAACAAATAAAACCCACAAAATAAAAATTAAGGTAAAAAGGCCTAAGGTAACAGGGAAACTTATCTGGGATCGTCAAATGAAAAGTAGTAGCTCCCACCAATGAATTCTCTGGAGATGAAGGTGCTGGTAGGATCCTAGCTGCCAGGCGTGGTGTGAAGGCTTTCTCTCTGTTCCTGGCTGATGGGTCCCTCTACTTTTAAAAGTTGTCTCTAAGGCCATTCTCACTGCTACAAAGAGAGCTTGAGATGAGTCTTGATACTCCTAGAGCTTTATCTTTCTTGGAACCTCTGGCCATGAGTTATTTATATTAGTTGAGTCTTTGCTTTCTTAGGAAACTCAGTATTGCTCTGCCTTATTCTGTGTTCTGATTCATCAAACTCTTTCCTGAAAGTCTCCCTAATTACCCTGGGCTAATTGTCTCTAAAGAGCTAAAGGCTTGGCTTTTCAAAAGAGGTTCTGAATCTTTAGAATACACTCTGCAGGTGACTTCATCAGTGATATTGGGATTAAACTGCTCATCCTCCCCACTTCTCCCCACCCCACCAGGACTTCTCTTCACTCCTAACCTGTGTCCTTTCTGCTGCTGAGACATGCTCTTCTATTTGGCCTTAGTGGAGAGGGTTTGGAGAGGGTTTGGAGAGAAGAGTGACCAGGTATCTAAAAACACAATATGATAAAATGAAAACTAAACATTTTGACTTAGATTATCCTCATCTTGGATAAGCAAGAAGGAACAGATCCAGGTTCAAAGGTCAGAAAATCTCTCCTCTGATGACACTTTGTTCTTCTCTATTCTCAGACATGGGCCGAGATATTACAGCTACCTTCCTTGACAAATATCAGATTCCAGCTTTGTCCTCCTCAGCTGCTGTCAGAGAATGAAAAGCATTTTTCAGAGGTGGATGCTCACAAGCGCGGAGGGTAGCAAGGGGAGGACAGTAATGCATTTCCCCTTTCTCAGTGCCTCTGATGACAGCATCCGCATGGGCAGACAAGAAGGGTCTCTGGTGGCCTCAGAGTCAGATATCTCCCTGACTCTTCTTTCTTCAGGGCACCTTTTCTGCTTTGCTGGTAGCGGCCTAAGACTTGGGGCCATTTTTTCATCTCCCCAGTTACCTATCCCAGAAGACCTTATGCCTTCCTCCCATGTGGTCTGGTCTTCTGCCTAAAGGGATGCTAGCCAGACCCACTTGCAGCTTCCCTATGGGTCTGAGTGTGGCTGTAGCATCTACTCTCACTTGCTTTTCTGGGTGGCAGCTAACACTCTGGAACACTTCTTCTTCATCCATGAAGATGTGGGTGGGATACAAAGGCTTCCCTTTACCCTGTTACGAGACAGTTTGTAGGGTCTTCAGGGTTCCTTAGGATGCCAGGGACCATGGGCTGCCTGACCCCAGTGAAGATGCACTCACTTGAATATGGTACAGTCCTGATGAGAGGCGGCTGAAGCCGACTCTCCCTTTCAGGCACAGATTTATTTATAACTGCCTAGGAATCCCATGAGGATAGGCTATGGGAATACAGACTGAGGGCCTGGGGGCTGGGCAGGCAGGGAGCAAAACCTCCATGGCCACTTGTGTGTCACTCCACAGGCTTCCCACTGTTTCAGTCTGGTGGGGGTGGATGGGCGAAGATTGCCAGGGGCCCACTGCCTCTGCCATCACTCCCACACTTATACATACAGGGCTCTCGACAATCTATGTCGGCCCCTCCAAGTAACTCAAACTCTAGTTAGCCACTTTACTAGACACAGTTGCCAGTGTGTGTAGTTTGGGTCTTGAGCTCTAGGAGTTCATATCCTCTTTATTGAGATAGGCACACAAAAATATAGTCCCATAATTCAAAATAAGGCCATGTACCTCTTGAACGGCTTTTCCCAGCCCCAGCTTTTCTTTCAGTTGATGAAATGGACTTTCAGGTGAGGAAGCCACTTTCCATTGCACCTGTGTCACAGGTAAATCGTACACGTGACCTAAAGCCTCTTTGCTTAGGTCATATGGTTCATTAATTATGATATGGTCAGAGAACCAAGTGAGATAGAGCAATCAAGGCTAAGAAAATGCAAGTTGTTTGCTGTGCCTGGAGCACTGGGTGGAGGGGAAGCAATGACTTTGAGCCGGCTACACAGATTTTATGATTTTTTTTTTCCTATCTGGCAGGAAGAAAGCTTAAATGGAACAAAGTCCTTATTCTCAAAGACCTTACCTTTTAATGGGGAAGCTAGAAAAGAGATAAACACATATGTAATGCGTTACAGAGGGTGTGAAAGTGCTAGAAGTTAAAACAAGGTAGGTAAGGAAGAGAGTGAATGTAGGCAGGAACTGAGGAAGAGGTGGTATTGTCATTATGATTTTTTGTAGTATAAACGGCCCTGTAATAAGGGGGTCATGAGTGGAGACTGCTTGGTGACAGGCAGTAAATCACACATCGGGAGGAAGAACATCTCAAGTAAGGAGATCTGCAAGTGCAAAGTCTGAGGATGAAGCATACTCGGTGTATTTAGGGGAATGTTTGGAGGTTAGTGTGGGTGTAGTAGAGTGAGTAGGAGAAGGCAATGGCACCCCACTCCAGTACTCTTGCCTGGAAAATCCCATGGATGGAGGAGCCTGGTAGGCTGGAGTCGATGGGGTCGCGAAGAGTCCGTCATGACTGAGCGACTTCACTTTCACTTTTCACTTTCATGCATTGAAGAAGAAAATGGCAACCCACTCCAGTGTTCTTGCCTGGAGAATCTCAGGGACAGGGGAGCCTGGTGGGCTGCCGTCTCTGGGGTCTCACAGAGTCGGACATGACTGAAGCGACTCAGCAGCAGCAGCAGCAGTAGAGTGAGTAAGGAGAAGAGTAGTAGGAGATCAAGTTGAGCTGATGAAGACGAGTCAGAGCACATAAATCCTCGTAAGGTATTATAATGACTATAAATGTTTCTTGGGTAAGCCAGGAGACCTCTGGAACATGTTGCACAGAGGATGTGACATGATTTGTCTTGTGTATTAAGATAATCCTTTTAACTATTGTGGGGGAAATAGACTGTACTATAAAGCAAAATCAGGTTCAAAATGATGATGGCTTGGAACATGGTGGTAGCAGTAGAAGTAGTAGAAAGTGGTTGTACTCCAGATATCAATATCTGGAATACCTGGAATAAAGAGTAGTCAGCATTTGCTAAAGATTGGGTGTAGAATGGGGGAGGCAGACATGTGCCAGAAATAACTCCAAGTCTTCTCTCAGCATCTTGAAAAGCAGAGTTTCTGGGTTATAAAAAACTGTGATTGAGAATGTTTTTTCCTTGATGTGAATACCAGGATATGGTTTTGGATATGATGAGTCTAAGATGATTTTTAGATGTCCAAATGAAGATACTGATGCACAGGCAATTAGATATGAGTCTGGACTATGTTATAAATACTTATTTGGGATTTACAAGCTTATAGGTGGTATGTAAAGACACAATGTTACATTAGATGACCAGAACTGAGAATATAACAAAGAACAAGACAGATCTCAGAACAAAGTTCTGGGACATTTCAACATACGATAATAACAAAGATGAGGATTAACAGTAATTGACTCTGAAAATACTATTGTGGAACATGTTGAGGATTTTGATATCATTCTAACGATTAAATAGCTGGTACTGTGAATAAATTCCCTGTAGCTATGAATGACTACTTCTACTTCCTTGTTGGATCTGTTACCAGCTATTGGGCCCACCATTACTGAGTGATACCAATGTATCAATGAAACATGCACTTTAAATTTTTGAAAATTATTGGATATACCCAAGTTGGAAAAAATAATGAACTTGCTGGATTAAGCCATACATGAAATAAATGCTATAAATGAAAACAATTCTAACACAACTTGTAATTCCTTTGCAATTCTAGTCACTTTTCAGTTTCTTCTGGGGTAGAAAGTTGAGGAAGGTCAGAAAGAAATTCTGGAATATGCTTAGCTGGGAAAGAACATCAGTAGAAATACATTTGTGAGGTTTGAGGATTTTGTTTTAAGCTTTTATTTGATTAATTGGTTGAAAATTTCTAGAGAATACAGTTTTATTTTTTTATTTGTTTGGCTAAATTGTGTCCCCCCAGTACAAGTTAGTTAATTTATGTACTCTGCTGCTCAGACGGTTAGTTGTGTCCCACTCTCTGCGACCTCACGGACTGTAGCCTGCCAGGCTCCTCTGTCATGGAATTCTCCTGGCAAGAGTACTGGAGTGGGCTGCCATTTCCTCCTCTAAAGGATCCAGTTCATGTATAATTATATGCTATATTGTGTGTACATGTTTATGTTACATATAAATATAGTATATATATATAAATATATATATTGTTTATACTACATACACCATTAAAGTTAAGAGGATGCTGAAGGAAGTCAGTTTGCAGGTGGAAAGGAAATATGGCTTTGTTACTTACTAGCTGTTTAAGCACGTTACTTAACATTTTTGTGCTTCAGTTTTTCTCATTAATACTAAAAGTGACTATCTTATCATTTTGTTTTGAATATAAAAATGTGTTATTATGTGTAAAAAACAGAACAATGACTGGTCAAAGGAAATAATAAATATTAGTTAAAATTATTATTACAGTTAGAAAATACTACCTATTTCTCAAAAAGGAGTGACTTGTTCATACTGTGTCATCTTACCTGCTGAGAAGAGGATGAAGTAAAAGGAGACAGACTACTGGCAGGATAAACAACAGTTTAGAATCAGCAGTCATTAGAGGAGAAATTTTAAACAGTAAAACTGTTCGTTCCTCCTATTCTAATGTCTCATCTCCTCATTTGTAAAATAAATGGGTCAGTCAAGCTGATTTTCTAAATATATTTCATCTTTGATTTTAAATATTTGCACATTTGGCATCAACGATCACCAGATTCACTTTTCAATTGATAAAACAACCTGACATAGACTGTTTCTATGATTCTATGTGTCTTTGGAACGGAGAATTTTTATCACAGCTCTGCGTATCTGTTTTGTCTTCACACTGTAGATGATGGGGTTCATGACAGGGGGGATTAGCAGGTAGGTGTTAGCAATCATGGTATGTACATAGGCTGGGGCCCGTTTCCCAAATCTGTGAACAAAGGACAGACTGATCAATGGGATATAGAAAATGGCAACAGCCCCAATATGAGAGATACATGTGCTGAAGGCTTTCTTCCTCTCTTCTGGGGATGCAATGCTGAGGATAGTCTTAATGATCAAAACATAAGAACAGGAGATGAGGATCGAGTCCACACCAACAGTAGAGATCATGGCAGTCAGCCCCACTGCATTGTTGAGCCTGGTGTCAGTGCACGAGAGCTTCATCACATCAGGGTGGAAGCAGTAGGAGTGGTGGAGCACGCGGCTGCGGCAATAGGACAGTCTCGTAAGAAGTGCTACCATTGGCGTGAGTGTCAGCGTCCCCCTGATGACAATGGCCACTCCAATTTGAGTTATTCTGGAGTCTGTCAAAATGATGGCATACCTGAGGGGGTCAGAGATGGCCACAAAACGATCAAATGCCATGGCCAACAACACTGATGACTCCATGACAGTGAAGAATTTAATAAAGAACATTTGTGACAAGCAGGCATTAAAGCTGATCTCCCTGGCATTGAACCAGAAGATACCCAGCATGGTGAACAGAGTGGATACAGACAAGCCAAGGTCAGTGGTGGACAGCATGGAGAGGAAATAATACATGGGCTCATGGAGGCTGGGCTGAGTGACAATGGCAAAGAGAACCAGGCTGTTTCCTGAGAGAGCAGTTGCATAGAGAAAGCAGAAGGGAATGGAGATCCAGGTGTGGAAGGCTTCCAGCCCAGGAACACCAGTCAGCAGGAAAATGACGGAAGACGATGTGGTATTTTTCAAGTTTGACATGATGAATTAAAAAGTACAGAATTCCAAGATGAAATTCTGGAATAACCAAAAAAACTTACACTTAAACAGGCAATCCAATTACAAATAATTTTATTCAACCAAAAGCTAACCAGAGATGAAGATCTGTATACCATGTAAATATGAATGGCTGACACAAATTGATAAAATAATTGCAAAATTTCAACTGCTTTAAAAATACTTTTTTTTTTTATTTTGTATTTGCTCCTGCTCATGATTTTTCTTCTCTGGAGCATTTTGCTGATAGCAAGGTTTATATTATGTGATCTTTTTCTCTAGCCAGAGATGGCAGAACTAAGAAAAGACACTTGACCCAAGACTGGTTGATCATAGTCCATCCTCTTTGGAATATATTCTGTATAGTTGGCATCAGAGACAAATGGCTGAGGCTTTGGAGGAGCAGTATTACATTGGTCAAGAGAAGAGAAAGCAGTGAAGCTTACAGATAATTTGGGAAGCCAGAAAATATTGAGAGATACTTATAATGCAAAATAACGTGTATTATGTGATAATAAATGACTTAGGCATCAGTGTGGTCATGTGCAGGTGACTATAGTATCTAACCCTTCAAATGACCCCTGTCATTTGACCCTTGTCCAGATCCTTACAGCATCTGGAATTGCATTAAAGAGATGGAAAGCTAGAACACAGACTTATTACCTACAGAGGCCTCTGGCCCCCGCTTGATATAACATGCTGTCAGTTTAAAATAGATTTCTTCAATTTTTGTAAAGACTAGCTTTTTTCCATTAGCAAAGAACAGATTTTTCTCCATTTTGTTAAGACATGCTTCTAAGGAGACACCTAATATAATCTTACTGCTTTGCTTTGGAGGGGAACATTACTTTTCATTGAGTAGGTAATTGCAGCCTGGGTAAATAGGTCTGTATGAGTTGGAAGAAGGGGTATGGGGAAAACAGAGATTAGTATTCCAAAGCTTTTAGAATGGCATATGTGAAAGAGGGTTGAGCCAGAATGGACTTGTAACCAATGTTAAGATCACTGTTTCTTAAGGGAACCTAAGAGTTTCCAGAACACACAGTTTTACCCAAACTGCAAGGTCAAGAATTTCCTAAATAAATCTCCTAGTTTTAACAGGAAATTTTTAATTTGATTAATGGAAAATTCAAGGAAAAAAGAGTGTTAAATTACATGAGTTGGTCAAATCAGTGAACTATGACTTTATATTCCTCAGTTTGGAAAAATTAGACTGTTCTCAGAGAACCAATCAAATTACTGTCAGAATATATTAGCAAATCTCATAGGGAAACGAGAATTAACAAAAATGGAATATTTATTTAAAAAGGAAATTTTTTTTTGGATACTACTCCCATGGCACTGCCATGGATTTGATCATTTTATAGAACTGAAGTATCAGGATTCCTTAGTGGTCCAAGGGTTAAAAAAAAAAATCTGTCTGCCAATGCAGGGGACACAAATTTGATTCCTGGTCTGAGAAGATCCCACATGTCTTGGGGGAAATAAGGTTATGTGCCTCAACTACTGAAGCCTGGGTACTTATAGCCAGTGCTCTGCAATAAGAGAAACCACTGCAATGAGAAATGCATGCCTCTGCTAGAGAGTAACCTCTGCTTGCTGCAACTAGAGAAACCACACGCAGCAAGAAAGACCCAGAGCAGCCATAAATAAATAAATAAACAATTAAAAAATACTTAAAAAAATGAAGTATCAATAGATACTGTCTCACACAACTGGCATGTATTTAACAATTAACTGTGAAAGTTTGAAAGATTAACAGTTTCTATTAGCACTTTTTGAAATTAATTATAACTATAGTGATTTCTGAAAATCTTTTTTTTCACAGCTTTTACATTTAATAAGTATGTATTGATCAGGAAGATAAACTAAAAATCTATTAAATGAATGATATGATAATTTACAATAATGGGTTCACATCTCATTTTCCACAAGTCTTTGACTTATTTCTTATCATTTTTCATAGAATCTGGGACTCAGTTTTTGAAGTCAACAACTTTCTGAGGTTACTTGGAAGTAGAGAAATTATCGAAAAAGGAATCACTTCGGTTTTGTGTACAAAAGGTTTGGAGTATTTGCAAAAGGCTTTCCAAGAAAAGCAGTACTTGAAATAATTCCACATTTTGTGTATGTCAAGATGAAGCATTCCAAGCCAGAAACTGTGGAGAGAATGAGCTTGTAATATTGTTTCTTTGCTCTTGCCTTACACTCTCAGAGACATTTCCTGAGCACCTACTCGGCACAGTGCTGTGTTAGAAGCTAAGATTTAACACAAACAAAACACCTCTTACAGTGTTTATAATTAAAAGAGAATGAATGCTGCTGCTTATAAATAATTTCAATATCCAGCATATCATGATGAATAATAAAAATTGTTATGAGAATACAAAAGACAGGATTATGTCAGCACTAATGGTATAAAACAAGCAAAATAACGAAGGTTTGGTGCCTGAGAAAGCCAGAGAGATGTCAGGACCTCATCACTGAGAGGCAGAAAACCTCATCTTTAAACAGAGCCCAGTGACACTTTTGAAAAAAAGGAAAATTACCTGTTTGAAACACCACCTACATGCCAGGCACTGTGTACTAGGCGTGTGCATATCAGAGGATCACAGGCAAAGAAATGCTGCTAGTTGCAGAGCTCTTAAATTGAAGAAAGTAGGGAAAACCGCCAGACCATTCAGGTATGACCTAAATCAAATACCTTATGATTATACAGTGAAAGTGACAAATAGATTCAAGGGATTAGATCTCATAGAGTGCCTGAAGAACTATGGACAGAGGTTCATGACATTGTACAGGAGGCAGAGATCAAGACCATCCCCGAGAAAAAGAAGTGCAANAAATCTTGCCTGCCATTATGGGAGACACAAGAGACATGGTTTGATTCCTGAGTCAGGAAGATCCCCTAGAGGAGGGCATGGCAACCCACTCCAGTATTCATGCCTGGAGAATCCCATGGACAGAGGATCCAGGTGGGCTATTGCCCATAGGGTCCCAAAGAGTAGTACATGATTGAAGTGACTTAGCACACGTGTACAGGTAACTGAATCTCTTTGCTGTACACCTGAAACTAACACAACAGTGTAAGTCAACTATAGTCCAATATAAAGTGTTTTCGTTCAGTTGCTATGTAATGTCCAACCCTTTGTGACCCCATGGACTGCAGCATGTCAGGCTTCACTGTCCTTCCTATCTCCCAGTTTGATCGAATTCATGCCCATTGAGTCAGTGAGGTTATCCAACCATTTCATTCTCTGCTGCCCCCTTCTCTTCCTGCCCTCAGTCTTTCCCAGCATAAGGGTCTTTTCCAATGAGTTGGATCTTCACATCAGGTGGCCAAAGTATTGGAGCTTCAGCTTAAACATCAGTCCTTCCAATGAATATTCAGGGTTGATTTCCTTCAGGATTGACTGGTTTGATCTCCTTGCTATCCAAGAGACTCTCAAGAGTCATCTCCAACTCCACAGTTCAAAAGTATTAATTCTTTAGTGTTCAGCTTTCTTTATAGTCCAACTCTCATATCTGTTCATGACTACTGGAAAAAAATTATTGGAATATAGTTGGTCTACAATATTTGTTAGTTTCAGGTGTAAAGCAAAGTGAATCAGTTATATATATATGCATATATCCATTCCTTTTTAGATTCTTTTCCTATGTAGGCCATTAAAGAGTACTGAGTAGAGTTCCCTGTGCTATACCATAAATCCTTGTTGTTGTTCAGTTGTTGTGTCCAACTCTTTGTGACCCCATAGGCTGTACCCTGCCAGGCTCCTCTGTCCATGGAATTTCCCGGGCAAGAATACTGGAGTGGATTGTCGTTTCCTTCTCCTGGGGATCTCCTCAGACCAGGGATCTAACTCATAACTCCTGCATTTGCAGGCATATTTTTAACCACTGAGCCATCAGAGTTCAGTTCAATTCAGTCGCTCAGTCATGTCTGACTCTTTGTGACCACACGGATTGCGGCTCTCCAGGCTTCCTGTCCATCACCAACTCCCAGAGTTTACTCGAAGTCATGTCCATTGAGTTGGTGGTGCCATCTAACCATCTCATCCTCTGTCATCCCCTTCTCCTCATACCTTCAATCTTTCCTAGCATCAGGGTCTTTTCCAATGAGTCCGTTCTCCCCATCAGGTGGCCAGAGTATTGGACCTTGACCTTCAGCATCAGTCCTTCCAATGAATATTCAGGACTGATTTCCTTTATAATGGACTGGTTGCAGCCCAAGGGACTCTCAAGAGTTTTCTCAAACACCACAGTTCAAAAGCATCAGTTCTTCAGTGCTCAGCTTTCTTTATAGTCTCACATCCATACATGACTAATGGAAAAACCATAGCTTTGACTATAGAGACCTTTGTTGGCAAAGAAATGTTTCTGCTTTTGAATATGCTGTCTGGGTTTCCTGTAGCTTTTCCTCTAAGGAGTAAGCGTCTCTTAATTTCATGACTGGAGTCACCATCTACAGTGATTTTGGAGCCCAAGGGGGGGGGGGGAAGCCTGCCACTCTTTCCATTGTTTCCCATCTATTAGCCATGAAGTAATAGGGCCAGATGCCATGATCTTAGTTTCTGAATGTTGAGTTTTAAGCCAGCTTTTTCATGCTCTTCTTTCACCTTTGCCAATAGGCTCTATAGTCCTCTTTGCTTTCTACCATTAAGGTGATATCATCTGCATATCTTGATTACAGCTTCTGATTCATCAAGCCTGGCATTTCACATGATGCACTCTGCATAGAAGTTAAATAAACAGGGTGACAATATACAGCCTTTCTCAATTTTGAACCAATCCATTGATCCATGTCCAGTTTTAACTATTATTTCTTGACCTGCATATAGGTTTCTCAGGAGGCAGGTATTCCTATCTCTTTCCACAGTTTGCACTGATCCACACAGTCAAAGGCTTTAGCATAGTCAATGAAGCAGATGTTTTTCTGGAATTATCTTTCTTTTTCTATGATCCAGCAGATGCTGGCAATTTGATCTCTGGGTCCCCTGCCTTTTCTAAATCCATCTGGTACATCTGGAAGTTCCTGGTTCATGTACTATTGAAGCCTAGCTTGAAGGATTTTGAGCATTATCTTTCTAGCATGTGAAATGAGTACAACTGTATGGTAGTTTGAACATTCTTTGGCATTCCCTTTCTTTGAGATTGGAATGACAACTGACCTTTCCCAGTCCTGTGGCCATTGCTGAGTTTTCCAAATTTGCTGGCATATTGAGTTCAGTACTTAACAGCATTATCATTTAGGATTTGAAATAGCTCATCAATGGCAACCCACTCTAGTACTCTTGCCTGGAAAAATACAATGGATGGAGGAGCCTGGGCTGCGGTCCATGGGGTCGCTAAGAGTCGGACATGACTAAGTGACTTCATTTTCTTTTTTTCACTTTCATGCATTGGAGAAGGCAATGGCAACCCACTCCAGTGCTCTTGCCTGGAGAATCCCAGGGACGGCAGAGCCTGGTGGGCTGCTGTCTATGGGTTTGAACAGAGTTGGACACGACTGAAGCGACGCAGCAGCAGCAGCAGCAGCTGTAATTCCATCACCTCCACTGGCTTTATTCATAGTAATGCTTCCTAAGGCCCACTTGACCTCCCACTCTAGGATGTTTGGCTCTAGAGAACTGACCACACCCTCATGGTTATCCAAGTCATTAAGACATTTTTAGGGGGATACAGTTCTATATATTCTTGCCACCTGTTATTAATCTCTTCTGGTTCTGTTAGGTCCTTGTCATTTCGGTCCTTTATCATGCCCATCTTTGCATGATATGTTCCCTTGGTATCAAAACTATTCTAATTAAAAACAGCTAAAGGATCTATTTCAGTTTATTGGAGAATAGTATTTGAAAACATGTGCTTTCATATAATATTGAAACATGTGCCTTTCAAAGCACAAAAAGATGTGCTTTTTGTTGTTTCTTTTATACCCTCTCTATTGACAGAACAAGGAAATATGTATGTGTATAGTAATCCACATATTATATATATCTTGGTTTTCCTGATGGCTCATTGGGCAAAGAATCTGCCTGCAATGCAGGAGACACAGGAGATGTGAGTTTGACCCCTAAATGGCAACCCACTCCAGTATTCTTGCTTGAAAAATCCCATGGACAGAGGAGCCTGTTGGGCTTCAGTCCATGGGATCACAGAAGAGTTGGACACAACTGAACTCAAGCACATATACAAGGATATCTGTTCAGTTCAGTTCAGTTGCTCAGTCGTGTCCAACTCTTTACAACCCTATGGACTGCATCACACCAGGATTCCCTGGTCATCACCAACTCCTGGAGCTTGCTCAAACTCATGTCCATAGCTTCAGTGATGCCATCCAACCATCCCATACTCTGTTGTTCCCTTCTCCTTGTACCTTCACTCTTTCCCAGCATCAGGGTCTTTCCCAATGAGTCAACTCTTCACATCAGGTGGCCAAAGTATTGGAGTTTCAACTTCAGCATCAGTCCTTCTAATGAACATTCAGGAAAAATTTCCTTTACAATTGACTGGTTTGATCCCCTTGCTGTCCAAGGGACTCTCAAGACTCTTCTCCAACACCATAGTTCAAAAGCATCAATTCTTCGGTGTTCAGCTTTCTTTATGGTCCAACTCTCACATCCATACATGACTACTGTAAAAAAAACAAAACAGAGCTTTTGACTAGATGGGCCTTTGTTAGCAAAAGGATATACATATATTTGAATTTTTCTATAGGTCAAACATCAGTTTTTATTGACGTCTCCAACTCCAATCCATTAGCAATTGAGCCATTTCGCCTCCTACCCCCTTTTAACCTATGTTCTCCTACTTTATTCCAAAAATAAGGCAACTGGTTCCTACCATCCACCATGCATTTACTTAACTGTTTATTTCCTGTACACTTGCATAAAAGTATCAAAATTATTAACCCATATCCCCATGGAAACAATTTTATCAACTAGACTTCAGTGAATATGTATAGTTTTGTTTGCCTTTTAGTTCTACAAACTCCACTCCTTTCCAAATTTACTTATATGTGCACCTTTTTTTCTCCATCTTCTTTATTGAGATTGTTTTATACATTTATAATGCGATTTAGTTGTTTTGTCACATTCTAAATCCTATTCTGGGATCCTCCAGTCTCCTAAATGATGTCTTCACTTTTCATATATTAAGGTTCAATTTTTGTGCTGTAAAGTTCTATAGGTTTTGATAGATGCATATCCTACATTATAGCATCATACAGAATAAGTTCACCAACCTAAAAACTCTCTTGTGCCTCACTAATACACCTCTCTCCCTCTTTCTATGCACTGGTGACCCATGATCTTTTTATTGTCTGTATAAATTTGCCTTTTCTAAAATATGATGTATCTGGGATCATATAGCATATAGTTTTAAGCTGCATTCTTTCACTTAACAATATGCATTTAAAATTAAGCTGCATCTTTGCATGACATGGTAGCTATCCCTGCATAGTATACCATTATATGGATGTACAACAGTTTGCTTATCCATTCACATGTAGAAGAGCATTTTGGCTTGGGTGGATTATAAATAAAGTTACTATAAACAATCATAAACAGGTATTTATGTAGACATTTTAAATCAATTGGGTAAGTACTTGGGAATGTGATTGCTGGATCATATGGTATCATTATGTTTGGCTTCACAGTATACTGCCAAATGATCTCTGAAAGTGGCTGTATTCCACAACTTTTAATGTAAAGAAAAATAAAAATCCTTAACATGGATTACATGGTCTGGATAATTCCCATATCTTCAGCTTCATCTTACATTACTTTTCCCCTCACTTTGCATGCACAGACATACCCCATAGTTACTATACTCCCTTTAGCCTCTGAGAACGCATTCTGTGCCTTAGCACTAGAAGCTACTCCTTCTATAATCTTCCCTTCCCCAACTTCATCATCATCCCACGTTTCCATCACATCAGAATTTAAGCATATTTTCTCTTTTCTAAATTAATTAATTTTTAATTGGATGATAATTGCTTTACAATATTGTGTTGGTTTTTGTCATATATCAACATGCATCAGCCATTGGTATATGTATGTCCCTTCTGCCTTGAACCTCTCTCCCACTTCCCACTCCATCTCACCCCTCTAAGTTGTCACTCAGCACTGGGTTTGAGCTCTCTGCATCATACAACAAACTCCCACTGGCTATCTGTTTTATATATGGTAATATGTGTTTCAATGCTACTCTTTCAATTTGTCTTACTCTGTCCTTCCCCGACTATGTTCACAAGTATGTACTGCTTGTGTCTCCATAGAGCTTAAGCATCTTTTCTTTAGGCTAGCCTTCACTGACAACTTTGGCAAGGTCAGATACCCCTAATATAGGCTTTCATAGCTCCAAGTATCTTGCATTTGTAGCACTTA
>SJYA01002072.1:359061-397728 GCA_006410615.1 Neotragus moschatus
GTATCTTGCATTTGTAGCACTTATCATAGTTATGATACTATTAATGTATTCATTTGACCCCCCCACCCCACCCATATTCCTTACCAGGCTGTAATCACCATGAAGTCAGGACCAGATTTTTCTTACTATTACATTCCTAGTACACAGAATAGTATCTTACATATAGGAGGAGTTTAACATATACATTTTTATTAGATGAACAAATGAATGAATGTATAGAGTAGAAAGTATTGATTACATTTATAAGTTAATGGTGTACACTCACAACATGGATAAACTTTGAAGGTATTATGCTAAGTGAAGGAATTCAGATAGAGAAAGACAAATACTATACTCCACTTATATGTGGAAACTAAAGAAGCCAAATTCATAGAATGAGAGAATGGAGAGTAGTTACCAGGGGCTGAGTGTTGGGAAAACAGGGAGATGATGGTCAAAGGGTATAAGCTTCCTATAAGATGAATAAGTTCTTAGGGTCTAATGTACAACACGGTGATTATAAATAATGCTGTATTATATACTTGAAAGTTGCTAAGAGAGTTAATCTTAAATGCTTTAACCAACAAAGAAGAAATTCAATGGCAGTGTTAGCCTAACCCTATGGTGGTAATAACTTTGCAATATTTAAGTGTATCAAATCAACACATTATTTACCTTAAATTTAGACAATATTATATATAAATAAGATATTGTTATATATCAGTAAGGGCTTTCCTAGTGGCTCAGATGGTAAAGAATCTGGCTGCAGTGCTTGAGACCTGAGTTCAATCCCTGGGTCAAGAAGATCCCTGGGAGAAGGGAATGGCTCCCCACTCCAATATTCTTGCTCAGAGAATTCAATAGACAGAGGAGCCTGGTAGGTCACAATCCATGGGTTCACAAAGAGTTGGGCCTGACTGAGAAACTAACACTTTAACTTGACTTTCATTTATCAATAAGGCTTGAAAAAAGGCAATGGAAAACTATTCTTTACATTTAAAGATATCAACTAAATTTGTAGAATCAATGTTTTCATAACCTTTTTCAAAATATGTCAGTTTTACCATTTTATATCATAATAATGCAATGCTATAATTGCTGTTGTACATATAAAGTAACTACTAATTCTAACTGTAACTCCAATGTTCCTCAAGTTATTTATTTACAACATTTAGAACAAACTGTGTCTGCGAAATACCACTATAAAGGAACAATGTTTTTTATTTTTACTTTTTTCCCAGTATGGTTCTCAGTTGCCTTAAGATTATTGTTTTTTCTCATTCACCAGATTCCAAGAAGGGACAAAATGATAATAAACCATCTACCAAGAAAAATCTGTGTTAAAAATGCTTTGCCTCAATCCTTATTAAGAGATTCAAACGAAAGTGGTTGGATAGATTGTTTCCAATCAACCAATTTGACCACTATTTCTTACATGTAGTTAACTGAAAGCTTAATTGAATACTGAAGGAAAAAAATTCAGTCTTAAGCTACATTAACAAAAATCCTACCACATCTTTATGGTATGTTACAAAAATCTTTATTTGTGCATTTCTTAACCTAAGTGTAAACATGTATTCCTTTTGAATTTCTTTTTGTTTCACCAGAAAGAATAGTTATTTCAGACTAGTCAAAGTATCACTAACTCCAAGAAACTTAGACTTGGAAAGAAACTAAAGAAACTAGTTTAGTTTGCTATCCAATATATGTTTTCTTTTCACAATATTTGGGCTCTTCATGATGCCTTTCAATGATGAGTATCTCACTTTGTACTGACACAATCAATTTCATTATTGGAAATTTCTCATCTATGAGTAGGNTAGTCAAAGTATCACTAACTCCAAGAAACTTAGACTTGGAAAGAAACTAAAGAAACTAGTTTAGTTTGCTATCCAATATATGTTTTCTTTTCACAATATTTGGGCTCTTCATGATGCCTTTCAATGATGAGTATCTCACTTTGTACTGACACAATCAATTTCATTATTGGAAATTTCTCATCTATGAGTAGGTGACCAAAATTTTAAATAAGAGACAGTCAAAAACAGAGAAATGAGCAGGTACTGATCTAACATTGATTCAATGACAGCTCTTTTCATACCTTGTTACTTTTGAATCATTGTAGTTGTTGTTATCAAAGCTACAAATCACAGATAGAAATTGTTGTTTATCTCAATAAATATAAATTTTTATAGGCAACAGTAATATTTTCCTCATATCTAATACTCTCCAACATAAACTTCCTATGCTAGTCAATTTGATTTATTCTTACTCCAAATTCAAATAAACTTTTCAATCTCAGTGCACAGAATAATTTTCTAATTTCTCATAACCTAACTTCACTTCTGGAAATCAGGATCCCTCTTTATTTTTCCTATTTTAAAAATTAATTTTTTGAATTGTAGTCTAATTACTTTACAATATCATGGTGGATTTTGCCATCAGTTCAGTTCAGTCACTCAGTTGTGTCCGACTCTTTGCGACCCCAAGAATTGCAGCACTCCAAGCCTCCCGGTCCATCACCAGCTCCCAGAGTTCACTTTAGACTCACTTCCATCGAGTCGGTGATGCCCTCCAGTCATCTCATCCTCTGTTGTCCACTTCTCTTCCTGCCTCCCAATCCCTCCCAGCATCAGAGTCTTTTCCAAGGAGTCAATTCTTCGCATGAGGTGGCCAAACTACTGGAGTTTTACTTTTAGCATCATTCCTTCCAAAGAACACCCAGGATTGTTCTCCTTTATTTTATTTTTGTTTTTGAGAATGGACTGGTAAGATCTCCTTGCAGTACAAGGGACTCTCAAGAGTCTTCTCCATTACCACAGTTCAAAAGCATCAATTTTTTGGCGCTCAGCTTTCTTCAAAGTCCAACTCTCACATCCATATATGACTACTGGAAAAACCATAGCCTTGACTAGATGGACCTTTGTTGGCGAAGTAATGTCTCTGCTTTTGAATATGCTATCTAGGTTGGTCATAACTTTTCTTCCAAGGAGTAAGCATCTTTTAATTTCATGGCTGTAGTTACCATCTGCAGTGATTTTGGAGCCCCCAAAAATAAAGTCTGCCACTGTTTCCACTGTTTCCCCATCTATTTCCCATGAAGTGATGGGACTGGATGCCATGATCTTCGTTTTCTGAGTGTTGAGCTTTAAGCCAACTTTTTCACTCTCCTCTTTCACTTTCATCAAGAGGCTCTTTAGTTCCTCTTCACTTTCTGCCATAAGGGTGGTGTCATCTGCATATCTGAGGTTATTGATACTTCTCTCAGCAATCTTGATTCCAGCTTCCTTAGTCTTTGGTAATTAGTACCCACAGATTTCTTTGGGAGGTTCATCTTCTCTACTTACAGTATCTTTATATCCTTAAATATTGCCACCATTTCTGGACCACTCTTAGAGTCATCTATGATTTCTCTCTTACACTTTGTATACAGACGACTGGAAAATCATGCCAATAAGTTTGAAAACAACCAGAATTCTATTACTCTTAATCACCTCCCACCAACTCTGTTTCACCATAGAAAATGTCTTGGCCTGAAATATTTTATGTTTTATAATGTAACAAAACAATGATAGAAATATTTGATTATGTATTCTGTGCCCAAATTATTATGCCAAATGTTTATTGTAGGCAAAATAACAGCCCCCAGAGATGACCTGGATAATAATATGTTATTATCCTGGAACCTGTAAATATGTTAGCTTTACACAACAGAAGGGATTTTGAAGATGTGATTGAAGCTGAAGCCCTGGAGATGGGAGATTACCTTGTATAATCTGGGTAGGTCCAATCTAATCATATGAGTCCTGAAAAGTAGAGAACCAGAGAGATGGCAGTATGAGAAGGATTTGACCACTGTTGCTGGCTTTGAAGGTGGCAAAGAAAGTGGGCAGCTAAGGAAAGTGGGCAGCCTCTAGAAGGAGAAAAGGCAGCATATTGATTCTTACCTAGACCCTCTTAGACTCTCTAGGAAAGAACGTAGTGTAGCCCTGCTGACGCCTTGGTTTTAGCTCAGTGAGACTCTTGTCAGACTTGTGATCTGCACAACTATAAGATAATAAATTCGGAAGAAGAATCTAGTAGTCCTTTGATATATGCTGTTGCCAAGATTTAAGATTACTTCAGTCTCTCAGTTAATAAGTGACACCACCACTATTCAAAGCATGGCCTATTGGAGAGTTTTTGTGTTTAAAACTCATTCCCTAGAGAATTTCACATGACCATCCATTTACCACTGATTCCAATTCAAGAAGTTCTAAACCCATAGCACACATTCATGCCTGTATACCAGATTGGATATTAGCATATTGTCACTGTGTATGTTTATATTCTGCATATGAAGTTTTGCTCTGTTGTGTGTCCTCACAGTGAACTCAAGACATGTGAAAGCATTTCCTCTACCAGGCTGGGCAAATTCTAGGGCAGTGAATGCTGCCCTAGATCTCAAAAACTACTTGACAATACCAGAATTATTTTTCCTCTAGACATAAATGCTACTTTTATCTCAAAACAGTAGAGTTACTATAGTAGCTTGTGTGCATTCTGTGAAAGAGCTTGGTGTGTGCACAGGGATCTTCTGATACACTGATCCACACATGGGTGCATAGATTTTCAATATGTGGCCCTTCTCACTGCTCTTCTCTCACGCTAGCCTAGGAGAAGAGCAGCCAGTATATCAGTCCAACCTTCTGAAACACCAGAGCAAAATATCCCTCAATAAAATTAGTTGCAACAGTCATATGCAGTTATCAAAATATCAATATCAATAATATTGAATCTGGGAAACATACCACAGTGTGATGTCATTCAACTCTATGTGAATGTGTGCCAGACTTGTTAATCCAAACAGAAAGAATAGAACTAAAAACAAAGAAAAACAATTGTAGCATAGGGAGTGGCAATAAATATCACTTACTGAGTATCAACATTTTATTACAGTAAACAGTAAAAACTCTTTCCTAACAAATCAGTGAACTTTCAAAACATACTGCACAGTGTTGTGTTCCTGTCCCTGTTACAAGGAATAGTTCTAAGTACTATTTTGGCTTCCCTGGTGGCTCAGTGGTAAAGAACCTGCCTGCTAATACAGAAGACACGGGTTCAATCTCTGGGTCAGAAAGATCCCTAGAGAGGAAAATGGCAACCTGGGAAGTATTCATGCCTGGGAAATCCCATGGACAGAGGAGCCTGACAGGCCAGGGTCCATGGGATCACAAAAAGTCAGACACAACTTAGCAACTACACAGTGACGACAACAATAAGCACTATTTTACAATATTTTTATAAACTCCATGAATGGAATAAGCAATGGCAACTCACTTCAGTCTTTCTGCCTGGGAAATTCCAGGGACAGAGGAGCCTGGCAGGATACAGTCCATGGGGTCACAAAGAGTTGGACGTGACTGAGCACGCACACCTAAACTTTATGGAAGTGAATCTTCCAACATATCAATGCTTTAAAATGCCCTTAATATTTCATTTCTAGAAATTTATTTAAAGGAAAAGTATCAGAGATGCCAGCCACATTTCATGTAGGGGAACATTTATTGCAGCATTATTCACAGAAGTAAATGTAGACAATTCTCAATGGTGTAGAAATAAAAAATTTATATTGAGTCATAGGGTGTTATAGAACCTTTAAAATTCATGTATATAGCAGCTGATGTGGATGGTCATCCTGAATCAGGAAATGAGAAAGCAGGAATCAGGGCTGAGGGTTTTATAGGGCAGTAAACAGTTTAGGTTCTGAAAGACACAAAGTCTGAGACAGAAGCAAGAGGCCAGAAGCAAATCAGGTATTCTAATGGATCAAAATTGTAGAAATAAACTTAAAAGTAAGTAAACAGTAATAGCAGCAAAACCTGGTTGCTGCATCAATGAATGTTGTGTTTGGGCCACTATTCATGAAAAACACTAAGGTCCTACAATGTGTACTGGCCCTATATGAGCTGATGAAAGTCTAATTTCTCCTCTTCTCTTTGATTCAGTCTTGTCAAATTAACAGCAGTTTCTCCTTCCTTGCTGACTTGGCCAACATTAACCATTTGATTTTAGTGGACAAAGAAATGTGATACTGTTGTTTGGTTGTAAAGTAATGTCCAACTCTTTGGTGACTCCATGGACTACAGTCTGCCAGGCTTCTCTATCCATGGGATTTCCCAGGCAAGAATACTGGAGCACGTTTCCATTTCCTTTTCCAAGAGATTTTCCCAACCCAGGCATTGAACTCTGTGTCTTCTGCATTGCAGGAGGATTCTTTACTGCTGAGCCATGAGGAACACCCATGAAGAAATGTAGCTCTTCCTATTCTCTCTTTATCAACTTCTTCCAGCTATTCCTATTCTTCTTATTTATTTCATTCCTCTCTGCTTCCACCATGTCTTATGTGCTTTCATCAAAATATTCTTTCATCTTTTCAAAAACATTGTATGCACAATATATGTTATTGAAAAAGATCTGAGGATGTAACATTGTCCAAATACACAGACTCTAGTAGAGGATATAATTACATGGAAAATTATAATGTCATATTATAATTATTCAAAAAGGGGAATTAATAGAGATCTTTGCTACTATAGAAGTACAGTGAGATGGGATGGGTTGTGGGACTTGCAACCCTGTGCCTTCAGTGTTTGCAGCTGGACAAATGTCTCCTGTAGCAACAGTACGCTAAGAAACATTAAGAGTTTTAAAATAACTGCATGCATGTAGGTTGGGGCAAATTATGAACAAGATGCAAAAAGACCAAAAACTTCAGCTGCCACTTCTGAAGTGTCAAGAGCAAAAGCAGGACACTGTGCATGATCCCTGCACACAGCTCCACCAAGACAGTGGGCAGAGAACCCATGCCAGCCTTCTGGCCTGACCCCTGGACTTGCCTCTAGCCTCATCCCATTTAAGCGGCCAGCTCACTCCTCCTTAGGGAGTGAGCAATGAAATGTGTTACTTGTTTTCTGTCCCTTGTTCTGCAGCATAATTCGCAATAAACCCTTCCTTGAATTTCTCATTTGGCCTCTTATCAGTTTCTATTGATTAAAGAGTGTGAGAATTGTGACTAGTAACAATAGTATTGGCATCCCTTGGAAGCTTGTTAGAAAGGCAGAATAGGGTGTGGAGAAAAGGGAACCCTTTTGCACTGTTGGTGGGAATGTAAACTGATATAGTCACTAAGGAGAACAGTATGGAACTTAAATAAAAACCTAAAAATAGAACAACCATGTGACCCAGAAATCCCACGACTGGGCATATGTCCAGAGAAAACTAATTCAAAAAGACACAGGCACCCCTGTGTTCACTGCAGCTCTATTTATGAAAGTCAGGATATGGAAACAACCTAAATGTCCATCAAAGGAAGAATGGTTAAAGAAGATGTGGCACATATATACAATGCAATATTACTCAGCCATAAGAAGGAATGAAATTTGGTCCCATGTAGAAATATGGATGGACCTAGAGACTGTCACACAGAGTGAAGTAAGTCAGAAAGAGAAAAGCAAATATTCTATATTAACTCATATATGTAGAATCTGAAAAAAAAGTCTGTGTAGGTGATCTTAGTGACAAAACAGGAATAGAGAAACAGATGTAGAAAACAACCATGTGGACACCAAAGAGGAAAGGAGGGGATGGGATGAATTGGATAATTAATGAGAACCACTATATAGCATGGGGATCTCTACACAATGCTCTATCATGACCTAAATGAAGGAAATTTTTAAAAAGATGGGATATATGTATATGCATGATGGATTCACTTTGCTGTGCTGTAGAAGCTAACACAGAGTTTTGCCAAGAGAACACACTGGTCATAGCAAATACTCTCTTCCAACAGCACAAGAGAATACTCTACATATAGACATCACCAGGTGGTCAATACCAAAATCAGATTGATTATATTCTCTGCAGCCAAAATGGAGAAGCTCTATATAGTCAGCAAAAACAAGACTGGGAGCTGATTGTGGCTCAGATCATGAGCTCTGTCTTGCTAAATTCAGACTTAAATTGAAGAAAGTAGGGAAAACAATTAGACCATTTAGGTATGACCTAAATCAAATCCCTTATGATTATACAGTGGAAGTGACAAATAGATTTAAGGGATTAGATCTGATAGAGTGCCTGAAGGATGGAGGTTTGTGACAATGTACAGGAGGCAGTGATCAAGACTATCCCCAAGGGGAAAAAAAATGCAAAAAGGCAAAATAGTTGTCTGGGGAGGCCTTATAAATAGCTTAGAAAAGAAGAGAAGCAAAAAGCAAAGGAGAAAAGGAAAGATACACCCATTCGAATGCAGAGTTCCAAAGAATAGCAAGGAGAGATAAGAAAGCCTTTCTCAGTGACAAATGCAAAAAAATAGAGGAAAACAATAGATTGGGAAAGACTAGATATCTCTTCAAGAAAATTAGAGATACCAAGGGAACATTTCATGTTAGTGAAAAGTGAAAGTGAAGTTTCTCAGTCTTGTCTGGCTCTTTGCTTTCCCGTGGACTGTAGCCCACCACACTCCTCTGTCCATGGGATTTTCCAGGCAAGAAGACTGGAGTGGATTTCCATTTCCTTCTCCAGAGGATTTTCCCACCCCAGGGATTGAACCCAGGTTTCCTGTATTGTAAGCAAGGTGCTTTACCATCTGAGCCACCAGGGAAATCCTTTTCATGCAAAGATGGGCACAATAAAGAACATAAATGATAAGGACCTAACAGAAGCAGAAGATATTACAAAGAAGTTTCAAGAATACACAGAAGAGCTATACAAAAAAGATTTTCATGACCCAGATAACCACGACAGCGTGTCATTCACTTAGAGCCAGACAAAGCTGGAATCAAGATTGCCAGGAGAAGTATCAGTAACCTCAGATATGCAGATGACATCACCCTTACAGCAGAAAGTGAAGAACTAAAGAGCCTCTTGATGAAAGTGAAAGAGGAGAGTTAAAAAGTTGGCTTAAAGCTCAATATTCAGAAAATTAAGATCATGGCATGTGGTCCCATCACTTCATGGGAAATAGATGAGGAAACAGTGTCAGACTTTATTTTGGGGGGCTCCAAAATCACTGCAGATGGTGACTGCAGCTGTGAAATTAAAAGACGCTTGCTCCTTGGAAAAAAAGCTATGACCAATCTAGATAGCATATTATAAAGCAGAGACATTTCTTTGCCGACAAAGGTCCATCTAGCCAAGCTATGGTATTTCCAGTAGTCATGTATGGGTGTGAGAGTTAGACCATAAAGAAAGCTGAGCGCTAAAGAATTGATGCTTTTAAACTGTGGTGTTGGAGAAGACTCTTGAGAGTTCCTTGGACCACAAGGAGATCCAACCAGTCCATCTTAAAGGAAGTCAATCCTGAATACTCATTGAAAGGATTGATGCTGAAGCTGAAACTCCAATACTTTGGCCACCTGATGTGAAGAGCTGACTTACTGGAAAAGATCCTGATGCTGGGAAAGATTGAAGGCAGGAAGAGAAGGGGACAACAGAGGATGAGATGGTTGGATGGCATCACTGCCTTGATGGACATGAGTTTGAGTAAGCTCTGAGAGCTGGTGATGGACAGGCAAACCTGGAGTCCTGTGCTCCATGGGGTTGCAATGAGTCAGACACGACTGAGTGACTGAACTGAACTGAGAAACTAACAACATTGTAAAGCAGCTATACTCCAAAAAAAAAAAAAAAATCTAAAAATACAAATGCAGAATATCAGGCATTTTTGTAAGATGCCTAAGAAACTCATTCACACTCACATTTGAGAAGCACTGACGTAGATCACTGGTTGGGGCATAGGCTTGGATTACCGTGATATTGAATGGTTTGCCTTGGAAACAAACAGAGATCATTCTGTTGGTTTTGAGATTGCATCCAAGTTATGCATTTCAGAATCTTTTGTTGACCATGATGGCTACTCCATTTCTTCTGAGGGATTTTTGCCTGTAGTAGTAGATATAATGGTCATCTGAGTTAAATTCACCCATTCCAGTTCCATTTTAGTTCACGATTCCTAGAATGTCGATGTTCACTCTTGCCATCTCCTGTTTGACCACTTCCAATTTGCCTTGATTCATGGACCTGACATTCCAGGTTCCTATGCAATACTGCTCTTTACAGCATCGGACCTTACTTCTATCACCAGTGACATCCACAGCTGGGTATTGTTTTTGCTTTGGCTTCATCCCTTCATTCTTTTTGGAGTTATTTCTCCATTGATTTCCAGTAGCACATTGGGCACCTACCGACCGGGGGAGTTCCTCTCTCAGTATCCTATCATTTTGCCTTTTCATACTGTACATGGGGTTCTCAAGGCAAGAATACTGAAGTGATTTGCCATTTCCTTCTCCAGTGGACCACATTCTGTCAGACCTCTCCACCATGACCCGCCCATCCTGAGTGGCCCCACATAGCATGGTTTAGTTTCACTGAGTTAGACAAGGCTGTGGTCTGTGTGATCAGATTGGTTAGTTTTCTGATTATGATTTCAGCGTGTCTGCCCTCTGATTCCCTTTCGCAACACCTACCATCTTACTTGAACTTCTCTTATCTTGGATGTGGGAGATCTCTTCACGGCTGTTTCAGCAAAGCGCAGCCACTGCTGCTTATCTTGGATGAGGACTATCTTCTCAGTGCCACCCCTCCTGATCTTGAATGTGGAGTAGCTTTTCTCGGCCCTCCTGCACTCATGCAGCCACTGCTCCTTGGGTGTGGGGTAGCTCCTCACGGCCGCCGGCCACTGACCTCCAGCATGTGGTAGCTCACCTCAGCTGCCGCCCCTGACCTCGGACATGGGGTAGCTCCTCTTGGCCACTCCTACGCCATCGCAGCCTGGCACTCTCTGTTGCTGACCCTGATCTTGGGCGAGGGGTAACTCCTATTGGCCACGCTTATCACAGTCCATCACAGCCGCTCAATATGCAAAAAAATAGAAGAAAACAACAGAATGGGAAAGACTAGAGATCTCTTCAAGAAAATTAGAGATACCAAGGGAACATTTCATGCAAAGATGGGCTCGATAAAGAACAGAAATGGTATGGACCTAACAGAAACAGAAGATATTAAGAAGAAGTGGCAAGAATACACAGAAGAACTGTACAAAAAAGAGCTTCACAACCCAGATAATCATGATGGTGTGATCACTCACCTAGAGCCAGACATCCTGGAATGTGAAGTCAAGTGGGCCTTAGAAAATATCACTACGAACAAAGCTAGTGGAGGTGATGAAATTCCAGTTGAGCTATTTCAAATCCTGAAAGATGATGCTGTGAAAGTGCTGTACTCAATATGCCAGCAAATTTGGAAAACTCAGCAGTGGCCACAGGGCTGGAAAAGGTCAGTTTTCATTCCAATCCTAAAGAAAGGCAATGCAAAAGAATGCTCAAACTACTGCACAATTGCACTCATCTCACATGCTAGTAAAGTAATGCTCAAAATTCTCCAAGCCAGGCTTCAGCAATACGTGAACCATGATCTTCCTGATGTTCAAACTGGTTTTAGAAAAGGCAGAGGAACAAGAGATCAAATTGCTAACATCCAATGGATCATAGAAAAAGCAAAAGAGTTCCAGAAAAGCATCTATTTCTGCTTTATTGACTACACCAAAGACTTTGACTGTGTGCATCACAATAAACTGTATGATTCTTCAAGAGATGGGAATACCAGATCACCTGACCTACCTCCTGAGAAACCTGTATGCAGATCAGGAAGCAACAGTTAGAACTGGACATGGAACAACAGACTGGTTCCAAATAGGAAAAGGAGTGCATCAAGGCTATATATTGTCACCCTGCTTATTTAACTTATATGCAGAGAACATCATGAAAAACGGTGGGCTGGAAGAAGCACAAGCTGGGATGAAGACTGCCGGGAGAAATATCAAGAAACTCAGATATGCAGATGACACCACCCTTATGGCAGGAAGTGAAGAGGAACTCAATAGCCTCTTGATGAAAGTGAAAGAGGAGAGTGAAAAAGTTGGCTTAAAGCTCAACATTCAGAAAACAAAGATCATGGCATCTGGTCCCGTCACTTCATGGGAAATAGATGGGGAAACAGTAGCAACAATGTCAGACTTTATTTTTTGGATCTACAAAATCATTGTAGATGGTGATTGCAACCATGAAATTAAAAGCAACTTACTCCTTGGAAGGAAAGTTATGACCAACCTAGGTATTATATTCAAAAGCAGAGACATTACTTTGCCAACAAAGGTTCATCTAGTCAAGGCTATGGTTTTTCCAGTGGTCATGTATGGATGTGAGAGTTGGACTGTGAAGAGAGCTGAGTGCTTAAGAAATGATTCTTTTGAACTGTGTTGTTGGAGAAGACTCTTGAGAGTCCCTTGAACTGCAAGGAGATCCAACCAGTCCATCCTAAAGGAGATCAGTTGTGGGTGTTCATTGGAGGGACTGATTCTAAAGCTGAAACTCCAATACTTTGGCCACCTCATGGGAAGAAATGACTCACTGGAAAAGGCCCTGATCCTGGGAGATATTGGGGCCAGGAAGAGAAGGGGAAGACAGAAGATGATATGGCTGGATGGCATCACCGACTCGATGGACATGAGTTTGAGTGAACTCTGGGAGTTGGTGATGGACAGGAGGCCTGCCGTGCTGTGATTCATGGGGTTGCAAAGAGTCGGACACAACTGAGTGACTGAATGGAACTGAACTGAACTGATGTAGATAACATAAATGGCAACCCACTCCAGTCCTCTTGCCTGGAAAATCCTATGGAAGGAGGAGCCTAGTAGGCTGCAGTTCACGGGGTTGTGAAGAATCGGACGTGACTGAGCGACTTCACTTTCACTTTTCACTTCCATGCATTGGAGAAGGAAATGGCAACCCACTCCAGTGTTCTTGCCTGGAGAATCCCAGGGACAGCGGAGCCTGGTGGGCTGCCGTCGATGGGGTCGCACNGACTTCACTTTCACTTTTCACTTCCATGCATTGGAGAAGGAAATGGCAACCCACTCCAGTGTTCTTGCCTGGAGAATCCCAGGGACAGCGGAGCCTGGTGGGCTGCCGTCGATGGGGTCGCACAGAGTCGGACATGACTGAAGCCACTTAGCAGCAGCCCCATACAATCAAGGGGGCTAACAAAATATAAATTCTAAAATGAGATTTTAGGAAATGAGAATTTTTCCATGGGGATGAAGGCAGGAGAGTAGAGGATAGAAGGAGATCGTTTCAGTTCAGTTCAGTAGTTCACTCGTGTTCAACTCTTTTCAACCCCATGACTTGCAGCACACCAGGCCTCCCTGTCCATCACCAACTCCCAAAGTTCACTCAGACTCACGCCCATTAAGTCAGTGATACCACCAAGCCATCTCATCCTCTGTTGTCCCCTTCTTCTCCTGCCCCCAATCCGTCCCAGCATCAGAGTCTTTTCCAATGAGTCAACTCTTCGCATGAGGTGGCCAAAGTACTGGAGTTTCAGCTTCAGCATCATTCCCTCCAAAGAAATTCCAGGGCTGATATCCTTGCAGTCCAAGGGACTCTCAAGAGTCTTCTGCAACACCACAGTTCAAAAGCATCAATTCTTCAGTGCTCAGCTTTCTTCACAGTCCAACTCTCACGTCCATATATAACCGTTGGAAAAACCATAGCTTTGACTTGACAGACCTTTGTTGTGGCAAGGTAATGTCTCTGCTTTTCAGTATGCTATCTAGGTTGGTCATAATTTTTCTTCCAAGGAGATAATAGAAGGTTAAAGAAATGCTGCAGACACAGGCCACAGTTGTGGTGTGTTTTATCGTAAAGGCAGATTGAGCACAATATTAGGAAATCATGACAAAACTGAAAAAAAAATCGAAACAAAATTTTTAAAAAACTCACAATACTCCACTGTCATTAATTTATCCTTAAGTTTGAAATTAGGACATCTAGGAGAAAAAAGCTATTTTAATACAAATATAAATTTTATGTCAATACAAAATAAAATCTCTTTACTGCTAGCATGTGAGGCAGAATTTTGGAATAAATAAACACCTTAATATTACCTTGGAGAACAGAATGAAACAAGGCTTAGAGGAAGAAAAATAGAGCATGTCATTTTCAGGAAGTTGAAGATGTGTTCAGGAGGGCTGAAGCAGAAAAAGTAGAAAGACAGCATTTCACAATAGAACTCTAGCTGGGTAGGTGTGTGCAGAGAAAGTATTTGAACTGGTCAAATCTTGGGACAGGTCATTAGACAAGACACTCTCTGAAGAAACACTGATCATTTTCCCCTCTGTCTGGGTACCCCTTGCTTATTATTCCTGGGCTGATGAATAATTTAAAGCCCTTTGGCTTGTGCTGAGGAAGCTTGAGGTTCTGCTGTGTAGCCTCTCCTGTAGCCCCGCTTATGGACTGCTGCTGCTGCGTAGTCACTTCAGTTATGTCTGACTCTGTGCAACCCCATAGATGGCAGCCCACCAGGCTTCCCCGTGCCTAGGATTCTCCAGGCAAGAACACTGGAGTGGGTTGCCATTTCCTTCTCCAATGCATGACAGTAAAAAGTGAAAGTGAAGTCACTCAGTCATGTCTGACTCTTAGCAACCCCATGACTTCAGCCCACCAGGCTCCTCCGTCTATGCATTTTCCAGGCAAGAGTACTGGAGTGGGGTGCCATTGCCTTCTCTGGCTCATGGACTAGCAACATTCTAATTGGAACCCTTAGCATAGCCAGCAGGACTTTCATTTTTATATCCCNATGTCTGACTCTTAGCAACCCCATGACTTCAGCCCACCAGGCTCCTCCGTCTATGCATTTTCCAGGCAAGAGTACTGGAGTGGGGTGCCATTGCCTTCTCTGGCTCATGGACTAGCAACATTCTAATTGGAACCCTTAGCATAGCCAGCAGGACTTTCATTTTTATATCCCTATAACAGCCTGGGCATTTCTGTTTGCTTTTATATCTTGGAAACTTATTTGAACTGTACATTTTTTTTTCCATTGAGTTTCAAATATTTCCTGGCAAACATAACCAGAGCTTTAAAAAAAGTCTCCCCCATCTGCTGAAGTGCTTTCTGGGGGAAAACAATGCTTCTCTTAATGCAGAAGATATCCAAAAATGGCAGCATATCTTATCAGGTTCTTGATGAACTCCTGGAAACAAACATGTCTTTTCAGACTGTCCTGGGTGTCTCGCTGAACCCAGGGCAGGCAAGGTGCAAGTGGGGAAGTTGGAAAAAGACATAAGGAACTGTAGGTTTAGTCTCTGCTGTTTGGAAGGCAACAGCAGCAGCAACCATGCTATGGTTGACCCAGTGGACATGCCTACTCAACTCAACTACAAGAGCTTTTCAGGTTGTGTTAACATAGGTCATTGCATATGTGCAGTGCTATCAATGATCTCAGTTGTTACATAACCATGTATTTACCAAAGGTGGAGGGAGAGTGCGAGGCCATGGAGCAAGAGAGACTGACCGCTGCCATCTTGACAAATTTCTCTTTCCTTACACTAGGGATCTAGAATCTTGCAACAGAAGGGAAAAAATTAAATAGGATAAGTAAGGTCTCTGCTTTGCAATAATTCTAGTGGTATAGTTACCTCATCCTCTTCTTCCATATAGCAGACCTTTGCAAGGCAATGTTCTCTTAGCATAGTCTTCTATGCCAAGAAGCAAGTTTAATTCATTATTGGATTTGAAACTCACCAACCTTCTCAGTTTACCACAAATTGTCAAAGACTGTATTAAGAGGACAAAGACTGAAAACTGCTTACGTGTTTCCATAAGTTTTGACAGAGACTGTCTGTTAAACATGGTTAATACCTCCATCATGGGGATAAATACACTAGTGTCAGTTTCAGGCCAGTCATCAGAAGAGCCTATTGCTTCTGTGACCTGGCAAGGGACACACAAGGGACATAAAGTTTTACCATCTTTAGCTGTTTCCTTAAAAAAAAAAAAAAGAATAGACTTTAGAGAAGTTTTAGGTTCATAGCAAATTGAGGGGAAGGTGCAGAGATTTCCCATCTATTTCTTGCCCCTACACATGTGTATACTCTCCATCCATTAACAACAGTGACCCTCGGCCCCCACAGTAGAATGTTTCATTGGTTGCAACTGATAAACCTACATTAATGAATACATCATTATCACTCAAAGTCGATAGTTTACATTAGGCTTTACACTTGGTGTTGTGTAGTCTGTGGTTATGGACAAATTATAATGACATGTATCCAACATTGTAGTATCATACAGCATATTATCACTGTCCTAAAAATCCTCAATGTTCCACGTATGAATTCCTCCCTCCCCCCAAATTCTTTTTATGACTGATCTTTTTATTATCTCCAATAGTTTGCCTTTTCCAGAAAGTCATATACAGCCATTACGACTGCCTTCTAATAGGTTTCCTTCATGTTTTTTCATGACTTAGCAACTAATTTCTTTTCAGCACTACAAATAATCCATTTTTTGGATATATCAGTTTATCCACTCATCTACGGATGGGCATATTGGTTGTTTCCAAATTTTGGCAATTATGAATAAAACTTCTGTAAACATCCATGTGTGATCTTTGGTTTACAGACATAGGATTTTGACTCTTCTGGGTATACAGTAAGGAGTATAGCTGCTTGGTT
Source organism: Neotragus moschatus (assembly GCA_006410615.1). Taxonomy (NCBI): domain Eukaryota; kingdom Metazoa; phylum Chordata; class Mammalia; order Artiodactyla; family Bovidae; genus Neotragus; species Neotragus moschatus. The sequence goes on from SJYA01002072.1 coordinate 375,593, forward strand.
TTATGATATGAGTATGTTTAATTTTGTAAGAAACCACCCTTCTAAAGGGGCAATACCATCTTGCATTTCCATCAACAATGAATGGGAATTGTTTCTCCAAACCCTCAACAGAATTTGATATTAGTTTTGGAAGCTTTGCGTTTTACCAGGTATGCAGTGGTATTTAATTGCTATCTTAATTTCATACCTCTGATGACTTATGATGTGAAGTATATAGTGGCATTTTATTACTGGCTTACTTTCATTTCCTTGATGACATGATGTGGAACATGTTTTCATCTGCTCATTAGTTGAGTTGCTGTCTTGTAAGTTATACAGTGGTAAAATTGCTTTTCAATGAGAACTGCAATCATAATCCATCTTCAGGATTATCTTTTGGGGGTAAAAAAAAAAGAGAGAGAAGTTAGTCTGAAAAGAAACTGCCCTCCACAGTCAGTTGTTTAGGGTGTAAAGGGTTAGCAGGACACAACTGTGTGGAGTTCTCTCCTAGGAATTGTTTTTCTGCTGAGTAAACAGCTCTCACCCAGCAGATCCGGGGCTCCTTATAAAGTCTTTCTTTCTCAAGTCTGAGAATTTGATCATTCCAGAAAAGTCCCTACGAGTTCTCCTGAAAAAAGAGAGCTTCTTTGGAGATGGATTAAGCGGGAAGGGCTGATGAGGAGATTTCCCCAGCCTTAGGACAGAGACCTTTCTGCTTGTAAGTTTGTGAGATGGAGATAATTCTCTCTTTTAAAGACTCTGCTAATGCCTGGGCTGACTTTCAAAGGATCAACTCTCCTTTTCCAGACGCAGAAAGTCTTTTTGCTTGAGGTCAGTGTTTCAGTGCAGCGAAGTCTTTTCTGAATACATCAGGGAGTGTATAAATCTTCATATAGTTTATGAAGCCAACTGCTCACAGGAAACTGGTGAACTCAGTAGTACATATTAAAGAGGTTTGTATATTATATATATATCCATTTGTTGTTGTGTTGTCACTAAGTCCAACTCTTTTTGTGACCCCATAGACTATAGCATACCAGGCTCCTCTGTTCATGGGATTTCCCAAGAAAAACAAAAAACTGGAGTGGGTTGCCATTTCTTTCTCCAGGGGATCTTCCCAATCCAGGGACTGAACTGACATCTCCTGCATTGTAAGCAGGTTCTTTACCACTGAGCCATCAGGGAAGCCCCTCATAAATATCAATATATTGTATCAATTGAAAACAATTGCTGTATTGTTCAAAATAGTTATGAAAATATCTACTGCAGTCATGAGCATGTATTCATTCCTTCCACATTTTAAAGATGTTTTACAAATAAGTGAAGAGAACAGAGTGAATTCATAGAGAACACAGTTCAGTTCTTAGATTTGCCACATGGATAAAAGTGAGAAAGTAACATGACTTTGCTGAACATTTGTTTTTTAATCTTAGCCTCAACGTTCTCGTCTGTGAAAAAGCTAGTAATACACGCTGCATGTTGTGACAGTAATAGATGTGAACCTTTGTAATGGGGCGATCTATTTATAGGTTCTTGGTGGTCTGCTTACAGGATGTTTAAGAATTCTCCGTGGGGGAAAAAAAAGAGACATTTAAATGTATCTTTCCAAGAATAGTTATTTGCTAGTTGCTCATTAGTTTTGGGACAAGAACAGGCAAGAGTAGTTTAAGAATCGGAATTTTAAAAAGGGAAAGACATTCCTGCTCATGCATTTTAGTTAAGAGTTCTCTGAATTAGAGTAGACCTTACTATATTTCCCTTTGATTTTATCAGTTGAAAAACAGATACCATAAGAAGCTTATGGAGGAGTGGAAAGATGAGGATGGGGAACACGTGTATACCCATGGCAAATTCATGTTGATGCATGGCAAAAGCAATACAATACTGTAAAGTAATTAACCTCCATTAAAAAAATAAAAGAAAAAGAGATAAAATGATGTAAACTATTTGGCCTGTAGGAGGCATTGAAATATTATCACAACTGTTAAGGAGAAGACTAACTTGGACATTTGGCTAATCCATTGAAGTCTCATAACTTATTTACTATAGTAAAAAGAACATTAACCCAAGAGCCTGCTTCTGCTATGGAACCAAACGTGGGTCTGCTTGCCTTTGTGCAGTAAAGCTCATCTACTGATTGTGGTGAAGAAAAGTGCAGCATTTAGTGCAGAGCAACAAGCAAGGAGTTCAAGACAGCTTGAGCTCAAAACACTCAAGCTCATGGATCACCTGGGTTTCAGAAAAGCATTTTTTTTTCAGTATACATAATTTTTATTCTATCTACCCGAAAAGCATTTTTAAAGGCAAGGTGAGAGAGAGGTGTCCCAGGACCTGTAAACAGCTTGTGCACAATTCTCTGATTGGATGATAATGAGGGAACAGGGTATTGTCAGAGGTTGTTAACATTATCAGTCCTTAGGTTCCAGTAAGTCTGGGTCAACATGTTCCTGGTCATCAAGTAGTTAATTTGTTCCACTTGGTGGGAGTTTAGCATCTATTAAAAAAAAAAAAAAAAAGACTTTACACGTGGACATCACCAGATGGTCAACACCAAAATCAGATTGATTATATTCTTTGCAGCCAAAGATGGAGAAGCTCTATGCAGTCAACAAAAACAAGACCAGGAGCTGACTGTGGCTCAGATCATGAACTCCTTATTACCAAATTCAGACTGAAATTGAAGAAAGCAGNGAAGGGGACAACAGAGGATGAGATGGCTGGATGGCATCGCTGACTCGATGGACATGAGTCTGAGTGAACGCTGGGAGTTGGTGATGGACAGGGCGGCCTGGCATGCTGCGATTCACGGGGTCGAAAAGAGTCGTACACGATTGAGCAACTGAACTGAAGTGAACTGAAGGTAATGTGCCTTAGATGATATGACCCTAATGGAAGAAAGCAAAGAGGAACTTAAAAAGCCTCTTGTTGAAGGTGAAAGAGTAGAGTGAAAATTTGTCTTATAATTCAACATTCAAAAACTGAAATCATGGCATCTAGTCCCACCACTCGATAATGGGGAAAAAATGGAAACCGTGAAAGACTTTATTTTCTCAGGCTCCAAACTCACTGCAGACAGTGACTTCAGTGATGAAATTAAACAAACAAACCAAACACTTGCTCCTTGGAAGAAAAGCTATGACAAACCTAGACAGTATGTTAAAAATCAGAGACATCACTTTGCCAACAAAAGTCCATATATTCAAAGCTATGGTTTTTCCAGTAGTCATGTATGGATGTGAGAGTTGGACCATAACGTAGGCTGAGTGCAGAAGAATTGATACTTTTGAATTATAGTGCTGAAAAAGACTGTCCATTGTACTGCAAGTAGATAAAGCAGTCAATCCTGAAGGATATCAACCCTGAATATTCATCGGAAGGACTGAAGCTGAAGCTCCAATCTTTTGGCCACCCGATGGGAAGAGTCAACTTATTGGAAAAGACTCTGATGCTGGGAAAGATTTAGGCAGGAGGAGAAAGAGATGACAGAGGATGAGATGGTTGGATAGCATCATCGACTCAACAGATATGCATTTGAGCAAATTCCTGGAGATAGTGAAGGACCGGGAAGCCTTTGCGTCCATGGGGTCACAAAGAGTAGGATATGATTGAGTGACTAAACAACAACAAAATGACTAGAAAAATTTGTTTTTATCATCAGATCTAAATTTGAGCAAAGTTCAAGTATTAAAGATAAACACCAGGTTAATAAGAAAATTGTTAGTTTATCTCCTATATTATTATATAGCAGTATGTTTACATGAGCTCTACTTCTCATTCGAAGGGATCTGTATCAGGAACCACAAAATGCCTGATATTAAGTGTCTAGGTCTATCAGTATTNTGTTTTTATCATCAGATCTAAATTTGAGCAAAGTTCAAGTATTAAAGATAAACACCAGGTTAATAAGAAAATTGTTAGTTTATCTCCTATATTATTATATAGCAGTATGTTTACATGAGCTCTACTTCTCATTCGAAGGGATCTGTATCAGGAACCACAAAATGCCTGATATTAAGTGTCTAGGTCTATCAGTATTATCAGATGCAATTCAATTCAGTTATTCAGTAGACACTCTTACACACTATTTTTCCTAGCTCTGAGATCAAAGGTCTGAGAAAAACTGATGAAGTCCTTGCATTTTCCTGGGGTTCATTTATACCTTACTAGCCCTGCCTCTGCTGTCTCAATAGAAGGTGCTACTGGCTTTTCCTTAAATACTGCTATTCCCCAAGGCTTTTTATTCAGGCCTCCTTCTGCTTATATTTTATTTTTCTAAGATATTTTTCACTCTTCCTGTGACTTCAACCCAGGTGTCAGTTAACTCTCAATCCCTATTGTCAGGGCAGGAATACTTTGTTTAGATTGCAGAGGTAAGTACATATTCTAATTCCTGCAAGGCAAAGTGAGGCCTTTCTTGCAGCTGAGATCCAAGGGCTAACTCAAAATTCATGAATTTTAATTTCGTATGCATTTCCTCTTCAAATTTTCTAGTCACTTTTTTAGTAAGTCCTCCAAAGGCTTCCTATATTGAACATTTTTCTCACTTCTTCTCAAATGCTCTCTTCATCACAGGTTCTATAATCAGTTATTCCCACTGAAGTTGAAGCCACTCCTTGTTCATTTAGGCTGCAAAAAACTCATTAAATTAACTTACACAGAAATATCTGTTTTTCCCAAATCATGTATCAGCCACATTGGAGTGTTAGGTCTGATTCTAATTCTGTTTCTTCCACATTGTCATTTATTTGTTAATATGTATTCGTTGAAGGAACACATTCATGAATGAGAGAGGATTTATACATACTTTAAAAACAAAGCATTCTTTCCACAGATAAAAGTAGGGTATCAGAAAACTTAGGACACACTTAGAGGAACTTCTTTGATCCTAGAGATTTACTGACTGAGTTGAATATATGCTCATATCCTCAAACAGAGAAGATGGTTCAGAGTCATCATCCACCACCCGCATGGAGATGCATCCTGTCTTAATGAGGCTTTCTGAGGGTCCACAGCTCTACCTTCAAACCCCTCAATTCACTTTCAATATCTCTTCTGTAATAATGGGATATTAAGAGCCACACTTAGATAATTTTGCTCCAATTATTATCTGCTTGCAATGACTTCATTTGTTCTTGTTAAGGTTAGCTTAAGCCCTATTTCTTCAGGCAGAATTTTCCTTAAATATTATCAGGTTCACAGTTAAACTACATACACTGTAGTCTATTTGTACAAATTGAATGACTTTTCTTAGTATTTCGCTTTTATCATTACCTCTTGCTATTTTATTCTATAAAATATTTAATAGTATCTTAACTATACTGTTTTTATTGGATATGCCAAAACTTTTAATGGACCTCTTAAGGTTTTTGTCTTGGAAGGTGAGAAGAGAAGAAGTAGGAAGAATTGCCTTTTGTGTTGTCTTAGATTTGTGTAAAAATGTTCTCTCTGCCCATGACCACAGAATCATTGATGTGGGAAATATCTTACCATTATCTAAACTAACCCCCTCTTATACCCGTGTACATAGATATATACTGAAGCTGAGAGGTAACAAGCGGGACTCTGGTAAACCTCAGCTGCTCTGGATTTAGTCCTCTGTTTCGCCCTCTAAGTCAACCAAGATGAACTCTAAACCTGCTGCTGCTGCTGCTGCGTCGCTTCAGTCGTGCCCGACTCTGTGCGACCCCGTAGACAGCAGCCCACCAGGCTCTGACGTCCCTGGGATTCTCCAGGCAAGAACACTGGGGTGGGTTGCCATTTCCTTCTCCAATGCGTGAGAGTGAAAAAAGTGAAGTCGCTCAGTCGTGTCCGACTCTTAGAGACCCCGTGGACTGCAGCCCACCAGGCTTCTCCGTCCATGGGATTTTTCAGGCAAGAGTACTGCAGTGGGGTGCCATTGCCTTCTCCTACTCTAAACCTAATAAGAGTAAATAATAATGCACTTACACTTAAGAACAAGACACAGTTCATTAGTGATCCTAAATTGTATGATATGTGGAAAGCATGAAATCATTTTTCTTCCCTGTTTTTGTAGGATTTGCTTGTTTTTCCCAGTGAAATTTGCCTCCTTCACTCATCATGCCATCCTTCAATCAGAGCGTCTTCTTCTCTACAGTCTTCTTTCTTACTGGCATCCCTGGTTTTGAAACCTACCATGCCTGGGTCTTCATCCCATTCTGTTGTCTCTATGTCATTGCTATCTCAGGGAATGGCATGATCTTGTTTGTCATCATCACTGAGTCAAGCCTTCATGAGCCCATGTACTATTTCCTCTCCATGCTATCCTTCACGGACCTAGGACTATGCCTTTCCACACTGGTCACCATGGTGGGTATTTTCTGGTTCAACGTTCGAGAAATCAGCTTTGATGCCTGCATTGGCCAAATGTTCTTCATCCATGGTTTCACATTCATGGAGTCCTCAGTCCTCCTTGCAATGGCCTTTGACCGCTACATTGCCATCTGTAACCCACTGAGATATGCCACAATCTTAACCAATTCAAGGATCATTAAAGTGGGCTTTGCAATTGTTATTAGGGGGACAACAGCTCTGATTCCTTTACTCCTGCTCCTTAAGCGTCTGTCCTTCTGTGGAAGTCATGTTCTGCACCATTCATATTGCTTCCACCCTGATGTGATGAAGCTCTCATGCATAGACACCAAGATCAACAGTGCATTTGGTCTGGCCATTGTCATCTCTACCGCTGCTTTGGACTCTGTCTTGATCCTCCTCTCCTATGTCCTGATCATCCACTCCGTGCTCAACATTGCCTCCTCAGAGGAGCAGAAAAAGGCCTTTGGAACGTGTGTATCCCACATAAGTGCCGTTGCCATCTTCTATATCCCCATGATCAGTTTGTCACTGGTGCATAGATTTGGGAAGCATGCCCCTCCCCTTGTGCATACTCTCATTGCCAACATTTATCTGCTCATCCCTCCTGTCATGAATCCCATAATCTACAGTGTGAAGACAAAGCAAATTCGCAAGGCCATGGTCAAAATGGTTCTTTCTAAAATAAGTTAGAGCCATTTCCTGTGTATTCTTTCATTATGTTGTCTCCTCTGACTGATGTTTGATCATTCCCTAATGTAAGTTGCCATGATACATTAAAATATGTTTATACATGCTTTAATCTTCTACTATATGCAGAGTTCTAAACTGAATTTTTTGAGAACAAGATGCATGTCTTGGTATATGTAAGCCTCTCACAAGTGCTGCACCTGGCACGGAATAGGATCATGCTTAAAATAAGTCTGTAAAAGGACAAATTAAACCATGAGTGAGTGAAGTGAAGTTGCTCAGTCGTGTCTGACTCTTTGCGACCCCGTGGATTGTAGCCTGCCAGGCTCCTCCATCTATGGAATTTTCTGGGCAAGAGTACTGGAGTGTGTTGCCATTTCCTTCTCCAGGGTATCTTCCCTACCCGAGGATTGAACCCAGGTCTCCCTGACCGCAGGCAGACTCTTTACTATCTGAGCCACCAGGAAAGCCCCAATTTAAACCATAAATTGGAGTCAAAACAGTCTCAGCACCTCTAGTGTATGTAGCTATCAAGGCAAGTCTGATATAATTTTGATCAGTAGCAAAATCTCAGAGAAGGCGATGACACCCCACTCCATTACTCTTGCCTGGAAAATCACATGGACAGAGGAGCCTGGTAGGCTGCAGTCCACGGGGTCGCTAAGAGTCAGACACGACTGAGCGACTTCACTTTCACTTTTCACTTTCATGCATTGGAGAAGGAAATGGCAACCCACTCCAGTGTTCTTGCCTGGAGAATCCCAGGGATGGGGGAGCCTGGTAGGCTGTCGTCTATGGGGTCACACAGAGTCGGACACGGCTGAAGTGACTTAGCAGCAGCAGCAAAGTCTAATTTTCAACAATTCTCACTTATTGGAAATACTATTCCCCCAAATAGAGGGTCATGAATAAACACAATAAACAAGAGGAAATGTGAATTAAAATGGTACTTTTCTAATTCTTAAAAGAGTTCTTCAGCCCCTTTGGTAAACTTTTTAACACTTTAAGTATCTAATGTCTAGTGATTCATCTTCTAAATATATGTCTACTTGGGGAAAGTGGGCAAGAATGTTATGATATGTTGTGAGATTCAACAAGTTGTTATATGTTGTAATTTACACAATAATTGCATCTGAAACTGTAACATCTACTTCTGATATTACATCTAATATGAAACTGTAACATCTACTTCTGATGTTACATCTAATATGATGTTATCATCATATTATCTGACATCTACTTCAGATAATTACATCTGAAACTGAATATTTACTTCAAAATATCTGAAAAATAAAACATGAACTATAATGAAAAGAGATATGATATAGATAAACATATATATTAAAAGATTAAAATATAATGTACTTATCACTGTTGTGTGTATATACACAGCGTACACGTACATACATGCAGCACATTTGTTATAAAGGTATGGAAAGATATGTTCCAAATGTCAAAGTTAGTTATTTTTTCATAATTGAATATTGGTTTAGTTATACTTTTTCTTTATTTCCTGTACTTTAAAAATGTTCAATAATGAGGTTTTTGTTATTGCTATTTTTTAACTACAGATAGCAAAATGATCAACTTCCATTTAACAGCTTTCTAAAAACACACACTTTGTTCCTCACTTTCCACAGGCTCTTTGTTACCAAGGGTCTTCATAGTCTGTCTTCATACTGCCCACTAGATACATTTAGAATATGACATCCACTTTCCATTTCCATGGGATTCCCTGGTGGCTCAGAGGGTAAAGCATCTGCCCGCAATGAGGGGAGACCTGGGTTCGATCCCCGGGTTGGGAAGATCCCCTGGAGAAGGAAATGGCAACCCTCTCCAGTACTCTTGCCTAGAAAATTCCATGGATGGAGGAGCCTGGTGGGCTATAGTCCATGGGGTTGCAAAGAGTCGGACACGACTGAGTAACTTCACTTGTTTCCATTTCCATTGCATCCTTCACTGCTCTCAGTGGGTCCAGTATTGAAATTCTTTTATTAAGGGCAGATTTCTCAGCTCCCCTCCTCTCCCACAGAAGTACTTAGATGCTCCTCAGATGGAGTACAAGAATTTGCATTTTAACAAGTTACCTATAGAATATTATGTATAGTGCAGTAACACTTTTATAAGAGGTTTTCATGTCTGAATAACACCATGATTAACCCTAACCCTTACCTATAGTCTTTAATCATTTTTTTTCTCTCTGATTGAAACCTCCACCTCCTCTCTTTGATTTTTTAAGTTTTAAAATATATTTTCATTTTATTATTTTTTCTTGGTATTGCTGTTTTGTTCCCTTCTTTTAGGTGGCATTAAAGAAATCTTTTAGCTACAGCTAGTAGCTGTTCATTTTTTTCTTCCAGTTTTACAGAGAAGTAATTGACACAAAGCACTGTGTAAGGTTAATGTTTACATCTTACTAATTTAGCTTACATGCACCATGAAATGATTACCCCAGTAAGTCTGGTGAACAATAACACCTCGTATAGGTGTAACAATAAAGAAATTAAAAAAAAAATGTTTCCCTTGTGATGAAAACTCAGAATTATTCTTTTAACAACTTCATAGATAACACTCAGAAGTGTTAATTATATATATCATGTTGTACATTAGATCCCTAGTACTTTTTATGATCTAACTGGAAGCTTATATTTTTGATTGCTTTCATCCAATCCTCATGTCTGGTGATCCTGAAATGCTTTGTTATTCTATAAGAGTGTTTGTTTTTGAAGTAGAATTGACCTATAATACTATGTTAGTTCCTGCTACACAGCATAGTGATTTGATATTTCCATAAAATCACCATGATAAGTCTAGTTACTGTCTGTCACCATACGAAGATGTTATATAATTATTGGCTATATTCCCCACTGATGCTGAAGCTCCACTACTTTGGCCACCTGATGTGAAGAGCCAACTTTTTGGGAAAGACCCTGATTCTGGAAAAGATTGAAGATAGGAAGAGAAGGGGACAACAGAGGATGAAATGGTTGGATGGCATCACTGACTCAATGGACATGAGTTTGAGCAAGCTCTGGGCGATAGATGGACAGAGAAGCCTGGAGTACTGCAATTCATGCAGAGTTGGACATGACTAAATAACTGAAAAACAATATTCCCCACGGTTTATATTTCATACCTGTGACTCATCTATCTTATATCTGAAATCTCCCTCACCAATTTCTCAATTTCCCTCTTCTATTTCTCTCCTCCCCTGATCCTCACACCCCCTCCCTCTGGCAATTACCTCTTTGTTTTCTGTGTTTATGAATCAGTTTTGATTCATTATGTTTGTTCACTTAAAAATTTTTTAGATTTCACATGTAAATGAAATTATATTGTATTTTTCTTTATCTGATTTATTTCACTTAGTATAGTATATTTTGTGTCCATTCAACTGTGTGACTATATACCTCTAAACTGAAATGATATTTTAACCAGTTGTTTCTTATGCATGATACTCTGTGCACATCCCTGTATCAGATAATAAGAGGATTCACAGTTGGTGGCCTCTTTATATAGGAAGAACATGTAGTAAAGGGAAAATCATTAATCCAGGAAACACTTAGGCCTATATCCTGTTTCTAAATATATACTATTTAACCGAAGAGACCAAACACATATTCAAGTATAAGCCATAAAAGTAGAAATATCATGATTCAAATTTCATGGATGTTCAGTGAAAGTATTGAAAGTGGAGAACCATATTTTTCACTGTATTTTAAAATAAATGTGTTAAAGAAAATTCCCATGAAATGAACATACACTGTAGTAAGAAAGATGACTCAAGGTTTGTGAATTATATATGATTTTGTATAGTATAGTCATGTGTGTTGTTGTGTTAGCAGCTCAGTCATGTCTGACTCTGCAACCCCATGGACTGTAGCCTGCCACATTCCTCAGTCCATGGAATTATCCAGGCAAAAATACTGAAGTGGGTAGCCACTCCCTTCTCCAGGGGATCTTCCTGACCCAGGGATCGAACCCACATCTCTTGCATTGCAAGCAGATTCTTTACCATCTGAGCCACAGGGAAGCCCATAGTCATATGTAAAGTAACACAATCCATTTTAAAGCATACAAATTTTTTTTTCTTTTTTTTAATATAAATTTATTTATTTTAATTGGAGGTTAGTTACTTTACAATATTATATTGATTTTGCCATATATCAACATGAATCTGCCACGGGTATACACGTGTTCCCCATCCTGAACCCCCTTCCCACCTCCCTCCCCGTACCATCCCTCTGGGTTGTCCCAGTGCACCAGCCCCAAGCATCCAGTATCAATTCACAGAAAATTTCCTTAGGATAGTCTTTATTTTTTCTTACAGGAAATACTTTTCTGTTAACTATGCTTTTCTGTGAATTCAGTGTCATCAACTAGAGACAGGTCTACACATTTTTATAACTTTTGTATTTATTTATAGACTTTATGAAACTGCTTTTTTGAGATTATCTGAGCAATGCTAAAAATAATCGCCTGGCTAATCTGACGCAAAATTTGGAAGAGTAAGTGATCAAGTATTCTGCTGAGACCTCACAAGCTAATTGAGGGTCTGTTTGAGAATGTTTCCTAAACTGACATTTCTGTATAACTGAGAGATTGTGGCCTAGAGGAAAAATATTATATTCTTATCGTTCAGGTTGATACTGCATCAAGCAGGGAACTGCAGTATATTATTGAACCTCAAATAAGATGCCTGAAATCTTCAGTTACTTCATAAGAATGTGTAGAAATGTGTTTTTCTAGGAAAGGAGAAAGATTTGATTGCATACCTAGCAATTTCTATTACGTTATTCAGATACAAATGCTTTAGAATGCCTGCAAGGTCTTCTGCAACAGGGATCCTGCCTCCCTGTTTAGGTTCACTTGCCACTTGCTGTCCCGCCTGCACCCAGGCCTCCAAGCATGTTGAATATGCTGTTAGTCACTTTTCTTCTTCCTGTACTCTGTTCTTCCTTGTCTCCTGACAAACTTGGTGCTGACCCTTCTGCAGGGTAAATATATGTCTCTTGATGCCTTCACAATAAATATGCCCAGTTGTCATCATGTTTATGGCTATTTCTTCACTGGACTGTCAGCATTGAGAGGAAAATGACTGGGTTCTATTCCCTGCATTAACAGCGCAAAACCCTTGCATGTGATACATGCTTAACATGTTTTATAAAGAATGAATGACATTTTAAAGAAAAATAAATGGAAAGTATGTTAGAAATGTACAAAATTCACAGGAGATACTGGAGGCTGATATATTTATCAGCTGGGTGTGGAGTAGTAGGGGGTCAGGGGTGAGGCTATACATAGAGCAAGTGGTTTGTTTTGGATTTTTTACTCACAAATTTACTTTTAACAAACATTTACTGGGATACAAATTCAAGGAATGATCATACTAGTCCCTGTATAGAAATAACTAAAATAAGTTTGATGAAGTAGACAGGGAAGGCAGCCCTGAGGGAGAATGAACACTTGGGAAGCTTCGTACTCTGGGAACATAAAAATGTCCACTAGGATTTTTCTGATTAAGAGATTTCATACACTCTACATCTTAGCTGCTTATATATGCCACCAATCCATGAGTAGGAAACCTCCCCACCTCCTGAGGCCCCTTCCTGGCAAACAGGGCAGGAAAGAATTTGCCTCCACACTGTGTAAGTAGAATTGCTATGTTCAGAGAAAAAGAAGAGATTTTACCCACATTGGCTTCTTTAAGAATGAGGAAGATTTTATTAACTGCAAAAAGTACTTTTGGTGTCCAAGGAAATTTGTATTTCTGAGGACATAATATTTGTAATGGGGGGCGGGGGATGGTTTCCATTGGTCTTTGGACCATATATCTTGCTGCTTAGAATGATTCATAAGCATGTTCTGGCAATTGTGAGTTTTCTGGTCAGTTGTACCACATTTCAAAACCATGTGCAAGGCCAGCTGGCACAATTACTATCATTCACCTCTCATCTTCATACTCATTTACCATTATTAAATGTCTCCCAAGGACTAGTTATTAAATGTTTACAAATGTTATTTTATTTAATCCTTACAAATTAATGTTTTGATTAGCTACCTATTTCTCAGGAGAAGAAACTTATGTTCAGTGTTCACTTGGAGAACCTCATCTAATTGTTGGTAGGGCCAGCATTTGAACCTAGGTTTGCCTGACTGAACAACCATAATAGTACCTTTCTGTAGTTAAAGGAGAGAGAGAAGACAAGGTATTCCAGTCCAGAACTTGCAGCATACTCTAACAGTGAGACTGGAATATTATCTTCTTGTAAGGAGAAAATTATTATCAATACATGGAAGGAAGTATACGAAAGTTTACCCCAGAGTATTAGGACAGAGTCTTCCATTGAAAAATCTAATATGCATGTGTGTGCACACACACACACACACACACACACACTCATTTTGTGGGAATGAAGGAGAGTTCAGTGAGATTTCTTTGTCAGTTTACAACTCTTGGATTTAATTTATATCAATAAGCATGGATTTTCTTCCTGCACTGGACATGATAGTACAAAGTAATGGGAATCTAATGATGAATAAGCAAAAATCCACCTTCCAGTAGATAATTTTTGTTGGAGACACACATTTTCAAATAACCCACCATGGCATAACCACAATTCTAGGTGCTGAAATACAAAAGGATGTGACTCTAGAGGAAATTTTTTCTTCTGACTTGGCTTGGAGAAAGTGATGTCATCAAATATTTTCTAATTTAAGTATTTAATGTTAAATGTAAACACGTGAAATGAATTTACAAATGGTTCACTGCACCAAGTAATGGATCTAAAATATGTTGGCTAGTTCAAAAAAGAGAAGAGGCGGTCCATCAGGTAAAACAATATGAAAAATTTGCAAGTAATTTGGTGAAGTATAAAAAGCCTAGGTTAACTATATTAAAAGGTTCCTGGGGCAGCAAAGAGGCTTGGTGACAAAGTAGACTGGGGAGATCTTTGACTGCTATAAAAGAGAGATAAAGAGTTTTGACCTTATTTTGAAGGCAATCAAGAGCTCTGTGGAGTGACACGGAGGTGTATTTTTGATGGATCATTTTGCATCAATATGGAGAACATCTGGAAACTCAAGGCAAGGAAATGACTTATGAGAATATTGCTAAGTTCTGTAANTGGCATTTTGCATGATGTACTCTGCATATAAGTTACATAAGCAGGGTGACTCTGCATTCAAATAGGTATATCTTTCCTTTTCTCCTTTGGCTTTAACTGCTCTTCTTTATGAAGGTATGACCAAAATCAAGTCCTTATGATTATAAAGTTGAAGTAACAAATAGACTCAAGGTATTGGTTTTGACAAACAGAGTGCCTGAAGAACTATGGACAAATGTTCCTAACATTGTATAAGAGACAGTGATCAAAGTCATTCTGAAGAAAAAAAAATGCAAAAAAGCAAAATAGTTGTCTGAGGATGACTAAGAAATAATTGAGAAAAGAACAGAAGAGAATAGCACAGGAGAAAGGGGAAGACAAATCCAAGTGAAAGCAGAGTTCCAGAGAATAGCAAGGGGAGATAAGAAGACCTTCTTAAGTGAACACTGAAAAGAAATAGAGGAAAATAATAGAATGGGAATTACTAGAGATCTCTTCAAGAACATTGGAGACACTAAGGGAACATCTCATCAAAGATGAGCACAATTAATGACTCAAATGGCAAGGACCTAACAGAAGCAGGAGAGATTAAGCAGAACTGGAANGAAGACCTTCTTAAGTGAACACTGAAAAGAAATAGAGGAAAATAATAGAATGGGAATTACCAGAGATCTCTTCAAGAACATTGGAGACACTAAGGGAACATCTCATCAAAGATGAGCACAATTAATGACTCAAATGGCAAGGACCTAACAGAAGCAGAAGAGATTAAGCAGAACTGGAAAGAATACACAGAAGAAGTAAACAAGAACATCCTAATGACCCAGATAATAACTATAGTGTGGTCACTTAACTAGAGCCAGACATCCTGTAGTGTGAAGTCAAGGGGGCCTTAGGAAGCATTACTATGAACAAAGCTACTGGAGGTGATGCAATTCCAGCTGAGCTGTTTCAAATCTTAAAAGATGATGCTGTGAAAGTGCTGCACTCAATATGCCAGCAAATTTGGAAAACTCAGCAATGGCCACAGGCCTAGAAAAGGCCAGTTTTCATTCCAGTTCCAAAGAAAGGCAATGTCAAAACTGTTCAAACTACCATACAATTTCACTCATTCACATGCTAGCAAGGTAATGCTCAAAATCCTTCAAGCTAGGCTTCAAAGTACATAAACTAAGAAATTCCAGATGTACAAGCTGGATTTAGGAAAGGCAGAAGAACTAGAGATCAAATTGCCAATGCCCTTTGGATCATAGGGGGAAAAAGGAATTTTAGAAAAACAACTACTTCTGCTTCATTGACAACGCTAAAGCTTTTGACTCTGTGGATAACAATAAACTGTGGAAAATTCTTAAAGAGATGGGAACACCAGACCACCTGACCTGCTTCTTGAGAAATCTTTATGCAGGACAAGAAGCTACAGTTAGAACCAGACATGGAAAAACAGACTGGTTCAAAATTGGGAAAGGAGTACCCCAAGGCTGTATATCATCACCCTGTTTATTTAACTTATATACAGAAAACATCATCGAAATGCTGGGCTGGATAAGTCATGTGCTGGAATCAAGATTGCCAGGAGAAATATCAACAGTCTCAGATATGCGGATGATACCACTCTAATGGCATAAGGTAAAGAGGAACTGAAGAGCTTCCTGATGAAGGTGAAGGAGGAGAGTGAAAAAACTGGCCTAAAATTCAGTGTTCAAAAAACTAAGATCATGGCATCTGATTCCATCACTTCATGGCAAATAGATGGGGAAAAATAGAAACATGGGCAAGTTTATTATCTCTGGCTCCAAAATCACTGTGGACAGTGACTGCTGTCACTGCTAATTCACTCAGTCGTGTCCGACTCTGTGTGACCCCATAGACGGCAGCCCACTAGGCTTCCCTGTCCCTGTGATTCTCCAAGCAAGAACACTGGAGTGGGTTGCCATTTCCTTCTCCAATGCATGAAAGTGAAAAGTTTAAGTGAAGTTGCTCAGTCCTATCCAACTCTTAGTGACCCCGTGGACTGCAGCCTACCAGGCTCCTCCGCCCATGGGATTTTCCAGGCAAGAGTATTGGAGTGGGGTGCCATTGTGACTGCAGCCTCAAAATTAAAAGACACTTGCTCCTTGGAAGAAAAGCTATGACAAACCTAGACAGCGTATTAAAAAGCAGCAAGGAGGTTAAACCAGGCAATCCTAAAGGAAATCAACCCTGAATATTCTTTGGAAAGTGTGATGCTGAAGCTCCAATACATTGGCCACCTGATGCAATAGCCAACTCATGGGAAATAACCTTGATGCTAGGAAAGATTGAAGGCAGGATGAGAAGGTGGTGACAGAAAATCAGATGGTTGGATGGCATCATCGACTCAATGGAGTTGAGTTGAGCAAACTCTGGGAGATAGTAAAGGAGAGGGAAGCCTGGCACGCTGCAGTCCATGACATTGCAATGTCAGATATGACTGAGCAGCTGAACAACAACTTCTATAAATGTTTACTTGGTGAAATAATTTTATGTGAATGCATAGTAAGTGAATGAATACAATTTATCATTTTAGAACACTCAGATTAAATACTTCAGCTTGAGTTCAACATGTCAGCTTTCAAAAATACCACATTGTCTTCCGTCATTTTCCTGCTGACTGGTGTTCCTGGGCTGGAAGCCTTCCACACCTGGATCTCCATTCCCTTCTGCTTTCTCTATGCAACTGCTCTCTCAGGAAACAGCCTGGTTCTCTTTGCCATCGTCACTCAGCCCAGCCTCCACGAGCCCATGTATTATTTCCTCTCCATGCTGTCCACCACTGACCTTGGCTTGTCAATATCCACTCTGGTCACCATGCTGGGTATCTTCTGGTTCAATGCCAGGGAGATCAGCTTTAATGCCTGCTTGTCACAGATGTTTTTCATTCAACTTTTCACTGTCATGGAATCTTCAGTGTTGTTGGCCATGGCTTTTGATCGATTTGTGGCTATCTCCAATCCTCTTAGATATGCCAGTATCTTAACTGATCTTAAAATAGCACAGATTGGAGTAGCAATCGTCACCAGGGGGACCCTAATACTGACCCCTCTGGTGGTGCTTCTTAAGCGCTTGTCCTATTGCCACAGCCACGTGCTCCATCACTCCTACTGCTTCCACCCTGATGTGATGAAGCTCTCGTGCACAGACACCAGGCTCAACAGTGTGGTTGGTCTGACAGCCCTGATCACCACTGCTGGGGTGGACTCGATCTTCATTATCCTCTCTTATCTTTTGATAATCAAGACTGTCTTCAGCATAGCATCCTCAGGAGAGAGGAAGAAAGCCTTCAGCACATGCATCTCTCATCTTGGTGCTGTGTATTCTATATTCCACTGATCAGCCTGTCTTTTGTTCACAGATTTGGGAAACGGGCCCCACCATATGTACATACTCTGATTGCAAATGCCTACCTGTTGATCCCCCCTGTAATGAACCCCGTCATCTACAGTGTGAAGATCAAACAGATACGCAGAGCGGTGCTAAAAGTTCTCCATATCACTGCAACAAAGACGTAGGTGTGTTTCTCCATTTTTTCCTAGTCCTGGGCATCATAAGAAGTGAAAGTCACTCAGTCATGTCCAACTGTTTGTGATCCCATGAACTGTAGCCTGCAAGGCTCCTCTGTCCATGGAATTCTCCAGGCCAGAATACTGGAGTGGGTAGCCATTCCCTTCTCAAGGGGATCTTCCTGACCCAGGAATCGAACTGGGGTGTACTGCATTCCAGGTGAATTCTTTACCAGCTGAGCTACCAGGGAAGCTCATGGGCATCATATAGATGAGTAAAATGCCATTTATAGAAGCAAAAATCTTGAGGCTCATGCTTGGGATGAAAACATCAAAAATATCATTTTAGCTTTAAGTAAGAAGACTCTCAGATAAAAGAGAGAAATTTAAGCTGGAAAATCCCTGTTACCATTTTCCTCAGATAACCCCAATTATATTAGTATTTCTTCATTCAAGATGAAAGATTTATAATTGCCAAGATCCCACAATCCAGTTTGGTTTCACATATGGAATTAGTTTTTGTTTTTGATTTTTTTAGACAAAGATGGGAATGAAAAGTATATTAACAATTGTAAATTACCAAATTCTTATCATGTAAACCTGGCACACACAAACTGGCCTTGTCCATGGCTATAGAATTGTTCTAAAGATGTTTACTTTTCTTTATGCCTGTGGCTTCCCTGACCTTTAATATGATGGCTGTTATCATCATCCATACATTTTTTACTGCTTTGTCAGTCATTTAAAAATTTTGTCAAATATTCTTACCTTCACTCAGCTCTTCAGGTAAGATTTATGGAACAGTCATTCTGTGAAAATAAGTCTCCTCAGATCACCTCCAAATTGTACAGTTTATTTAGAAGCACTGATGTCATAATTGACGCTAAATAAATTTGTTGTTGGTTAGTAAACATCATCTAGAAATAAAGCAATTTTCTTTATAGTCCTTAGTTTCAGTTCAATTCAGTCCCTCAGTCATGACCGACTCTTTGCGACCCCATGAATCGCAGCACGCCAGGCCTCCCTGTTCATGACCAACTCCCGGAGTTCACTGAGACTCAAGCCCATCGAGTCAGTGATGCCATCCAGCCACCTCCTTCTCTGTCGTCCCCTTCTCCTGCCACCAATCCCTCCCAGCATCAGAGTCTTTTCCAATAAGTCAACTCTTTTCATGAGGTGGCCAAAGTACTGGAGTTTCAGCTTTAGCATCATTCCTTCCAAAGAAATCTCAGGGCTGATCTCCTTCAGAATGGACTGGTTGGATCTCCTTCCAGTCCAAGGGACTCTCAAGAGTCTTCTCCAACACCACACTTCAAAAGCATCAATTCTTCGGTGCTCAGCCTTCTTCACAGTCCAACTCTCACATCCATACATGACTACTGGAAAAACCATAGCCTTGACTAGATGGACCTTTGTTGGCAAAGTAATGTCTCTGTTTTTGAATATGCTATCTAGGTTGGTCATAACTTTCTTCCAAGGAGTAGGTGTCTTTTAATTTCATGGCTGTAGTCACCATCTGCAGGGATGGTTCCTTAGTTTATCAGGAACCAAATGCAGACACAGTTTAATCTGGTTGGATTTATGTTGCTATATTTGAATTCTCCTGTCAAGAAGACTTGAAGTGGGTAAGGTAGTCTTGCTGTAGATAAGAAAATGGAAGTCACACCAGTGGTTAACACTGGAGTTATTTAATCCAAGGAACTGGATACACAGGATTAGAGAAATTCAATGGCACAAAGGTAATACAGAGGTAATAACTGCAGGATGTCACTTCTGCCTTCAAGTCTAAGCAAAAAGAAGAGTTTGAAGTTATGGAAACCTAGATGCTTGGTGGAGGGTCTCCTCAGAGCTGACTCTCAGACCTGTAATGAGAGGGTGCTGCCATGCTGGGTTGGTACCTCAGACGTTCACAGGCCAGACCACAGGGAGCCAAAACTCAAACCTCTGTGGATGGGCACTTTGTAGGTGGAGCTTTTGCATCAGGAGCCCAGAAGAGGACCTCTTAGAGAACTGGGACTCAGATCCCTGGAAAAGAGCCCACATATATCGGTGCTAAGAGTGTGGAAATACTTGAAATTGGAAAGTGGATCTGAAACTAGCCAGCAAAGAACTATTGCTGTCCAAGCATTAGCAGGAACAGCAAGGAAACACTGGAGATACTTGTCCTTCCAGTACAGCAGGGAACCCAGCTGTCAAACAATGGTCACGGTTATTTATTTTCTGTCTTCTTAGCAACTTCAGAGCATAGAGAATGGTAGTTTATAAAGCTGAGGTACAATATCTTCATATACAGCACAGTGCAGTAATGTGCATGTAACAGGATTACATTTGATGGAACCGTTACAGGAATTTCCTTAGTTGCTCTAACCTGGACTGTTGATAATAACATCAGTCTCCAGTAGCTATAGATAGACAAGTGCTTCCACACTTCACCAAACATTTCTACATACAATCTTCTGCAATGCTGCTAATTGAACATTTTCAGGAAACATGGAATGTGAACTATTCTTTAGATTAAATGGGCCTAACTGATATATGCAGAACAATCTAGACAACAGAGGCAGAATGCACATTCTTGTCAAGCACAGGAGGAAATTCTACCAGGATAGGTCATATGTTAGGTCATAAAATAAGTCTTAACAAAATTACCTGTCAGTCCTGCCAGGGATTCTAAGGATTTCACAGATCTTTTGTGTGGATGTGATGGCTCACACATCCTGTTTCCTCTTGGTGGTGGGACAATTCTTTAGAATGTATGTCTTCTCTCCACCCTGCAGAGCCAGGCTGACTGTTGCTAGACTCCCATTTGCTTTCCCTGTAGTGTGCTATTAGTTCAACTTCATGCGCTTTCTTTTGATTCTGCCTAGTCCAGCTATTTCTCTGTGTGTGCTCACTGACCATGTGTAAAAGCTTGCACTCTCCACCTGTGGGGACACACACTGTGAATGGTCTATGGAGGACTTATAGTAAGGCATGTGAGCAAATGGGGGGCTGAGTGAGGCGTCCCCAGTGGCTTTTGTGCAGGCTTCCTAATAGAACCAGCAAAGTGGTTAATAGCTTCTGAATCCCCTCTGTGAGTTTCAATCCCTGACTACTGTGATCCCAGCTCTCCATATCCCTGAGTCATGCAAATCACCTTAGTATTCTGCGGGGTGCAGAGCAGTTCAAAAAGACATAGGCCTTTTTGGAAGCATCCTTTACTGCTGGGGGAGGTGCCCCCTCACTTCCCTCCCATTTTCCCCCATGGAAGAGGTGACCTCTCTTGGCACTCATATCTCAGTGGAGTTATGCTGCTTTCAGGTAGCATGATGCAGGTAAAATGAATCTGTTTTCTTCTTCAGTGGATCTATTCCTGGATGTTTTTGCTGAGACTTCTTCCCAGAACTCCTGGACTCCCACAAAGGTACTTTTATCTNCCATTTTCCCCCATGGAAGAGGTGACCTCTCTTGGCACTCATATCTCAGTGGAGTTATGCTGCTTTCAGGTAGCATGATGCAGGTAAAATGAATCTGTTTTCTTCTTCAGTGGATCTATTCCTGGATGTTTTTGCTGAGACTTCTTCCCAGAACTCCTGGACTCCCACAAAGGTACTTTTATCTGTGGGCAGTTGTCAAAACCAGTGTTCTTTGGAGAGCATACTGTAGAAAATTCCTATTCTACTATCCTACTCACAGTCATAGTCTTGACCCAAGGCTAGCTCATGTTTCTGGAGCTCTGTCCTAATATAGTTCAGAGAGACCTGGAATAGTAAGACATCCCACAGAGCCTCACACTGGTCCATTACATTGATATAATGATGAAATGACGCTAAGCAGGTGGGATGGACAAGAAACAGCAGGAACACATGCACTCTAGAGCGTGGCTGGCAAGCCTCCACACATGCAGAGCCCTTCCATATCTGTAAAGCTCTTGATGGCTCAGTGTTCTGGAGTCTGCTAGGACATTTCTTGCTCAGTAAAGTAAAAATGTTGTGTTTTGCTCTCCAAACCCAAGAAGAATACCAATGTTTAGTAGGCCCCTTTGGGTTCTGGAGGCATTTACACTGAATACTTCTCTCCCTACCTGTCTCCACACACTATTAGGTGCTGCCTCACTGACACTGAAATTTTCAATACTCAGAGGATCCTCAGATATTTGTATGTATTTCCTGTTAAAGAGTTAGTTTATTTGGTTAGCTATTTTCCTTCTGAGTGAAGGTCAGAGTGCTCTATATTTACAGGCCTCAGGACTATGACTGGTTAAGAAATCTGACTCTGGTCCGACTTTGCCCTGACATGTAAAGACAGCTCTGCTTTCTCATGTGACCCCCCCCACCTACACATTTATATTTCTGGGATATAAGTGAGAGTACGCTTAGATATGATACTTGTATAGCTCAGATATAGGGACACCTCAAAAGTATCTGGGTTTAGTATTCTATTACTTAATTCTAATGTGAAAGTGTGCATGCATGTGCCTTTTTACTATCAAGTCAGAGCTACTCTGAAATAATGTGTTTAGAAATTCTTCACT
>SJYA01002073.1:0-12492 GCA_006410615.1 Neotragus moschatus
ATATTGTATGACATCCCTTATATGTGGAATCTAAAAAGAAATGATACAAATGAACTTATTTACAAAACAGATTCACGGACTTAGAGAACAAACTTGTGGTTGCTGGGTGGTGAGGGGAGAATGGAGGAGAGGGATAGTTAGGGAGTTTGGGATGGACTTGTACACACTGCTATGTTTAAAATGAATAACCAACAAGGTCTTACTGTATAAGCACAGGGAACTCTGTTCAGTGTTATGTGGCAGCCTAGATGAGAAGGGAGTTTGGGGGAGAATGGATACATGTATACGTATGGCTAGGTTCCTTTGCTGTCCACCTGAAGTGATCACAACATTAGTAATTGGCTCTATTCTGATATAAAACAAGTTAAAAAAAAAAGTAAAAAAAAAAAAACTGGAGGTGGGAGTTGGGGCAGGGGTGGCAGCGGGGGCTACTCACTGCTTGCTCTCATAATATAGGAAGGGGCTTTCTGGGAAGTGAAGCTCCCCCTCTGATGCTCTGACCACGCGATCCTGCTCACTGCACGTGGCTGGGAGGGAAAGCCATGAGAATTAGGACTAACAGCGAAGGCTAGCCCCAGCAGCCCTCTCCCTCCAGAATGCATGCAGACACTGGCACCTCCTGACTCTTCTTCATGGACCCTTCCTTTCTCCATGAAGTCTTTTCCTGTCTTGGCTTCTGTGATGCTTTATTCTTTTTGGTTCCTTGTAGATCTTGCTTAACTTTGAGATTCTGTGATGTCTTCTCTTTACTCTCCTTTCTCTGACCCCATAAATCCACTCTACAGATGCAGGTATTTGCTAGGTTTTGTTCTGAGTTTTCATTTCTCTCCACAGGAGCCCTCTGACCTACTTCATTCACACTCTCAGTTTTAATTATTACCTCTACCTAAACTTCTGATTTTTCAGCCCCCTCCCAGGTCTCTTCCCCTTAAACTTAACATGCTACAAAAGGAATTCCTTTGGGTCTGCAAAACTGCTTCCACTTCTTTTTTTTTTTTTTTAATTTTTATTTTTTAGTTTGTTTTGCTTTACAATACTGTACTCATTTTGCCATACATTGACATAAATCAGCCATAAGTGTACCTGCTTCCACTTCTGATGTGAATACTTTGTGTTCTTAGTTCTTCATGCTCAGAGATTTGGCATCATCCTCCACTCCTTCTTTCTCGCCACCCTTAACTTTAGTGACTATCCAGTCCTAGTTCGTCCGATTTCTAGGCCCTCCTTTTCATTCTCTGGCCATTGCCCTAAATCAAGCCTTATTTTCTTATCTCTTGAACTAATGATCTCATAATTCTACTACGCATTATTTCTCCTCCAGTTTATTCCCTATGTACAGTTCTTACAGCACTTCAGTATAGCTCTAATCTGTTTATCTAGTTAGTCAACTCCTATTAATCAAGAAACTCTAAACTTTTTTGACTGGTGTTCAAAGTTTCCATAATTTGGTCTCAAGTGATATGTTTAATCTTCTTTCTCATAAAGCCCCTCACATATCCTACATTTTAGCTGCTTTGACTTACTGGGTCTCTATTACACCCTAAATTTTCCTATCTTCATTTTTTAGTATCCATCTTCTGATAAGAATGATTCCTTGAGCTGGAATATTTTTCTTTACCTGTATCCCATCCCCACCTGACAAAATTCTATTGATCCTTTATTTTCTAAGGTTCATGTTAAAAGATGTCTGTGCTCCAAAGCCTTCCTTGTCTTTTTGTCTTTTACTTTTTTTCCCCAGCTAGAAGCAGCCATTCTCTCCACTGAGCTCTCAGGGTACTCTTTTCCCACTTCGCTCTTTGGAGTTAGTTCCACAGACTCACAGAACTGCTGAGCTAAAGATGGCTTTGAGACCATCTGGTCCAAACTGCTTCCTTTTTGGATAAGGATACTCAGGTTCAGAGGTAGAAAGGAGCTTGCCCCAAATCACAGACTGAATTCACTGAAGACTTGCAATGTAATCCTGGGGCGAGTTCCCTGTGCTTTCTGAACAAGCTGAGCTCAGAAACCTGACCACTATCCACTTCACCTCTTTTCTCATGTCTGAGATCCAAGTTGAGAATTTGACAGCTGTTTGTTGAATTGAGCTGGAGCTCTGGATTGACAAGAAGTGAACTGGGAGGGAATGTGGGGCTCCTGCTGGTGAGGGTGTGCCCTCACTGGCTGGGGATGAATGACTGAGTGCTCCAAGTGATGTTTTTATACATAGTGAGTATGGAGAACTCTTGCAGAGGAAGACTTTTGATTACAAAGGGAACCGATATTCAGAAATAGTAGAGATTAATTCATGCTCCCAGAAGAGCAGGCGATGAAAAACACGCACCTCTGGAGCTCTTTCTCTGCTTCCCTGGGAAAGAAAAAGAAAGATGGGATTCAAGGTTTGTGGTATCTTCAACAATATTTAAAGAAGTTAGCATCTCCCTGGCAAAAGTGCAGAGGTTTTTAAGTCAGTTTGCAACTAATGAAAATATAATCTGTGGAAAGAACAGAAGGGATAAATTGATAAAGCAGCAGAGGGGCCTTTGTGTTTTAAGAAAATGATTCACTCTCTTTATTAAGTGGATTCGTTGGCTTGGGGACTACGCAAAGCAATAAGAGGTCATCTGGGCTACTCTTCTAATTTTTCACAAGAGAGGCTAGAGATGGAAATAATGTACCCACAATCACAAAAGAGTTGCTGAGATAGCCACGACTTGAACTGAGGACTCAAATACCTGCCAGTGTTCCATATACTTGAACACAATCACAAGTTTTTCCTGAACTAGTTTGAATTAACCCCTTTGGGAAGAAATAGAAGTCCCAGTGAGGTTGGGAGCCACCAGTTAAGTTGGATTTGGAGGCAAAAAGTGAAGTTTCAATTAACTAATTGGTCAGTTTAGTAGAAGGATGTATATAGACCTTGGCCTTTTCAGATTTACAATACCTGGCTCTATGTCAGGCCCTCTCAGCCAGCCAAAGCATTATTAACATTTGGGGCTGAATCCTTCTTTGCTGGGTGGGAGTGGGGGTGCTGTCCTGTGCATTGTGGGATGCTTAGCAGCATCCATGGCCCTCTATCCACTAGATGCCAGTGGTTCCTCTCTCTCCTGTTGTGACAACCAAAAATGTCTCCAGTCACAGTTACCCAAAGGGGCAAAATTCCTCCTGATAGATAACCACTGACCCATGCTTGCTGAATCTTGCTACCACAGTAAGTGAGAAGTAAGTGGTGGAAACATATCACCAGCTGAGACAGTTTCAATTAAATGCGAATTTGACAAAGTCTAGGATGGATGTATTCATGTTTCATTGAGTAGTTGTATGCTGTGCGAATCCTAGTTTGTCGTTTTTTTGGACTCGGTGAATACCACAATCCTATGTGAGACACTAAGAATGAAAGCAGAGTCTGTCTGCTCAGTGGTCTTGACTTGCCTAGACTCTGCTGATGTTCTCTTTTCCCCTAGCTTCTTGACCTTATGTTTTGGCTTGATTACCAATTCGGGTGTGTTTGTGGATCCACGAAAGCACTTTAGTAAGATCTGTGAAGATCCCAGGGGATCCTTGATCATCTTTCTGCAGATTGTCTTTCCAGCCTCGACCACAGCCCAAACCCCAGGAAGTCACACCAGCCATAGTCCAAGTCCCTTTCTTATTCCGGCACATGAGGGAACCACCTGAATCTCCCTGTAGGGAGAGAAGATCTCTGTTAGCATCGTTATCAGTGTCTGTGCCCCACAAACATGCTAGACAAGGATCAGTGAATTGATCAATGAATTTCTTCACTTCTAATACCTTGGACTCAAGGACCTGAGAGAACAGGCAAGTACAATTCACATTCGCTCCAGAAATACCACTGGAGTCCACCAAATCCACCTCCTTCTTCCCCATCTGGGGCTTTCATCAGACATCACATTGCTTCCTTCTCCCGTCTCACCCTACAGACTCAGAGAAGTTTTGCCCAGTAGTCATATTGACCTTAGTTCCTAGTCAACAGGAGGGATGGAGAGAAAGAAAAGCTCCCATTATACACAAACCAGAAATCTCTTAAGTAGGAAGGAGCCACCTGTCCTTCAGGCTGGAGAACTCTGAGTCCATTGTTGGCATCATCTTCAGTGTTTGATCTTTTGGAAAGACCTCCTCTGAAATCACAGTCCTTGCTAAAAACAGGTTGTTTAAACTGTCCCTTTAATTTTCTTTGTCCTTCCAAATCAGTTCAGTTCAGTTCAGTTCAGTTGCTCAGTCGTGTCCGACTCTTTGCAACTCCATCAATCGCAGCTATTTATTGGTAATAAATAACCAAGAGATATCACTGACAGTCATCAAAAAGTTTAGAAACTAGGTAGTTGATAACATATACACATTGGAAATATCATTATGATATCACTAATAATTATGAATACTTTTGATATTTTAAACAGATTTATAATCTTTCTGGAGCCCAAGGCTTTTTCATTTTTTGAACTTTTCATCTTGTATTGAGGCATGAAAGTGAAAGCCACTCAGTCGTGTCTGACTCTTTGGACCCCATGGACTATACAGTCCATGGAATTCTCCAGGCCAGGGTACTGGAGTGGGTAGACTTTCCTTCTCCAGGGCATCTTCCCAACCCAGGGATCAAACCCAGGTCGCTGATTAAACATGCTGTGATAATTTCAGGTGAACAGTGGAGGAAATTGCCCCTTTATTTTGACTTGACCTCCCTTCTCACTCCTGACCCTTCTTCCCGAGTCCAGTCTTTCCTATAGCCCTATCTCAGCCTCTCATCTGGCGACAAAGCTGAGGGTGGCTCTGTCTGGGACCTGTCCGCCCGCCCACTCCCACCTACCTGACAGGCATCTCTTCCTCCATCTGGGAAGCCTGTGCAGAGAAAGGTCCGCCCACTGATGGGTTTCTCTAGGGTCAACAGAGCTGTGATGCACTCATCCTGGGCCAAAATGGGCAGGTTCACTTCCTGCAAGACTTGTGGAGAAATGCCATCTAGAAAACACAGAACCCCGGCAAGGTACTCTTTCACCTCTCTGCATTGAAGACGCCCATTCAGGCTTGTGTCTTTTGGAAAGATTTGAATTTTTAAGTACAATGTGGCATTTTTTAAAAATGTTTACACATGGTCTTTTACAAATAGATTAAAAGTTCTATTTTCTGATTATCTACCGGAAAGTTCTGATATCAGATTAAAAGCAAAACATGAAAGTTCTTACTTTCATTCAAGCGGCCCCAGCCTGCAGTTGTACAAAGAAATCCAGGCTTAAATCGTTCCCCTGGCTCTGGAAGACACATGGGCCCCACAAACTGATCTGAAGAAAAAGAGCAGAGCAGGATTTGTTTCATTCATGTAGGAGAGACACCACAAGCCACTCACCAGCGGGCATCTAGGTGGATCCCCCAAGGCCTTATGATATCTCTGGCACCCCAGGGGTTTCTTATCAAAGAAAGACAGACCCTTTCTTGACTCCACTTAATTGTATCTCTAAAGTCACAAGCAAAATGAGTTTCAGATAGGGGAACCCCACCTCCATTTTCTGTCTCAAAGTCCATGATCCAGAGATCCTGGGCACATGCTACATAATTTATACTTTAGGAACTATGCTATGGAACAGAAGCTCTGGAGAACATGGGGTGGACAATTCAGAGTCAACTTCAAATGTTTACCAAAATGGAAAGCTCCAGCCATCTTCAAAAGAGCGATATCATAATCCATTGGTTTCTGGGTAGAGAAGTGTGGGTGTATGATGATGGTTTCAATGGTGAGGGTTTGCTCTCCTGGTTCCACATATCTCAAGTCATATTCACCAGCAGTAACGTTGAAAGTTGATACAGTATTTCTATGAGGAGGAAAGAGTAAAAGGGCTGGATTTCACTGAAGCTGAGTACAGTTGTAATGGTTGACAAACTGACCTCTTCAAAATGAGATGGATGGAGAATGCACGTGTGCAGCTACTGAACAGAAAAAGTAAGAATGGTTCCAGATGGAGAGGTTCCCAGTGTGAGTGGAGGACTAGTGAAAGTGGCCTCATGTGGAACTAATAATAAGGTAAACTGCATACTTTGCAATGTTATTTGTTAAGTGTCCAAAGGTTTGTGTATACATTGTAATTCAGAGATCTAAAGCTACCCCAGATGGTTGATTCGGTCTCTCTCTTTTTTAAAAAATATAAATTTATTTATTTTAATTGGAGGCTAATTACTTTATAATATTGTAGTGGTTTTGCCATACATTGACATGAATCCACCACGAGTGTACATGTGTTCCCCATCCTGAACCCCCCTCTCACCTCCCTCCCCATCCCTCTGGGTCATCCCAGTGCACCAGCCTCAAGCACCCTGTCTCATGCATCAAACCTAGACTGGTGATACATTTCACATATGATAATATACATGTTTCAATGCCATTCTCCCAAATCATCCCACCCTCACCCTCTCCCACAGAGTCCAAAAGACTGTGCTATACATCTGTGTCTCTTTTGCTGTCTCACATTCAGGGTATCACTGATATCCTTTGGGAGTATTTGGTGATTCTCATCAAGTAGGCTGCTTATTTAATGTCAGAGATCTAATACATAATGCATACCATGAAAGACATAATAGCATCATAACTCTGATATCCCAGAGCTTTGGGACTGATTACAGTAATGGGAAGAGGGGATCTTCCCTTACTTCCTTCGTGTTTGTATTTTAGAGCTCTAACATGGGGTAGACTGGAGACCTTTATTACTTCTACCTGCTGCAAAGTTATCTGAAAGGAACTTGATAGCATGCATTGAGGTGGATTAAGACCTTAGGGATCTAGGAGGGGAACTCAAAGAGATGATTTAATACAACATTGGAAAAGGCATCATTTTCTCTTGGCATACTTCCCTGGCTCTTGGCTATATTAGCTACCAAACCCATTGCAAAGCATCTCGAGCCTAACCACATGCCACACTGCAGTGAAATTATCAGTTGACTCTTCTTTAAACTATCAACTCTCGGAGGGCAGGGTTCACCTCTGAGTCATCTTTGTATCTTTGATAGCTGTTAGTGTAGAGCTTTAAGGAAATATCCAGGAGATGTTTGCAGACATGAAGTGAAAGAGGGAAAATAGGGGGGCATGATCTTGACTGCTGCTTTATGCGTATCAAGAACACTGGCAGTAATAGAACATTTGGAGCACACAAGAGAATGGATAAAAGATGGAAACTGTTTAAGTTCAGAGAGCCAGGATCAATAGGAAGGAAGACACAGAAGCCTTCTTCATGTTTTATTGGCCTTCTTTTCTTTTCTTTTTTCTCCCCCCATTATTCTTTATTCTTTTTTTTTTATTTTTATTAAAAAAAAATTTTTTTTCATCTCAAGTGTGCATGAGTTCCCAATCTTGAACCCCCCCCCTTCCCACTCCATGTTTTCTTTTATTCATTTATTTAGATGCATAATAAGCTGGATGATTTTTTCATTGGAATTTAAGAAAACTAGGGGAGAACTTTCACAAATCTATCTTTGTGATGCTTTTTTTTTTCTCACTTGGATAGTATTCTTTATTAGTCCAATCATTTTAAATATCAAAGTATTCACTCCTATAAGGAATGCATATTTTCTATCACGTTTAGAGCCCTTGACAATGTTTGAGCCCTGTTTATATTATGCAACCATCATGTCTTCCCCTAAAGCATACATTGCACCATCCCATATTTTAATAGAGTTATTGCTGCTGATTCCCAGGAAGAAGAAAGGTAATCTGACCTTTATCAATTGGCTGGACTTTCCTTACCTGTTTGCAACGCAGTGAGCAGCCGTGATCACCCACTGTGGGGAGATGATGGTCCCACCACAGACATGCTTCTGCCTTCGTTTCAGAGACACCTGAGTTGCAAAGACCTTAAATGGGAGCAAGTTAATGCCTTGGGATCCCCCCAAACCTGGAGACTGAGCATATTCTAAAAAAGAGAGCCAGATATCTTACTCATAAATATCAGAAATCATGAACTGTGAAATGGTAGACCAATCACACTATAGTTCAGAAAGAAGGGCAAAGCTGGACTCAGAGTATTCCCACCCCTAGCCCACAAGAGAGATAGTTAACTTGAAGCTTTAGCAAGTTGGTAGCAAAAATTGTGGGTACTTATTAATATGATAATGCTCAGCCAGTCTGTTACTCTAACAATGTGAATGATATCTGTGAATGGAGAGAGAGAGAGAGAGAGAGAGAGAGAGAGAGAGAGAAACATAAGATACAGCATAGACCAGATGAAAAAGTCTGGGATAAAGACAAGGTGAGGGCTAAGGGAGTCTTCCAAAGTCTGTTCCAATTCCTCTAGGCATCCCAGAGAAATAGTTTGGATTTACTGCTTTCTTAACAGTCTTTAACTAACCTTTACAATTTCTTCAATCTTACTTTTAGATCTATCTCTACAGTATATTTTCTATCATGTCCTATCCTGCTCATGATACTTCGCTTGACTCCAACATGACTTAGAGGGTACAATAAATACTTTTACTTCCATTGTTGTATTAGAAAAAAGCATTTTTTTAGAATTGTCTCCTTTTTGATCAAAAATGTTTCTATGAGCAATTTAAAAAGTAATACAGAAGAAAGGCTAAGAATAGAATAAAGCACAAGTAAGTAAAAGTCAGTGAATCATCCCTGACTATGATTTAAATGTGAACTTCTGAGTTGACTGGCCAACTAACTGACCAAGTAAGAAACTGATAAACCAACTCTTCAACCAAATAATTCATCAGTTAATCGAATAACAATGATTCAGCCATTCCATCAACCCACTGAACAAAAATTCAGGCAACCAATCGTTGCTAAATATCCACTGATCTAAAAGTTAATATGAGTGTCTCAAGAGAAGTGAAAATAAAAAACTATCACTCTCCTTACAAAATGAAGAGACAAGATGGGCCCCAGGGTAAAGAAAATTGGGAGACTTTCAAAGACGATAAATGAGAAAACCATAGTCTAGGGGCAGAAGCACAAACTCGTTTCCATAGGCATAGAAGGACCAGGAAATTACACTGACACAGACTTCTTAGGATGCCAACTGTATACTATGGAGACCAACTATATACTATAAACTCTTGATCATTCCCTGAAGGGCCCTATGGTGTAGGAGTGAACATAAAGTAGACCCATGGATATGACATCTTTGACTTCCCTCATCATCTTTAACTATAACAAGATAGGTATATTTAAAATATGTTTATTGAATCAGAAAATTAGTTTTTAACTTATAAATTTGAAGTGGGATTTTTGTCTTAGGGACTGAAAGTTTGGGATGGCATTTCTTAAATTTTGGAGTGAGCCAATAGTGCTTGTAACTGTTCTGAACACATCTTTTCTAGAAGTCAACTCATGAACATCAGGAGGCTCTTGGATCCTTGGACACACTCATGAGATCTCTGGTGATGAACTAAGCAGAACAGAGCATACTGATGAGTAAGAGATCCAATCTTGAGAGAGCTCATAATCCCACCAGAGAAGGTTTCCTGAGACTCACCTGCCAAGGGTAGGAACCCTTTGCCACTTGCCTTCCCCCAACGATGCGACTGAAAATGTTCAGGTAATTCAAAGACTGTGACTTCACTGGACTCTGCCCACAAGTGGAAACTGGGGAGGGGAAAGACAAAAATTTGGAGATTAGATAGTTCTTAGTTCTGAGGTATACAGGAAACTCTCCTGAGCAAGAAATACTGTAAGACATAGAGCATGTAGAAATAGTGTAAAATGGCTTTAAATTAATTGTGGGGTTTACTGTGATTTGCAGTATAAGCAATTGTTCAGCTTTTTCACATAGAACCTGCATATCGTGAAGATCGACTTTTCTGATATGAAGATTTAGGGCCTCAGAGGTAGATCTCCACTGGGTTAGCACGAATACAGTCCCCTTTGGATTCTAAGCCATCTGGCCCCTTAGAGGCTCTTCAGAGTGCTCTGTGCTTCTGTGTCATTTATTACATTCCATTGTGGTTATTCTTTCAAACCCACTAGACTGATGCCCAGACATTGCTCAATTAATTGGTTGAATGGGTAATACTATAATTTGTCTTAAACTGTTTTAAAAAGTAATTTTGTTTATTTACATATTTCTTTGACTGTGCCGGGTCTTCGTTGCTCTGTGGGCTTTTCTCTAGTTGCACCCAGCAGGGGCTCTGTATCTCTGGTTGCAGTGCGCAGACTTCTTATCGCAATGGTTCTCTTGTGGGGGAGCACGGGCTCTAGGGCATGCAGGCTTCAGCAGTTGGGGCACATGGGCTTAGTGGCTGTGTCTTCCAGACTCTAGAGCAGAGGCTCAGTAGTTGTGGCGCACAGGCTTAGTTGCTCCGTGGCATGTGGGATCTTCCTGGATCAGGGATCAGATCCAGGTCTCCTGTATTGGCAGGCAGATTCTTTACCACTGAGCCACCAGAGAAGCCCCTGTAGTCTGCCCTTGATTGTGTTAGCATCTTTTCCTCTGCTTGACCCAGGAGATGAAGTCTCTGATCATGGTCAGTAGTGCCTGGCACAGTCAAATATTAGATTTAATGCTCTCTAAGAGTGGAAAGTAACAGATTGCTTAATGGTAGTGGACTAGAAAGGAGACAGTGTCCTAATTCACATACCAGAATGGTGCTAGGGTAGAAGGGTTCCTAGGTAATGGGAAAAAGAACGCTTTCCTTTTTATGGAAAAGAATTTTATTCTTGAAAAGCTGTATTTACTTGTTACTCCCAATGTTTGTTCTGCCTTCTATTTTTTTTTTTTTTTGGACTCCTCAGCTAAGAGATGGGCTAGATCAAGATGCTTAAAATGCATTGTTAATTTTTAGTTTGCCTAATTATTGGTGACATCAAAATTTTCAAATTTATTTGCTAGTAACTAGTGTTTATTTTTCCATGTATTGAAGTTTTGTATCCTTTGCTCATATTTCTACTTGGTTTACGCTTTTACCCTTTTGTAATGGAAAACTTAAAATCTCTCCAAAAATAGAGAGAACAGTATAAACGAACCTCCATGTACTTATCATTCTGCTTGGTAATCAGGGAAGATCCACCTTCTGTCCCTACTGCAGGTCATTCTTTTCTACATGTTCTCTCGGAAGGCCTAGAATGCCCTGCCTCATATTTGCCCCACTTCTTTATCTAGCCGAATCCTCTAATCCCTATTCTTCAGCTTGGAGATCACTTCAATTGAGACGTCTTCCTTGATTTCCTCAAACTGTGTTAAGTGTCTCTCCTGTGTAAAACCCTTTCCTCTCCCTTTTTATAGTTTTCACCATGAAATAGTGGGATAGAAAATTCTTTGCCTGTATTCCTCATTTACTATGAAAATGAAAAAAAAATGTTTTATTCATCTCTGTATTTCCAAGGTTTAGCACATTCCTAGCATACAGTGAACACTTAGAAAAGCTGGAAGGATGGACAAATGACTTTTCTTGAGAAAATACCCGTGAAAGCATAGCTATTTAGATCAATATGTTAAAATATACAAAACTTTTTCAAATAGCTTCTCATTTAATTTCCATTCTGGCTATAAATCAAGCACTATTATCCCCACAGTACAGATGGGAAAATGAAGAATCAAAGAGATGCACAGTTAATTAATGACAAAGCACGGATGTAACACTGTCTTTTGATTCTGAATCCAGAGCAGGCATAACACTGAATCAAAAGCTTATTTTCTAGCTGTTTCAATTAACTGAATCATAAATACCTTTGTATACATAAAATTTAGTATTTCCTGAGCTCATTGAAGGAAAAATAGAAAATACGATGATTCTTGAGGTACAAATCTGACTATGAAGAAGATTGCCAAGAACTGTTCTCAGCTTATGTTACTTGAAGAAAAAAAATCATTTATATACAAAATATACTGTAGTAAACAGACTTCACATCTACTATTTATAGCAGTATACAGTTTGTATACAGTAAACTACAGTAAGTGAAAGTTGCTCAGTCGTGTCCGACTCTGTGACCCCATGGACTATACACTCCATGGAATTCTCCAGGCCAGAATACTGGAGTAGGTAGCCTTTCCCTTCTCCAAGGGATCTTCCCAGTCCAGAGATTGAACCCAGGTCTCCTGCATTGCAGGTGGATTCTTTACCAACTGAGTCACCAGGGAAGACCAAACTACAGTAAAAAGTATAATTTTTTAAAAGATTACAAATGCTTCCAAATTTATGCTGATTTCTCGAATTTGTTCCATTAAAGGAGATGGGATTNAGGGATCTTCCCAGTCCAGAGATTGAACCCAGGTCTCCTGCATTGCAGGTGGATTCTTTACCAACTGAGTCACCAGGGAAGACCAAACTACAGTAAAAAGTATAATTTTTTAAAAGATTACAAATGCTTCCAAATTTATGCTGATTTCTCGAATTTGTTCCATTAAAGGAGATGGGATTGTAGAATGTGTTCAAATAAATGAATAATTCCAGTCTTTTCCAGATCAGTGCAACTTATCCAAGTTGTATTTTGTATTCCATAAATTTTCTATTCAGTTTAATATGATGATTGCAGGATAGAAGTCCAAATTAATTACATGAAATCTAACTAAATCT
>SJYA01002073.1:14528-52568 GCA_006410615.1 Neotragus moschatus
AGAATATATTTGCTTCTCCTGTTCTCCCAAAGGAATATGGAGTGAGACTGTGATACCCACTGCCAGCAAAGGCTATTTCTTCAAAGATAGTGATAGACTTCCTAGAACTTACCTTTGGGGAGAGAGAGAGTTGCAGATTCACTCTGTTCCAAAAAGACTATTCCAAATAGTAAAATGAGCTGCTTCTTGCTTATATGCATTTTGAAACTCAGAATTTTTCCCTGAAATTTTAGAGACTGAAGAGAACCAAAATAGAAAGCCTTGTGAGAGCAGAAATATACCAGCTTAAAAGAAGGTTACTCATTAACCAAGACATGAGGCACTCAACCATGTCCAAATGATGTTTCTGAATGTGGTTTCTTGCAAAGATCTTTGAAAGATGTGGGGAGTCAACCACAGAAGCATAGTCTTGATCAAGCAATAGTACATGTCCCTTTACACCCACATCAATTCATTGCTTCCCCCAGAGTTTATCTGGCAAGCCTAGAGGTTGGTGACTTAAGGTTTCCATTTGCAAACAGTACTTGCTTCTTGGGACAGGTTACCATGTTCTACAAGAGGATTGAATATCAAAGTTGTCCTCATTTACAATGATAGACTCTCCTACATGCTTGCAAATAATCTATCAGAATACCCTGAAGCACCTGTCTTTCTCTTGTTTTCCAAATGTAAATGGATGGTTATAGCCAAGTGTTAGAAAAAAGATAATTTGGTAGCACACTCAGGAAATCAACTTAGGATACTATTCATTGAGGTATTTGTGAACTGCGTTCTTTCACCATTTTTTGTATTTGTATTTGTGGAAGGCAAAATTAAATCACCTTGGTTTCNTGGTTATAGCCAAGTGTTAGAAAAAAGATAATTTGGTAGCACACTCAGGAAATCAACTTAGGATACTATTCATTGAGGTATTTGTGAACTGCGTTCTTTCACCATTTTTTGTATTTGTATTTGTGGAAGGCAAAATTAAATCACCTTGGTTTCTATACCTGGTAGATGATGTGGCATGGGGAGGCAGCTCTGATTATATCTGTCTTCCTTTTCCTTGGCTGAGTTTTTGGGATGCAGTCACTGTGTAAGAGGCACCTGTGGATTGGCCAATGCCCTATATGACCACAGAGCAATATGAAAAAATTTCTATCAACTCTTACAAATCACCTGCCCCAAACAGCAATTTCAAACTAGAGGTCTCTTTCATGTGGCAACTTATACCTATCTACAAAATAAGTCTATAAAAATATAACACAGACAACTAATACACATGCAAACAAAGACGTTTTAAAACTGAAAGTTTGTGAGAACTGCAAATTTAGGGAAGAGTCAAGACTTCCTTATGAAAAGAAGGACACTCGAACATCATTTGAGGCTTTATCCACAAACAGTAAGAAAATAATATTTTCAAAGAGCTGAGAAAAATGACTATTAACCTAGAGTTTTATGTCCAACTAAGTGATCCTTTAAGAATAAGAATAAAATAAAGATTTTTTTTTAGGAGAAGGCAGTGGCACCCCACTCCAGTTTCTTGCCTGGAAACTCCCATGGATGGAGGAGCCTGGTAGGCTACAGTCCATGGGGCCGCTAAGAGTCGGACACAACTGAGCGACTTCACTTTCACTTTTCACTTTCATGCGTTGGAGAAGGAAATGGTAACCTACTCCAGTGTTCTTGCCTGGAGAATCCCAGGGACAGGGAAGCCTGGTGGGCTGCCGTCTGTGGGGTAGCACAGAGTCAGACACAACTGAAGTGACTTAGCAGCAGCAGCAAAGATATTTTTTGGGGAAAAAAAACACTTAAGAGGATTTACTATCAGCAATCATTGATAAGAGAGCCAATAAATGAAGAAAGTACATCAGAAGAAACTAAGTCCAGAAGGAAGGAGAGAGATGTAAGAGGCCATGATGAATAAAGAAAAAAAAATTATATATAATAAAATATAAAATATATAAAATAAAGAAAATATAAAATATATATATAAATATAACCAAGCATAAAGTAACAATAGCAATGACTAATCTGAAATTATAGGGTGAAGTTTTCTGGTTGTATATCCTGTGTATATTCACCCCTTTTTTCTTGGTAACAGAACCTTGATTTTGTTGTGTTCTTCAAAGTATCTAATTTAAACACAAAACAAATGACATTTTCCAGCTTCCTCTGTATATGAACAGGCCTTGTTACTGAGTTCTTTTTGTTGATTTAGGGTTCAAGGGATACTCTAAAAAAGTTTAGATGGACTCAGCTGACATTAATCTTTTGGCTCTGGACGTTCCCCCTTCCTCCTTCCTGAAAAATGAACAAAATGGTCAAAGTTGGAGCAATCATTCTCTGGCCCCAAAGCAAGGTAAGGATCACTGAGTGGAAAGATAGAAGTCTAGGTACCTAATACATTGTAGAACTGATGTATCAACTTTCTCATTTTGTGCAAAGACATAATCTGTACCATAAGTCACCGTTGTTAATTTTTAGTTTGCCTAATTATTGGTGACATCAAATATTTCAGATGTATTTCGTGGTAATTAGTATTATTTTTCCAATTATTGTAGTTTTGTATCCCTTTCTCATATTTCTACTTTGTTGTTTATNTCTTTTTGATGCAATGGTCAATGGGATTATTTTCTTAATTTCTCTAATAGTTCATAGTTATCATGTAGAACTGCAATAGATTTCTATATATTAATTTTGTATTGTGCAACTTTACCAAATTCACTGATGAGTGCTAGTAGCATTTTGGTGTGTCTTAAGCATTTCCATCTACAATCTGAATTTGAAACAAATCCCAGGAATTATTTTATTTCATCTACAAACAATTCAGTATACACCTTATAGAAACTGAAGTCGCTCAGTCATGTCCAACTCTTTGCAACTCCATGGACTGTAGCCTNTAGCATTTTGGTGTGTCTTAAGCATTTCCATCTACAATCTGAATTTGAAACAAATCCCAGGAATTATTTTATTTCATCTACAAACAATTCAGTATACACCTTATAGAAACTGAAGTCGCTCAGTCATGTCCAACTCTTTGCAACTCCATGGACTGTAGCCTACCACACTCCTCCGTCCATGGGATTTTCCAGGCAAGAGTACTGGAGTGGGTTGCCATTTCCTTCTCCAGGGGATCTTCCCAACCCAGGGATTGAACTTGGGTCTCCCACATTGTAGGAAGACACTTTACCATCTGAGCCACCAGGGAAGACTTATAAGGACTCATAAAACATGATCACCACAGCACTGGTGGTGGTGGTTTCATTGCTCAGTTGTGTCCAATTCTTTGTGACATCATGGACTGTAGTCTACCAGGCTCCTCTGTCCATGGAATTTTCCAGGCAAGAATACTGGAGTGAATTGCCATTTCCTCCTCCAGGAGATCTCTTCAACCCAGGGATCAAACTCGTGTCTCCTGCACTGGTGAGCAGATTCTTTACCACTGAGACCCTGGGAAACCAATGTCATTAATAACCCCCAAACTGATAATTCTTTAATATCAAATATCTGATGTTTGAGGGACTTCCCTGTGATCCAGTGGTTAAGAATCCACTGTCAATGCAGGGGACATGGGTTTGACCCCCGATCTGGGAAGATCCCCCATGTTGTGGAGCAACCAAGCCTGTGCGCAACAACTGCTGAGCCCACAGTCTAGAGCCCATGCTCCGAAAGAGGAGCAGCCAATGCAATGAGAAGACCAGGCACCACAATGTAGTCCCCGCTTGCTGCAACTAGACAAAGCCTTTGCACAGCAATGAAGACTCAGTGCAGCCATAAATAAATGTTTTTTTTTAATTTGGTGTTTGAATTTCCCCAATTGTCTTAGAATATTTTTACAATTGTGTTATTAAAATCTAAAAAAGCTCTACTCGTTTCATTTAGTTGTTGTATATCATGCCTTTTAAAGCTATAACTTCTTTTCTCTTGTTTGTACAATTATTTTTGTTGAAGAAATTGGCTATTTAGTCCTCTAGAATTTTATACATTATGTGTTTCACTGATTACATAACTATTTCCTCTAATGTGTTCCTATGACCTCTGTGTGACCTGTGAACGGATAGGCACATCCAGATAGAGTCTTAATCAGATTCAGGTTAGATTTTTTGGCAAGAAATTTTATAGTAAGGTTGTATACTTCCTATTGCATCATATCATGAGGCACATAATGTCTGGTTGTCCTTTCTATGACTTTAAAATTAGTAAGTGGGTTCAGACTCATTCAGTATAAAGTTCCTCATATTTTTTCATTTAATGATTAAATATCCCTTGATAATGATTGCCTAGATCTACTACTTAATTAATGATTATAAAGTTATGATGTTCTAATTTTATTATTTCTTCTGTGTTTATCAACTAGAACTACTTTATAAAGTTTTTTTTCATCAACTATCCAAGTAACTCACAGTATATTTGATATAGGAAAGTTAAGACAAATACTTGTTTCTTTTTCTTTATCAGTCATTTTGAAGAATAATGAGTCATTTTCTGGCATCTTCTAAAGATGATCAACTAATATTTCTAGTATCGTTGTGAAGTAATGTAACATAGCACAATCTAAATAATCTTTGAGCATATTATCCCAGTAGATATTCAAGAAAATCCTAATCTGGTTTTATCCATATTTTACAAATATGGAATATAAGATTCAAATAGACTTTCATAGACTTTCCCAAGGTTAGACAATTAGTAAATGCTGGAGTGTTGATTTCAGTTCATGCCTTTTGATTCCCGGTCCTCATACTGTGATCATATTATTATGTCAACTAAGTCCATGAAAGTTTCCTGATGTACCTTTCCTGTTTTTCTCTGGCAGACCAGGAGGATTCACTCTCCTATTTCCCTTCCTCCCTCCCTCCCTCACTCCCTTTTCTTTCTCTCTCTTTTCTTCCTTTTTCTTTCCTTTTTTGGCTTTCATTAGTCACTTGTCTCTAAATTTGCGCAAAATAAAGATGCATTTGCACAATTTCTCTCTTTAACCAGATTTCTATGGAAAAATAATACAACCTCCTTTCTCATTTTATGCTTGTGAGACTTTTTTTTTAAAATTGTTCCAAACTACTGGCTTTCTGGCTTTCTCACTAACCTCCATATTCCTTGATCCTCTTCCTCTATTGCACCACCAAAGTTTGGTGTTCATAAACACTAGTATCTAGGAGAAAGCTTTCTGAGTTAGAAGCATAATGCATAAAGTTTTCATCTTGAATTTCAGAGCTAGTTATGTCTCTTCTACTTGCAAACATAATCTCTGTCCAACTTCCTTTCCTCTACCTCTTTCCAGTGTGTGAAATTTTGCTTTTCAGCCTTCCCTTGGGCAAATCCATATGTCATTTTCCCCTTTCTTCTCATACTTCTGACTTCCTCACTTTTGCCCAAGTTTGTTTCTCTGCTATACACCCCTATGTCTACTACTTCTGGGACCACACTTCCCACTGTTCCTTTCCCCAATATTCCTGAAATTCCTGGACATAACTGAACCTCTCTCCTCCCAAGAATCCTCTTATTTGTATTTTAAAACTCACAGTGTGAAGAGGGGGAAGCACGTATTCCTTTTTACAGTTTCTCTCCATTAACACCTCTTGTTTCCAAATCATCTCTTCCTTTTTAGATTGGATGTTTTGAAATAATAGCCTCATTGTTATTGATTGCTCTCATTGCATTCTCTGCTTGCCCTTAATCATTTTACAATTTGTCTCACAATCTCACTTTTTCACTTGCCTTCAGGGTCAAGTGTGCTTTCTCCTGTCCAACAGGGATTAAACAAGACATCTATAAAGACAGAGTCCATGACTCCCACCTAGAGATTGGATTAAAGTGACAACCTGAGAGCACACTGTAACTTCTTGTTCCTGGTCCAAATTCATGATAAGAAATGTATATGAAATAAGTGAACTAGTAGCAATTCTAGAAAACCAGAAAAGGATATTTAATGGGTCCAAATTACTAGTATTCCTAAAACGATAAAAAGTAGATGAAACTGAATTGAAGCAAAGTTAAAGGAGAAAACTAATGAAAAAGTTCTAGAGTGATAGAGCTTTTGCTGCTGCTGCTGCTGCTGCTAAGTCGCTTCAGTCGTGTCCGACTCTGTGCGACCCCATAGACAGCAGCCCACCAGGCTCCGCCGTCATTTGGATTCTGCAGGCAAGAACCAGAGAAGGCGATAGCATCCCACTCCAATACTCTTGCCTAGAAAATCCCACGGATGGAGGAGCGTAGTAGGCTGCAGTCCATAGGATCGCGAAGAGTCGGACACGACTAAGGGACTTCACTTTCACTTTTCACTTTCATGCGTTGGAGAAGAAAATGACAACCCACTCCAGTGTTCTTGCCTGGAGAATCCCAGGGATGGGGGAGCCTGGTGGGCTGCCGTCTATGGGGTCGCACAGAGTAGGACACGACTGAAGCGACTTAGCAGCAGCAGCAGCAGGCAAGAACACTGGAGTGGGTTGCCATTTCCTTCTTCAATACATGAAAGTGAAAAGTGAAAGTGAAGTCGCTCAGCTGTGTCCAGCTCTTTGGAGGCAGTAGTAAAGGTAAGAAGAAGAAATCTATTGGACAATAAATAGGGTCATTTTCTGAGATATCCCAATAGAGAAATTAGGCACTTTAATCTGTTCCACTCTAACTTACTTCATACAGGAATCTGTTTCAGTGTTTTCCCTTGGGAGGGAAATGTAAAGGCTTATTTGGGTCCAAGAAGCAAAGGTAGCATTCCAGGCAGCTGGCAGCATCCAGAGAGAATAAGAATAGGAAAAAATTCAGAAGCCCAGCCCCTTGGAATTTCTATCTGACAGTACATCTTGTCTCAGAGGCACTGAGGTAGCTTTGGTAAATGTTTATGGCACCCACATAAAGGCTAATAGATAATTGAAAACATAAAGTTGACCAAATAACAAGAAAGAGTTAATCATCAAGAAAAAAACAAAACAAAACCCAAAGCTATGAAAGAAAACACTAAATGTAATCATCAGAAGATCCAATACCTAAGGAAAGGAGTCAATAAGGTAACTAGAATGAAGACTTGAGAGTAAGTATAATTAATATACTCAGAGGAAAATAAGAATATATTACATGCATAAAAATCAACTTGAGATGTTGGAGAAGTTTATTGTTGAAATAAAAAACAAACAAACCCTCAACAGATGAGTTAAACATCAAAATGGACATAGGGAGGGAGGACTCTATTAGTGAGATGAAAAACAAAAGTGAAGAATATGCCCAAGATGTAGCCCCAAAGGTCAAAGAGGTGAAGAATAAAAGAAAAGGTAAAAGCTGTGGAAGACAGATCAAGACACTTCAACATTTCTTCAGTGGGAGTCACAGAAGACAGAGTGAAAATGGAGAAGTGAGAGATGAGAAGTAATGCACTAAAGAAAACATTTTAGTGCTGACCAGACAAGAGGCTGCAGTGAGAAAGATCTCCTTCAGCACCAAGTATGAGGAGTGACACAAAAGTGCTATCTTTAAAATTGTGATTAAACATAGAAAACACTCTGAAAGTTTCTATAAGTAGCATTGTCTATCTCCAGAAGGACAAAATATTGATATCACACTTTTCATCAGCAATGTAGGAGACAAGAAGATAAGAAGCAACTCTTAAGTTGTGAGGTGGGAAATTCTTATCTACACAAAATTCTGTATTTTAAAACTATATGATTCAAGCAAGAGGGAATCTAGAGACATTTTCATATCATGGAAACACACCAACATTCTTATTTTTCACAATCCATATTTTTCTGGATGAAGAGAGAAAGAAACTAAGGAAACACAAAAACAGAAGAAGATGGAATGAACAAACAAAATTATAGAAACAAAATAATTCCAGACATTGGTAGATAATGTAAACAAAGTGTTAAAATTTGAGATGTGAAAGAACAGAAATAGGATGTATACGTGGGCAAGTTTGATAATACCAATGGTTAATTAAGGAGTGAGGGAATGTATATGCTCAGATACTGCAGATGAAAAACAAATCAACACATATTTTTAAAGGGTTTATAAAAACAAAATGTGTAATTTTCACAGAATTTAAAGTAGTGTTAAACATTTATATAACTGATAATACAGTGTCTAAATATTTAAAGCAAAATCTGATAAGAATATGAAACACTGAAAAATCTACTATCATAATGCAAGACTTTTAGAACTTCAGTTCAGTTCAGTCGCTCAGTCGTGTCCTACTCTTTGCGACCCCACGAATAGCAGCATGCCAGGCCTCCCTGTCCATCACCAACTCCCGGAGTTCACTCAGACTCACGTCCATCCAGTCAGTGATGCCATCCAGCCATCTCATCCTCGGTCATCCCCTTCTCCTCCTGCCCTCAATCCCTCCCAGCATCAGAGTCTTTNATCCTAAAGGAAATCAGTCCTGAATATTCATTGAAAGGACTGATGCTGAAGTTGAAACTCCAATATTTTGGCCACCTGATGCGAAGAACCGACTCATTTGAAAAGACCCTGATGCTGGGAAAGATTGAAGGCTGGAGAAGGGGACAAAAGAGGA
This sequence comes from Neotragus moschatus, assembly GCA_006410615.1. NCBI lineage: Eukaryota > Metazoa > Chordata > Mammalia > Artiodactyla > Bovidae > Neotragus > Neotragus moschatus. The sequence continues at coordinate 23,011 of SJYA01002073.1, forward strand.
GGAGATGGTTGGATGGCATCGCCAACTCAGTGGACGTGCATTTGAGGAAGCTCCAGGGGTTGTTGATGGACAGGGAAGCCTGGCATGCTTCAGTTCATAGGATCACAAAGAGTCAGACACAACTGAACTGAGCTGAATTGAGTACATCCAAGAGGACTACTGGTACTGGTGGCTCAGATGGTAAAGAATCTTCCTGCAGTGTTGGAGTCTTGGTTTCAATCCTTGGGTCAAGAAGATGCCCTGGAGAAGGGCTTGGCAACCCACTTCATTACTCTTGCCTAGAGAGTTCTGAATGGTTGTTGCTGAACTACAAAAAGACGCCGGGATTCTTGGCCCCTGGAGGAGAAGAATTCAACCCGGGGCCAGAAACGACGCTTGATTGCTCAGAGTTTTTGTGTAATAAAGTTTTATTAACGTATAAAGGAGATAGAGAACGTTTCTGACACAGACATCAGAAGAGGGCAGAAAGAATACACCCTGCTAGTTTCTAGCTGGATGTTATATAGTAATTAGAAGTCTGTTAATGAAAAAAAGGAATGTCTTAAAACTCAGATAATGGCACCAGGCCCCTCATCTATAAGATGTATTTTGGGATAATCTTGGCACAAGAAGAGTCATCTTGAGCCATAAAACGATTGATTTGAATCTTGTACAAAGGCAGGTTACCATACAAATAGTTCATTTACATAGATTAGGGAAACAATGTCTGAGTATAAAACACTGGTTTGTCAAATTGGTTCTGAGCCATTAGGCAGAACTGATTTGAAGACACAGTCTGGGGTAAATGAAAAGTCTATTAACATAGCTTAAGACAAACATTTCCATAAGAAAAATGCATTGGTTAACTCAAGGTTTGAGAACAGTTAACTTCAGGTGGAACCAGGTGTCATTATGGCAACACAGTATTTTAAGAGAAACCTTTTAAATTTGTATAGAGAAGGGGAAAAAAGATATATATATCACTAGTTTGTTTCCTCCTGCCGCTTAAGAGAGAGATAAAAAAATGTCTGACACTTGCAGTCTATTCCCTCTGTTGGGAGACCCCTGTTCCTGTCTGTTATCCTCTCTGTCCCATGGACAGGGGAGCCACACGGGCCACAGTCCATAGGGTCAGACATGAGTGAGAGACTAAGATTTTCACTTTCATTTTCAGTGAAGCACTAACAGGTGCATTGTTAAAAAAATACTCATTAGATACTCTGGAATATTGCAAATCATTACAAAGAATGAAGGCAATTAATACATACTCACATGGAATTGTCCAAATTTTTTTTTTAGTAAAGAAAAGTAATTTCAAAGCAGGACAAACAATAACTAACAATAGGCCACATGGAAGTCAGGAACAAGGAAGAGATTCTTGGCTTATCTAGAAAGGGAAGATTGGGATGGACATAAATATGGGCAGGGAAAGAAAGAAGTATCTTTTTTTTTTCTTAAATTGAAGTATAGCTTCTGTATCATCAGGTAGTTACAATAGGAAACAGGAGTCCAGAATGGCGGTGGCTAAAAGACAAGAAAGAGAAAAGCCTGTGAAAATAGAACAAAGGAAGGTCCCAGGACCGGAGTGAGGACCTCAGGTAGAACAAACAACACTCCTGGCTAGCATCCTCTTGGATGTACTCAATTCAGCTCAGTTGAATCGCGTCTGACTCTTTGTGATCCTATGAACGGAAGCACGCCAGGTTTCCCTGTCCATTTACTTAGGGCAGGCCCAGGGGGAGAAAAAACCATATAAAAAGAGGGGCAGGAGCCAAAGGGCGGGGGGGGGGCTCTCTCTTTCTCTCTTGCCTTCTGGGGCACTCTTCTCTTCACGTCTTTGGGTTGACATGCCCTCACGCCTCGAGGATGGATTTTTCCGCTATTTTCTAAATAAAATAGAGCTGTAACACTGATTTGTCTAAGAGCTATATAACATGGTCTTTTCGAGACCTGAGAGCTATAACAGTCTGTCCAAGACCCAAGAGCTGTGACACACCAAGGGCTTTAATGTCCGTCATTCCAAATCTTTGTTGTGACAAGACAGAACCGAGGAGTATACACTTGCCTTACAGTACAATATCATATACAGGTGTATAATACAGGAATTCACATTTTAAAGGTTATATTCCATTTACAGTTATTATAAAATATCGGCTATATTCCCTGTGTTGTACAATATGTCCTTGTAGCCTATTTTATACCTAATAGCTTTTACCTTTACTCCTCTACCCTTGTATTGCCGCTCCCTGCTTCCCTCTCTCCACTGGTAATTACTAGCTTGTTCTTTATGAGTCTGCATCCTTTTTATTATGGGATATAAGTATCTTTGATAATTTGACATCTATCTCAAGAATTCAGGATTTGAGGAAACACTATGATAAGTGGGAAATGTCAAGTCTGAATTAAATTGTGGGTCATTTTGACACAGAGAAAAGCATCTGACTCTTCCTGCAGTTTCCCAGGTGTGCCTAAACAGGAACCATAGGACAGAGCTCAAGAAAATAGTTCTAGGTACCTAGTCATGATTGTTTCTCAGAAATGTCACAGATGGTCACAGCATAGCCTATGTTAATTATATTGGTCCAAATCAAGTTTCAAACCTAATTAGATCTTTGTAGTTATAATATGTATGTAAATAATGAAGAGAATAAATGAAGCCCTTGAGACCTTAATAAATATCTTAGGAAGCATAATCATGTAGGAACATGAAAACACATCTAATTTTCTCAATCTCATTAGATTTTCTCCCATTGGATTTTCAATAGGATATTAACAGACTTATGTGTGTCTGATGCTGAGGCATTTATGGTCTTTCTTGTACTCTAATGTTCCTAAATCCTGCAAAAATAAGCCCTGCTATACACAAGAGATTCCTCGAGTCTGTCTCCATCATAACAGTAGACAAGCAGGTAACATTCATCCATTGTTGTTGATTTATAAATGTTCTTTTGCACTGGTAGTGGAAGCTTATATTTGCTTACTTGATGTGATTCTCATTTATGGATTATTCATTGTCACCCATTGCTAGGTGTGTTAACCTATACCATTTAACACGGTGACCATGTGAAGTAAGTATTATTATTATCTCAATTTTTAAAATAAGGAAATTGCATCTTAGAAAGATTTTGAAACTTTTGCAAGATCACCTAGTTAGTAAGTGGAAGACCTGGATTTTATCCCTAGATCTTTTGGCTCTGAAATCTTCTCTTTTCATTGCAGCCCTGTATGTCATGCTTTCTACATCATACCAGCATTCATATCATATTTTGAATTCATCTGAGTCTTTCATGTATATATTTTCTTACAAAAATATAAGATTTATTTTAGATTCATGTCTTTTGAGACTCTGACACAATCCTGAGACTAATTAATGAAACCAGAGGTTTACCTTGTGTCCTTAGTCACTTAGTCATGTCTGACTCTTTGTGACCTGTCAGACTGTAGCCTGCCAGGCTCCTCTATCCGGGCAATAATACTGGAGTGGGTTGCCTTTTCCTACTCTAGGGGCTCTTCCAGACTCAGGGATCAAACCTGAGTCTCCTGTGTCTCCTATGTTACAGCTAGATTCTTTACCCATTGAGCCATAAGGTAAGCCCAGAGATATAGCATACTTACATTATTATTATGAAGTTAATTAATACAAATATTTAATTAAATGCATTAATTTTAATTATTGCTTAATAGAGTATGAAGTTTTCATAGCTGACTAAGAATAAGGTAAAAATAAAGTAATGATAGTTATTTATCTGTGTATTTAGTGAAAGATTTCAATGTTGAGGTTATTTTTTTAAAGTAGGAAAAGTTCCAATTGGCAGTTCAGGAGTCTACACATGGTCAACTCTGTCCCTTTCGAAATTGATGACATTTCTTGTCCCTCAAGTAGCAGGTTTTGATATTTGATACACTGCTTCTGAAGTACTATTTGATATTCAGTAGTACTTGCTGATTTTTTTCATTGTTTTGTATTTGCTTTTTCAAGTGGTCTGGCTTGTTTCTTACTGGGATGCTGGAACAACCTCAAAACTATAGGTAGTTGCGGTTTAGTTGAGCTTCTTCTCTTTTTAAAAAATTCTTATATTGGCATTGTCTTTACATTTCTCTTGACTCAACAACAAATTACTCTTTAACACATCAATTATTTCCCTAATCTGCCCACTGTTCTCATTCCTTATTACTGCCACCCAAGCCAGCATCATACTGCACTTGGACTACTATTGATAAAACATTCTAGCAAGGTTTTCTGCTAATTCTCTTACTCCTCTACAGTTTAGTCCCCCTGGATTTGCTGGAATTATCTTATTATTAAGTAAACTAGAATATGACTTTCTGTTTAAAACTTTTTATTGTTCCTATTGCACTTAGAATGTTCAAAGTTCATCTTCACTTGTGCCATTTATACTTTACTTTAAATGTTCCCTCTGCTGCTGCTAAGTCACTTCAGTCGTGTCTGGCCTGGAGTGGGTTGCTATTTCCTTCTCCATAAATGTTCTCTCTACACAGAAGTTTCTTCTGATCAGTTTATTTTATTTTTATTACTTATTTACTTTTGACCACATCAGGTCTTAGTTGTGGTGTGTGGATCTTTTGTTGCAGTGTGTGGGCTCTTTGCTGTGGCACAGGGCTCTTTAGTTGGGGTATGTGGGCTCATAGTTGCAAGGTTTGGGCTTAGTTGCCCTGCAACATGTAGGATCTTAGTTCCCCAGCCAGAGATGGAACTGGAGTCCTCTGAATTGGAAGGTGGACTCTCAACCACTGTACCACCTGGGAAGTCCCTTGACCAATGTAAAATAAGCCACAAATTCATTATCATATCACCATATTTTAATTCTCTACATAGCATTTAGAATTATTTGAAATTTCTTGCTTACTTACTCTTATTTTTTCCTCTTTTCAAATTGTTTGCCCTCCACAATAGAATGCACAATGTAAGAGGGCAGTGTTCTTGTTTCTTTTAGCGAAGCTCAAGAAGCTCACAAATACCTAGATGAGTGTTTGATAAATAGAAAGCACTCAATAAATATTTTTAAAGAAAAAATAATTTGTGCCCCTTTAGATATTTTCCCAGATATAATAAATCCAGTATGAATTATATTTGATTTTCTTGTTTGGACAATTGCATCAGAACTAGGTTCTTTCGGCTGTAGTCAACAATTAGGGAATGGAATATAGGTTCTAGTTTTGAGCTTAGTTAACAATAATATATATGACAATGATAAACTTTTCAAATTTCTATAGACCACAGTTTACTCACTCTTTATGAGACATAAGGATGGAATGGAAGGTATGAAAAATGAATTTACTAGGAAAATATAGTATATCTTGGCATCTATGTAGGCAAACTTGAAGATTGCTGTCATAACCTAAAGTGATACTAGTCAACATATCTGGTTTTTCTCAAGACACAGTTTGATATTAGAGTATAGGTGTACCTTAGCTGAAAAGTGCTTTCAACCACAAGTTACTTTTGTTAGATGAGAATAAAGAGAAGGGCAGCAAGGAAATTGAGATGTAGCCATAGGAATGCTTATAATGATGATCTGTGGAATCTAACTAGGTCAGAAGGGATGTAGAAACAGAACAGAGGGCAGAATCTGGACTTGGAAAATATAGTTGCATCAGTGATAGGTGCTTTCAGTGGAATAAAAAAAATTTTTGCATAATGGACCTAGAGTTGATACTGAAATAATGGGATGTTTGAAGTTACTATCATGGAATTGATAAAATTATTGGTAATGATAAAATCTATGGCATAATCATATGAAGTGCTATGAAGAGTAGAAGTCTTTTTCCTTTTATGTCTCTTTACTATCCTTGTTAATTATATAATTATTTCAAATGTTTCTTCTCCATATTTTAAGTACCATATCAGATAGCCTTGTAAGTTTTGCTATGATCATCATAGTTTATAAAACTTAGAAGGAACATGTATTCTGTTTATCCATATTTTTTACTTATCTTGTTTTATTTCCTTGCTTTTTGATGTTTCAATATTCTTTATTAGTTATTTTATGTTTAAGAAATTTCCTCTAGCCATTCATTTAGAATATGTCTGTTGGTAATCAGTTCCCTTATTTTCCTTTCATCTGAGTATGTCTCAATTTTCTCTTTACTCCTGAAAAATACTTTTGCTGGATATAGAATTCATGGTTGACAGTTTCTATCATTAGCACTTAATTTTTTTCATTCTAACCTCTATAGTTTATGATAATAAATTGGCTACCACTTGAATTGGTCTTCTGCTATAGGTAAGGTGCCATTTCTCTCTCACTACTTTCAAATTTTTTTCTTCATTCTTAGTTTTCAGAAATTTGATTATTATATATGTTGGTGCAGATGTCTTTGGGACTATCCTCTTTGTTGTTTTCTCAAACACTTCTGGAATGTATAGGTTTGGGTCTTTTGCCAAATTTGAAAAAGTTTGTCAGTATTTCTTCAAATATTTTTTCAATACCACCTTTTTTCTCCTTTACTTCTAAGACTCTGACTATACAAATGTTAGATCTTTTGTTACAGTTCCATCGCTCCTGTGTCTCTATTCATTTTTTTTTTAGTCCATTCTTTCTTGTTGTTAGAATGTTTTATCTTTTGTTTTAGCCACAATTTTAGTGATTCTTCACATATCCCCTCCATTCTACTGTTGAGCTCATTTATTGAGTTTATTTGGGGTGTATTTTTCAGTTCAAGATTTCCATTTGTTTCTTCCTTGTATCTTCTATTTCTTTGCTGAGACTTTCTATTAAAAAAATTTCAACTACATTTTTGATTGCTCATTGAAGCATTTTTACGGTGATGGCCTTAAAATCCTTGTCAGATAATCCCAAACTTTCCACATCTCTGTCATTTTGGCATTAGTGACTACTATTTGTTTTTTCTCAAGTTGATATTTTCCTGGTCCTTGTTATGATGAGCGACTTTTTAATTGAATCCTTGGCTTTGGGGTATTCCGTTATGAGACTCTGGATCTTCCTTAAATCTTCTGTGTAGCTGGCTTTCTCCAAAACTGCTCTGTTGGGTAAAGCAGAATGGTGAGGGTGCTACCTTATTATTGTCAGATGGGGACTGGCACTGACAGAGTGGCCTTAGGGGGACTGGCAGAGATGAAAGTTTCAGTTTCCTACCCAGACTTTCCTGACACAATCTTAGTAGAGGGCTGAGATACCTCGTTATATCCTGGTGAATATGAATGTCTAGGCTCCTCATTCATCCTTTTCTGGTGGGAATGGAACTCCGTTGTGTGTGTGTGTGATGTTTAGCTGGAATAGACACACACACATTTATCCGTGTGTGTGTGTGTGTGTGTGTGTGTGTGTGTGTGTGAGTGATGTTAGGCTGGAGTAAAACAGTTATTGTCTTCAATTTTGCTAGGTTTCACCCACTCCAGTCCTTTGGTTAGAAAGAACTAAACTTTGTTGGGGCTATTTTTTGGCCTTCACCTGTTGGTGTTTCTAAGTTGCTGGCTTTGCCAGCCCTGAGTCTGGGATAAAAGGGACAAAAAGAAAACCCTGGGAACTCACTTCCATGTCATTCNTCTTCAATTTTGCTAGGTTTCACCCACTCCAGTCCTTTGGTTAGAAAGAACTAAACTTTGTTGGGGCTATTTTTTGGCCTTCACCTGTTGGTGTTTCTAAGTTGCTGGCTTTGCCAGCCCTGAGTCTGGGATAAAAGGGACAAAAAGAAAACCCTGGGAACTCACTTCCATGTCATTCTTTTGATCCTACGTTTTCTAGAAATTTGTATTTCATTCTCCAGTTTCAGAGACTCTTTATGTTTGTTTCATATATGATATCCAGAGTTTGAAATTATGCTTAATAATCAGAATAGGGAGATGTACTTCTCCTCCATCCTTCTGTAAGTGGAATTTTGTCATTTATTTTTGAATTTTGATCTTGTATATCAAAACATTGCCAGGCTCTTTAAACACAATAATTAATGTATATACTTTTGAATTTTCTCACATATCAGACTATGATACTACCTATGTATTATGAAGGGCTTCCCTGGTGGCTCAGATGGCTTCTTGACAGAATGTGGTCAGCTGGAGAAGGAAATGGCAAACCACTTCAGTATTCTTGCCTTGAGAACCCCATGAACAGTATGAAAAGGCAAAATGATAGGATACTGAAAGAGGAACTCCCCAGGTCAGTAGGTGCCCAATATGCTACTGGAGACCAGTGGAGAAANCTCATTGGAAAAGACTCTGATGCTGGGAGGGATTGGGGGCAGGAGGAGAAGGGGACAACCGAGGATGAGATGCCTGGATGGCATCACTGACTTGATGGGCATGAATCTGAGTGAACTCCAGGAGTTGTTGATGGACAGGGAGGCCTGGCGTGTTGTAATCCATGGGGTCGCAAAGAGTCAGACACGACTGAGTGACTGAACAGAACTGAACGTATTATGAGAGTTTTATTTTTTCCCCCAGGTCATCTTTGTTCAACCACTTCTAGAGTATGTAGGTCTGTGTCTTATATTTTGTGAAATCCAGTTTACTAATCCTTCGTTGAGTATTTTTGCATCTCTATTCTTGAGAACTATTATTCTATAGTTTTTTTTTTACTTGTGTTTGTCTAGCGATAATGCTGTCCTCATAAATGAATTAGGAAATGTTCCCTCTGATTTCATCTTCTAGAAGAGATTGTAAAGAAATGGTATAATTTCTTCCTTAAGTGTTTGATAGAACTCATCAGTGAGCCAATCTGGACATGGTGTCTTCTGTTTTGGAAGATTATTAATTTTAATTCCATATCTTCAATATATATAAGCCTATTTAGATCATCTATTACTTCTTGTGTGAGTTTTAATAGATTGTGTACTCAAGGGATTTGTTCATTTTATCTGGGTTATTAAATTTACAGGCATAAAATCATTGATAGTGTTTCTTAATTACCATTTTGATATCTATGGGATCTGTAGGGACATCTTTGATCTGATAATTACATTTCTAGTCTGCTAATACCAACATTCCTGCCATATCTGATGACTTTTTTTGCCTTTCAGCATGCTTTGAAAACAAATTTTTTAATGGCAAACATCATATACTTGGTAAAAGAAACTTCAGTAAACAGGACTTTAGTCATGTCATGGTAAGGTGTGGGGGATGAGGAAGTGTTCTACAGTTCTATAATTGGTTTCAGTTTTTGTTGAATCTATGCCCTGGGCTGTGAATTTCACCAATGCTTCTCAGTTTTTTTCTCCTCAGATGTAACAGAATGACTAGAGGGGGCTGGAGTTGTGTATTTTCCTTATAACAAGTAGCTTAGGCTCTGGTTGAATAGTTTCTCCTGAGGATAGACCCTGTAAAGAAGGACAGAATTTGCTGGCATATTTCAGAATGCTTCCTTTCTTTACTTCCCCTGTTGGAAGACTGAGGGGATTTTTCTGTGATGCTTGCTATGAGGATATGGTAAGAGCTCCTGGAGGTAAAACACTTAATGAGGTACCTCACATGACTGAGCCCCCTTGGAGTTTTTATTTCTTAAATTTGTCCACACTGAGCCTCCAGAAATTCATCAGTTACATTTAAGGGTTTAAATCAATAATGATTCCTTAGGAGATTTCTACTCATGAATTTGTGTTCCACTAAGGTGTGATCCTCAGTAGCTACCTGTATGTCTTTCCAATTTAGGGGGCAGTGTGTTGCCCTGTGATGTTGCTTCTCTTATGGACTAAGAAAAGTTGTTATTTTGTCAGTTTATTCAGCTTTATATTGTTGTTAAGAAGGAATGATGATTTCTAAACTCCTATATGCTGTTCTACAATCCAGAAGTCTAGCATTACTATTAATCTCCAAAGTAAGCATAATCCTTGCTTTATTAACTCAGTGTTTATTTGTACTTATTCAAATATTTGTCCATATATTTATACAACATTCCATCCTGTGTATTAAGACTTTCCTTCTGGTTCATTTTCTTTCTTTCTTCACTGATTTGAAAACTCTTTTACTGATGTTCTGTTGTGATGTATATTGCAATTTTTCTTTCTATTTATTTTCTTCAAGCTACCTCTAGTTGTTGATTTACAGATTGAAAAATGTCTCCAGACCATTGTAGTTCTGCCTTAGATTATCTTGTTGGTCATTATTTTCTCTCAAGCTTTTGAAGTTATTACTTCAGTGTCTTAGAGTTTCACTGTTACTGATGAAGAGTTAGTCTGGACTGGATAGTTGTTGTTCAGTCATTAAGTTGTGTCTGATGTCTTGTGACACCATGGACTGCAGAACTGCAGGCTTCTCTGTCCTTCACTATCCCCCAGAGTTTGTTCAAATTCATGTCTATTGAGTCAGTGATGCCATCCAACCATCTTATCCACTGTTGCCCCCTTCTCCTCTGCCTTCAATCTTTCCCAGCATCAGGATCTTCTCCAATGAGTCAGCTCTTTGCATCAGATGGCCAAAGTATTGGAGTTTCAGCTTCAGTATCAGTCTTTCCAATGAATATTCAGGGTTGATTTCCTTTAGGATTGATTGGTTTAATCTCCTTGCAGTCCAAGGGACATTCAAGAGTTTTCTCCAATACCACAATTCAGAAGCATCAATTTTTCAGGGCTCAGCCTTCTTTATGGTCCAACTCTTACATCCATATATGACTACTGAAAAATCTATGGCTTTGACTAGACAGACCTATGTCAGCAAAGTGTGGTGTCTCTGCTTTTTAATATGAGGTCTAGGTTTGTCAGAGTTTTCCTTCAGAGGAGCAAGAATCTCTTAATTTCATGGCTGTAGTCACCATCCACAATGATTTTGGAGCTGAAGAAAAGAAAATCTATTACTTTTTCCTCTTTTTCCCCATCTATTTGCCATGAAGTGATGGGACTGGATACCATGATCTTATTTTTTTTTGAATATTGAAGTTTAAGCCAGCTTTTTCACTTTCTTCTTTTACCCTCATCAAGAGGCTCTTTAGTTCCTCTTTGATTTCTGCCATTAGAGTGGTATCATCTGCATGTCTTGGACTTCCCTGGTGGCTCAGGCCGTAAAGCTTCTGTCTACAATGTGGGAGACCCGGGTTCAATCCCTGGGTTGGGAAGATTCCCTGGAGAAGGAAATGGCAATCCACTCCAGTATTATTGCCTGGAAAATCCCATGGACAGAGGAGCCTGGCGGGCTACAGTCCATGGGGTTGCAAAGAGTCAGACACGACTGAGCGACTTCACTCACTCATCTGCATATCTGAGGTTGTTGATATTTCTCCTGGAAATCTTGATTCCAGCTTGTGCTTCATCTAGCCCAGCATTTCACTTGATGTACTCTGCAGAGAAGTTAAATAAACAGGGTGACAATACCCAGCCTTTACTTACTCCTTTCCAAATTTTGAACCAGTCTATTGTTCCATGTCTTGTTNTTCACTCACTCATCTGCATATCTGAGGTTGTTGATATTTCTCCTGGAAATCTTGATTCCAGCTTGTGCTTCATCTAGCCCAGCATTTCACTTGATGTACTCTGCAGAGAAGTTAAATAAACAGGGTGACAATACCCAGCCTTTACTTACTCCTTTCCAAATTTTGAACCAGTCTATTGTTCCATGTCTTGTTCTAACTGTTGCTTCTTAACCTACATGCAGGTTTCTCAGAAAGCAGATAGGGTGATCCAGGATTCCCATCTCTCAAAGCATTTTAAGAGTTTGCTGTGAACCACACAATCAAAGGTTTTAGCATAGCCAAGCAGAAATAAATGTTCTTCTGGAATTCCCTTGCCTTTTCTAGTTGTTAATGTTAGCTATCTGCTGGGAGTGCAGCTGTAGCTATCAACTGGAGCAACTAACTAACTATACACTGTCACTCCAAGTGGGTGCTTAGGCTTCTCACTACATGACAGTTAGGTTCTCTGAGGGATGGAGATAAATATTCCAAGAAGCCTAAAAAAAATCTGCAAGAGGTCCCAGCTTCAGAGCTCCCAGAATATCATTTCAGCTTGTCAAACAAGTTACTAAGACCTAATTAAACTGAATAGTAGGGAATTTGACTCCCTCTTCAATGGGAGTAGAAGCACAATACTAACATTCATCTTTAATCTACTGCAGATATATCACATCTTTAATGAATTACATAATCTGTTTTACATTACTGCCTATGCATGACTTATGATAATTCAACTTGGAGTTTTACACTTTACAGTAAACAAAGAATGTAAAATCAGATCCCAAACCTGTATCAGGATAAACCAACTACAATTACTTCCTAGATAGGAGTTTGTTGCTTTTATTTCTCCAAGAGTCAAAGAAGAGACAGAAAATTCTGCTTCTCATCCACTTGGCTAGTAAGAGTATATTACTATTACCAGTTAACTATCATTACAGTGAGGCTGAAGGAAAAGATCCTTGAATTATGAGTAGAAATGTGGAGAAGGGTGTCAAAGTCTCAGTTTAAACTCTCCAACTTGCAGTTTCACCCATCCCTTATTTCCAATGCCTGCACAGCTATTAAAGCATTCGGTCCTAAGTTGTGCAGATTAGCATGTGTGTTCAGATAGCTGCATTTCTGCTTCAGCTTATTTTGCTGATCACCAACTCTCACAACAATTTTTGGCTAGTGAAGCTTTCCTTTATGTTAAAGCTCATTTTTGTATTCTGAATATTTAAAAATATTTAACAGCTTATCCAAGTATTTTGTTGAAAACATTTTCAGACATTTCATATACACAGTGTTGCTTAAACTGAAACCTTGATTTAATTTTAATTTTTGCATTATCATGATTAAACCTACTCATAACTTTTTTAGGTGAAAAGACTTCTTGATTTTTTTTTTACATTTGCGTATTACTCTTTTGATCTCATGTGACTGGTATAATATATCTATGTAGGCATTTTTTAACATATTCTAATATATACCTTATTAATGTATGACTATGAAATGTATTCTTTATTAGGTCTGTACAATATCTAAAATACAATTAACAATACAAAGTGGATTTATTTCTCATGTTGTTCTCAGGATTAAACTCTACACATAGTTTCATTTCCTGCCAATATGCAATGGGAGACACTACTATCTTATAATTTATTATACTTAATCAGTTCAGTTGCTCAGTCGTGTCCTGCTCTTTGAGACCTCATGGACTGCAGCATGCCAGGCTTCCCTGTTCATCACCAATTCCAGGATCTTGTTCAAACTCATGTTCATCCAGTCGGTGATGCCTTCCAACCATCTCATCCTCTGTCATCCCCTTCTCCTCCCACCTCCAATCTTTCCCACCATCAGAGTCTTTTCCAGTGAGTCAGTTCTTCACACCAGGTGGCCAAAGTATTGGAGTTTCAGCTTCAGCATCAGTCCTTCCAATGAATATTCAGGACTGATTTCCTTGAGGTTGACTGGTAGGATCTCCTCACAGTCCAAGGGACTCTCAAGAGTCTTCTCCAACACCACAGTTCNGCTTTCTTATCTCTCCTTGCTATTCTTTGGAACTCTGCATTCAGATCGGTATATCTTTCCTTTTCTCCTCTGCTTTTGGCGTCTCTTTTTTTTCACAGCTATTTGTAAGGCCTCCTCAGACAACCATTTGGCTTTTTGCATTTCTTTTTCTTGGGAATGGTCTTGATCCCTGTCTCCTGTTCAGTGTCACAAACTTCCATCCATAGTTTTTCAGGCACTCTATCAGATCTAAACCCTTGAATCTACTTCTAATGTCCTCTATATAATCATAAGGGATTTTATTTGGGTCATACCTGAATGGTCCAGTGGATTTCCCTACTTTCTTCATTATAAGTCTGAATTTGGCAATAAGGAGTTCATGATCTGAANTGTACAATGTCACAAACTTCCATCCATAGTTTTTCAGGCACTCTATCAGATCTAAACCCTTGAATCTACTTCTGATGTCCTCTATATAATCATAAGGGATTTGATTTAGGTCATACCTGAATGGTCCAGTGGATTTCCCTACTTTCTTCATTATAAGTCTGAATTTGGCAATAAGGAGTTCATGATCTGAAGCCACAGTCAGCTCCTGGTCTTGTTTTTGCTGACTGTATAGAGCTTCTCCATCTTTGGCTGCAAAGAATAAAATCAATCTGATTTTGGTATTGACCATCTGGTGAAGTTCATGTGTAGAGTTGTCTTTTGTGTTGTTGGAAGAGTGTGTTTGCTATGACTAGTGCATTCTCTTGGCAAACTCTCCTAGGCTTTGTCCTGTTTCATTTTTTATTCCAAGGCCAAAGTTTTCTGTTATCCAGGTATCTCTTGAGTTCCTACTTTTGCATTCCAGTCCCCTATAATGAAAAGGGCATCTTTTGGGGGTGTTAGTCTAGAAGGTCTTATAGGCCTTCATAGAATGGTTCAACTTCAGCTTCTTCAACATTTGTGACTGGGCCATAGACTTGGATTTCTGTGATACTGAATGGTTTGCCTTGGAAAGAAATGACGATCATTCTGTCATTTTTGAAATTGCCCCCAAGTACTGCATTTCAGACTCTTTTGTTGACTATGACGCCTTCTCCATTTCTTCTAAGGGATTCTTGCCCACAGTAATAGATATGATGGTCAGCTGAATTACATTAACCCATTCCAGACCATTATATTTACTGATTGCTAAAATGTCGATGTTCACTCTTGCCATCTCCTGTTTCTCCACTTCTAATTTGCCTTGATTCATGGACCTAACATTCCATGTTCCTATGCAATATTGTTCTGCACAGTATTGGCCTTTACTTTCATCACCAGTCAAATCCACAACTGGGAGTTGTTTTTGCTTTGGCTCCATCTCTTCATTCTTTCTGGAGGCATGCATCCACCAATCTCCAGTAGCATATTGGGCACCTACTAACCTGGGGAACTCATCTTTCAGTGTCCTATCTTTTTGCCTTTTCATACTGTTCATGGGGTCTCAAGGAAGGAATACTGAAGTGGTTTGCTATTCCCATCTCCAGTGGACCACATTTTGTCATAACTCTCCACCATGACTCGTCCATCTTGGGTGGCCCTACACATCTTGGGTGGCTCATAGTTTCATTGAGTTAGACAAGGCTGTGGTCCATGTAATCAGTTTGAATAGTTTTATGTGGTTGTGGTTTTCATTCTGTCTATCTTCTGAGGGATAAGGATAGGAGGTTTATGGAAGCTTCCTGATGGGAGAGACTGACTGTGGGGGAGACTAGTTCTTGTTCTGATGGGCAGGGCCATGCTCAATAAATCTACAATCCAATTTTCTGTTGATGGGCAGAGCTGTGTTCCCTCCCTGTTATTTGACCTGAGACCAAACCATGGTGGAGGTAATGAAGTTAATGGTGACCTCCTTCAAAATGTATTATAATGCATCACTTAATACATCTCTTAATGGAAGAGAAAGAGAGACTGATCCACTGGTAATTTAATTTGATTCAGAAGAGAAACAGGGCATTTCCTTCCATTATGGATTGGCATGTACTGTTCAGTCTCACCTGTGTTGGGACTGGAGAGTGACCAATGTGACCAGGAAACAGATATTGTTTTAACAATATTACACTAGATTAATTATACTATAATTGTAATAAAAATATGGATATTGTTAAATACTGCAAAGTGATTATTTTTCACCTCTGGTTCTCCTCGAATTTCCAAACATCATTGCTTTTATCAAATGATACAAATGTGAGTGCTCACTGTGTTCTGATCTGAGCCACTGGTCTTTCGTGAGTATCTTTGGACTTAAGATAATGTACGTTAATATTCTCAAATCGTGAATCATGTAAATATATTTGGGAACGTTTTGTAAAGTATAAACATTAGACTAAATTGATATCAGTGTTCTGACTTTTTTGATAGGTTGTCTGGTAAAGTAAATATATAAATTATGAGATCATTCCATTTAATTTAATATCCACTGATTTTCATTTCAAAAGGCATCATTCCAAGTAAGATGGAGATTGGAAACCACACAATGGTGACAGAATTCGTTATTTTGGGGTTAACAGAGCATCCTACACTTTGTTCCATCTTCTTTGTGGTTTTTCTAGGAATCTATGTTGCTACCATATTGGGCAATATCAGCATCATCACATTAATTCACAGAAGCCCTGAGCTTCACACCCCGATGTATCTATTCCTCAGTCATCTGGCCTTTGTGGACATTGGTTACTCCTCATCAGTCACACCTATTATGATTGTGAGTTCCCTAGAAGTAAGAGCTACCATCCCAGTTGCTGGCTGTATAGCCCAGCTTGGCTCTGATGTTTTCTTTGGAACAGCTGAGTGCTTCCTTTTGGCTGCCATGGCCTATGATCGCTACGTGGCCATCTGTTTGCCACTTCTATACTCTACACACATGTCTCCCAGGGTCTGCGTCATCTTACTGATTGCTTCCTACCTGGGAGGATGTGTGAATGCTTCATCATTTATCGGATGTTTACTGAGCCTGACTTTCTGTGGACCAAATAAAATCAACCATTTCTTCTGTGACCTGCCACCACTAGTGAAGCTCTCTTGTACTCACGTTTACGTTGCCGAAATATCTCCTGCCATCTCAGCTGGGTCAATAATTGTAATCACACTGTTTACCATAATTGTTTCATATCTATACATCCTCCACTCAATTCTGAAGATGCACTCTACAAAGGGAAGGTCCAAGGCCTTCTCTACTTGCACTTCCCACCTCACTGCAGTCACTTTGTTTTATGGGACAGTCACATTTGTTTATGTCATACCAAAGTCAAGTTACTCACCTGACTATATCAAAGTGGTATCTGTCTTCTACACAGTGGTGATCCCCATGTTGAACCCTCTGATCTACAGTCTGAGGAACAAAGAAGTGAAAGAGGCCATGAGAAAACTGATGACTAGAATACATCAGTCATTTTGAAACAAATGCAATGTGAATCCAGAATGGCAAAAAAAATAATTTCAAGAACTTTTGATGGGGACTTCTATGGTGATCCAATGGCTAAGACTCCACAATCCCAATGCAGGAGGATCTGGTTAGGGAATGATCCCACATGCTGCAACCGAAGATACTGCATGCTGCAATGAAGATCAAAGATTCTGCATGCTGCAATTAAGACCCAGCCAAATAAATAAAAATAAATATTAAAAAACATACATGATGAGTGTTTATGTTGTCCATTAGTCTTATCATTTTATGTGAAGACCTATCTTAAACATAAAATGCCCAAACATTGATTAATGCCAACTTTAACTTATAATTTTCTTGAGTCACAGAGTACAGCATTTTTGTGAAAATCTGCTAGGTTCAAATGAAATGTGTATATTTCAGGATGAGGATATCTAGAGAATATATTTTTACTTCTCTTCTCTGTTCATTATTTAGAGAGTCTGATTAGAGGATGTTTCTTTTTCTTCTGTTAAATTATACAGTTTAAAAAGTCATCTTACAAATTAACATCTCAAAAGGCACCATGTACTTAACTAGAAAAGCAACTAATGTTGGTATTGACAGTGCAGGTTACTTTCTATGGAAGACTTGGTTTCTCTAATATGGGGTTGTCATTTTCTTTGGGAATAGTGATGCTGAAGTCTAGAAAAGCTTCATTCCCATCTAATCTAAGCCAGACCAAAAGAATTTGTTTTACACTTTTGCCACCAGAAGACTCAGTCAGATAATAAAGAAATCCTGAAGGCTTAGCCTTTGAGAGTTTCCTTAAGTTTTGCCTACTTCTCAAAGGTTAGTTCACAAAGCTTGTTTCGAAAAGTTTGACTTGAACCTTTGCAGACAAGCCTTTGAGTAGTAGGAAAAACTACTGGGGAGTAGTGGGCAGGAATGCGGGTTAAGGCATAGTGAAGCTTTCTTTTAGCAAGCTAGTTGGCATTTTCAGAGCATAAAATTATAGATTAAGACCCTTGGCTGATGCAGACATAGAATATACCTGCCATCCCTCTTTGTAATATGTCTCAAGAAGGTGTTTACTGCCACTACTTCTGTTACCACTTTTACATTTGGGTTTCTTCTAAATTTCTATTTGTGCAGACAATTTATACTGTCATCAAGAATTGGCTAATGCCTTTTCTTCCCTTCAAACTGTCTCTGTAAAGCAAATGAGACTATGCACTTGTCCTTGGGTGTGCAATCTGCTCACCTACATGGATGTCATTTCATCAAGGCTTTCTTGAATCCTCTGCTCCTAATTCATCAAATACATAAATATGATCTTCATTTCTTCGAGGTTTTTCTTGTTACCATATGATCAAGTGTTTTTCATATCATTGTACATTCTAATTCAGATATGAAAGTACCACTTTGATTTATGAATATTAAAGCAATCTAGAATTGCTGAAATAAACCCAAATTTGGTTGGATTTTTATTCATCTTATTATCATTGGATTTGATTTCCTGATATTTGGTTTAGGATGTTTGCATCTCTGTTCATGACAGAAATTGATGTATCATTTTCCATTCTTGAAATGAAATTTACAAGTGGGGATATCAAAATATAAAAATGATTTGGAAAGGGTTTCTTTGTTGTCTTTCCTCAGAAGAACTTTTTATAGGATCAGTGATATTTATACCTATAATATTTGTAAGACTTCAATGGTGAAGACATTTGGGCTTTCCATGTTTATGGAAAACTTTTTTACTATAAGACTCATTTTCATTAATGAATAAAGAAATATCTAGTTCCTCAATTTATTTGTCATTTTCAATAAGATATTCTTCAAAATAGTTTTCCAATTTCTTTATATTTCAAAATTGTATTTTATTTTTATTTTCCATAAGATATATAATGTTCTATTTTCACTTCAATATTGTATTTTCTATACATATTATTAATAAATCTTGCTAGTATTTTATCAATGTTATCAGTATTTTCAAAGGATAAAATTCAACAATACCACTTCTGGATATATATCTGAAGGAAATGAAAACATTATCTCAAAGGAGATACATGTGTTCCCACGTTTACTGCAGCATTATTCACCATATCCAAGACACAGAAATAATCTAAGTGTCCATCAACATATAAATGGATAAAGAAAATGTAATATATATGCTACAGTGTACACATACAGTGTAAGACAATTGACAATAGTATTGGTATATACAAAAGAATCAACTCAAAAAATGGATTAAAGACTTAAATGTAAGACCTAAAACTGTAAGAATAAAACTCCTAGAAGAAAACATAGGTGCCAGGAGCCAGCATGAGGAATCCCGCCCGTGACAAGGTCAGGAGGCAGGGATTTGATGGGCAAGGTCAAGTCAGATCTCAGGTTTTCCGCCTGGCTTTCCTGACCATGTACCCCCCCAAAATAAGAATATGCCTGCTTTTCCACTCTTCTGACATTCTCTGGAAAAAGTCAACTCAGGGCTCTAGTCTTCTGCATTTGAAAGAATGTTTCAATCCAAAAGCCCCTCTGATGGCTTTCTAGCCTGCCTGCAGGACTCGTACAGCTGCGCATGTGAGGCACAGGAAGCTTAAAACATCCTAGGCATGTAGGGGCTTCCAAGGAGTCAAAATCATTAGAATCCTGCTGCTGCTGCTAAGTCACTTCAGTCGTGTCTGACTCTGTGTGACCCCATAGACGGCAGCCCACCCCTCCCTGGGATTCTCCAGGCAAGAACACTGGAGTGGGTTGCCATTTCCTTCTCCAATGCATGAAAGTAAAAAGGGAAAGTGAAGTCGCTCCATCATGTCTGACCCTCAGCGACCCCATGAACTGCAGCCTTCCAGGCTCCTTCATCCATGGCATTTTCCACGCAAGAGTACTGGAGTAGGGTGCCATTGCCTTCTCCTAGTCATTAGAATAGGGCTGATTAAAGGTTTCATTTGTTGAGCAAATACCTGCTGCCAAATTTTCATTTCTTTTATTTGTAAGATATAGTTGGTATATAGAAAAACAGGTAGTAGACCTGGTATTAGCAATATTAGATCTTTGAGTTAAGTACTTCTGTTGTGCCCAAGTCGCGAAATCTCCCAAAGGCCACCAGGGAGCCGATATCCAATGCAAAAGCAAGAGAGTTTTTATTACCAAGCTTGAGCTGGGGCTCCCACCAACACCAAGGCAGCAGCTGCAGGGAGGAGCCGCGAGCTATGGGTTCCACTGCTTATAAAGGGTATTTTCACGCACAAAATTCGAAAAATGGGAGTCTCTGGGTCTGATTGGTCACCCTCTAGTGAGGGGTTAGGTGTTAAGTACTGATTGGCTCTAATGTCCCAGGCTGGCCACGGGTCCTGATTGGTTCCCATTTCCCGGGCTTGCCATGGGTTCTGATTGCTTCTTATTTCCCAGGCTTGATTTGAATTTCCCAGGCTTGCTATTGTTTGGTTTTTATGTGCTGGGCTGATTTCAGGGAAACTGAAACTTATCCTTGGAACTGAGGCCTTTTGGCTCCATAGGGCCTGTCATGGAGTTTGTTTTGCTCTCACACTTTCTTTGTTATAACCCACTGCATCTTTGTTCTACAGGAATGTAACTTTATTTAGTACTTTGAGGGTAATGCAGAGTAAAGAAAAAACACTTCTAGGGAAAATGAGTTTTCTGGTTGATAGACAATTGTCCAGGAAGAGAGCCATAAAAATGTTAACAGACCTCTTGGCCAGAAGATAATGTAAACTACCTGAGACCTTTTGTATACGGGAGGGTATGCAAAAAGAAAGCCTGATTTTGATGAGTCTGGGCTACTAACGCTGCATAATTTTGTATTACCCTTTGATCTCTATGTACATTCAAAGTATATAAGGCCTTCTGTACAATGGAGAAGGCAGTCATTGGAAGGACTGGTTTCCCCCGTGTCTCCCCTTTACTCTAGTTTCAGGCTGAATTCCCACCTGGGGCGTGGAGGGTTGCCATGTCTACTTACTTGTCCCAGCTTCTAAGATCCGTAAGAGAGAAAGCCCATGGCGGGGCACTCTCCGATATTCAAACGGATGCTGGTGGCCTAACATAGATGGTGCAAGCTCCTTGTCTGGAACTTTATTGGCTTTCCACGTAAACCAAGTTATTCAGCTTCATTTTCTCCACCAATATTTTCTACTATACTATCCGTTTCTAATCTCTATATATATCTGTAAGTAAACAAGTTTTCCTCGCCGACACTGTCCTTGCTTCGAATTCCCTGGATCCACTGGGCTGGACCTTGGCACATAGGGGGAAAAGATTTATGTCATTGGCTTTGGCATTGATTTCTTTAATACCAAACGATAAAAAGGCAATAAAAATAAAAATGGACACATGAGACTGCATAAAACTAAAAAGCCTATTTTATTTTATGATATGTAGCTAAGGTAGTACCAAAATGGATGCCTCAGAAATAAAAAAAGCATCCATTTCTGAGGCATCCATTTCTTTAATACCAAATAATAAAAAGGCAATAAAAATAAAAATGGACACATGAGACTGCATAAAACTAAAAAGCTTCTGTACAGCATGGAAATAACAGAGTGAAAAGACAACTATAGAATAGGGGAAAATATTTGCAAACTATACATCTGATAAGGAGTTGATTTCCAAAATGTGTAAGGAATTAATACAGCTCTACAGCATAAAAACTAACAAGTCAACTTAAAAATGGGCTAAAGACTCGAATAAACTTCTCCAAAGAATACACAGAGGTAGCTACTAGGTATATGAAAAGATGCTGAATGTTGCTGATCATCAAGTAAATACGAATCAAAACCAGAATGAGATATCACCTCACAAGTATTAGGATAGCTGTTACAAAGGAAACAGAGAAGGAGGAAACTCTTGTACAATTTTGTGGGAAATGAAAAACGATGCATTTGGTATGGTAAACAGTGGGAAGTTCCCTCAAATAATTAAAAACAGAACTACTGTATAATCTACTAATCCCACCTCTAGATATTTACCTAAAACAAAACTGAAATCAGTATCTCAAAGAGGTATTAGCATTCTCATGTTCACTGTGGCACTATTAACAGCAGCCAAAAATATGGAAGCAATGTAAATATCCATCAACAGAGGAATAGATAAAGAAATTTTGGTAGACATGGAATAATAATAGACATGGAATAATAATGGAATATTATTGTCTTAAAAAGAAAGACACTCTGCAGTAGTGATAACGCAGATGAACCTGGAGAACATTATGTTAAGTGAAATAAGCCAGTCATAGGACAGGACTGCATGATTATAATTTATAAGGTATCTAAAAGAGTCAAGTTCACAGGAGAAGCTGCAACAAAATGGAATGATGGTTCTCAGGGGCTGAGGTTGAAGTGAAGTGAGGAGACATAAATCAATAGACATAAAGTTTCAGTTAAGCAACATGAATAAGTTGTAGAGATCTGCTATAAAATATTGTATCTGTACAACAATATTTTACTGTATACTTTAAAACCTATTAAGAGAATAAGTCTCATGCTAACTGTTCCTATCACAACAAAATGAACATTAAAATAGATTATTTATTCACTCATTCATTCATTCATTTAGTATTGCTATGTACCAGGTACTGTGCAATATTCTAAATATAGAGTGTTGACCAAGGTAGGTAGGACCTCTTCGTCAAGGAATTTGTAGGATAGTAGGTAAAAAAGACATTATGCAATTATTCACTACAGTACCT
Source organism: Neotragus moschatus (assembly GCA_006410615.1). Taxonomy (NCBI): domain Eukaryota; kingdom Metazoa; phylum Chordata; class Mammalia; order Artiodactyla; family Bovidae; genus Neotragus; species Neotragus moschatus. The sequence goes on from SJYA01002073.1 coordinate 45,437, forward strand.
ATACAATTAAAAGTGTGCAAGTGAAAAACATATTTCATCAGAATTTTATGAAATTGCTTGCCAGGAGAATATGACTTAGTCTAAAGTATCAGGGGAGGTTTCAGTAGTGAAATAAATTTATTTAAACCTGAGATCTAAGGTGATGAGATGTTAGTCTTTCACTGGAAGGGGTTGAGTGATGGATACAGTTATAAAATGATTTGTAGTTGGGTAAAGAGGGAGATGTGGGAGTATCTATCTTTAGGTCATAGCACAGTGTATGACACACAGAAAGACTTTTTATTTTTATTTTATTTTATTTTATGCTTCATTTTTATTTTTATTTTATTTTTTTCATCTCAGGTGTACACGAGTTCCCAATCTTGAACCCCCCCCCCCCACCTCCCACTCCACATCAACTCTCTGGATCATCCCCGTGCACCAGTCCCAAGCATCCTGTATCCTGAACCGAATATAGACCGACGATTCATTTCCCACATGACAACACACATGTTTCAGTGCCATTCTCCCAATCCTTCCCCCCTACTCTCCCTCAAAGTCCAAAAGTCCATTCCATGCATCTGTGTATCTTTTGCTGTCTCGTATACAGGGTTATCATCACCATGTTTCTAGATTACTCAGCCATTCAAAAGAATACATTTGAATCAGTTCTAATGAGATGGATGAAACTGGAGCCAATTATACAGAGTGAAGTAAGCCAGAAAGAAAAGCACCAATACAGTATACTAACTCATATATATGGAATCTAGAAAGACTTTTTAAAAAACTGTTGAACACTAAATTAATAAATATCTATTTACTGCCACCTATATTCCCAAATCAAATCCAAGATGGTGGAGTAGAAGGATGTACACTCATCTTCCTCTGCAAGAACTCCAAAATTGCGACGAGCTGCTGAACAACTATTGACAGGAGAATGTTGAAACCCACCAAAAAGAGATAACCCATAACAAGAGCAAAGAAGAAGCTGCAGCAGGATGGTAGGAAGGGGATTTAAAATCAAACCTCATAGCCACCAGAGATGCTTGGAGGGCACAAACAAAACCATGTGCACACCAGGACCAAGGGAAAGGAGCAGTGGCCCCCAAACAGACTGAGACAGATCTGCTTTTGAGAGTTTTAGGGTCTCCTGCAGAGGCATGAGTGAGCAGCAGCTTGCTGCGGAGACAGAGGCTCCAGAAATAGCAGTCCTGGGAGGTGTAGTATGTAGCACAAGTCCTTTTGAAGGAGGTGACCATTAGTTCTACTATAGAGCTGCTGCATAGGCAACTCACAAACTGAAGAACAATCATACCAAAGAAGTTCTCACACTGCTGCTAAAGTTCTAGGCCACACAAGAGACTTCCCAATCTGGGGATCTGGTAGAGGGATTGAATATAGCCAGGGAACTTGACTTTGATGGTCAGCAGGATTGATTACAGAACTTCCAATGGACTGGGGAAACACAGACTCTTGGAGGACACAAACAAAACCTTGTGTGCACCAGGACCCAGGAGTATGGAGCAGTGACCCCACAAGAGACTGAGCCAGACTTGCCTGTGTGTGCTTGGGAGTCTGTGGTGGAAGCATGAGTCAACAGTGGCCTGCTGCAGGGCTGGGGGCACTGACTACACCAGTCTTGGGAGGCCCAGCACAAGTCCTTTTGAAGTAGGTCACCATTACCACCATTGCCCCTACCAAAATCTGGCCTCAGGCCAATCTACAGGGAGGGAACACAGCCCCACTCATAAGCATAAAATTGGATTAAAGACTTGTGAGCATGGTTTTGCACACCAGAACAAGACCCAATTTTCCCCACAGCCACTTCCTCCCATCAGGAAGCTTGCACGAACCTCTTGTTCTAATCCATCAGAGGGCAGACAAAATGAAAACGCAGTCATAGAAAACTAACCAAACTGATCACATGGACCACAACCTTGCCTAACTCATGAAACTATGAGCCATGCCATGTAGTTCAGTTCAGTTCAGTTCAGTCACTCCGTCGTGTCCGACTCTTTGCGGCCCCATGAATCGCAGCACGCCAGGCCTCTTTGTCCATCACCATCTCCCGGAGTTCACTCAGACTCACGTCCATCCAGTCAGTGATGCCATCCAACCATCTCATCCTTGGTCATCCCCTTCTCCTCCTGCCCCCAATCCTTCCCAGCATCAGAGTCTTTTCCAATGAGGCAACTCTTCGCATGAGGTGGCCAAAGCACTGGAGTTTCAGCTTTAGCATCATTCCTTCCAAAGAAATCCCAGGGCCAGTCTCCTTCAGAGTGGCCTGGTTGGATCTCCTCACAGTCCAAGGGACTCTCAAGAGTCTTCTCCAACACCACAGTTCAAAAGCATCAATTCTTCGGCACTCAGCCTTCTTCACAGTATGTAGGGCCACCCAAAATGGACAGGTCATGATGGAGAATTCTGACAAAATGTGCTCCACTGGTGAAGGGAATGGCAAACTACTTTAGCATGCTGCTGAACAGTATGAAAGGACAAAAAGAAATGACACTGAAAGATGATGTTTCCAGGTCGGTAAGTGTCCAGTATGCTACAGGAAAAGAGGATAGAAATAGCTGCAGAAGGAAAGAAGAGGCTGAGACAAAGCAGAAATATGCCCAGTTGTGAATGGGTCTGATGGTAAAAGTAAAGTCTGATGCCATAAAGAACAATAATGAATAGAAACCTGGATTGTTAGGTCCATGAATCAAGGTAAATTGGAAGTGGTCAAATAGGAGATGGCAAGAGTGAACATTGACATTGTAGGAATCAGTGAACTAAGCTGGACAGGAATGGAGTAGTCCTCACAGTTAACAAGAGTCTGAAATACAGTACTTGGGTGCAATCTCAAAAACAACAGAATTACATGTTTGTTTCCAAGGCAAACCATTCAATAACACAGTGATCCAAGTCTATGGCCCAATCACCAATACTGAAGAAGCTGAAGTTGAATTGTTATATGAAGATCTACAAGACCTTCTAGACTAAAAAAGACCCCCAAAAAATGTCTAGACCCCAAAAGATGTCCTTTTCATCATAGGGGAATAGAATGTAAAAGTAGGAAGTCAAGAGATACCTGGAGTAACAGACAAGTTTGGCCTTAGAGTAAGAAATGAAACAGGACAAAGCCTAGCAAAGTTTGCCAAGGGAACACACCCTCTTCCAACAATACAAGAGAAGACTCTACACAAGGACATCACCAGATGGTCAATACTGAAATCAGATTAAATATATTCTTTGCAGCAAAGATGGAGAAGCTCTATACAGTCAGCAAAAACAAGACCAGGAGCTGACTGTAGCTCAGATCATGAACTCCTTATTGCCAAATTGAGCCTTAAATTGAAGAATGTAGGGGGAAACCACTAGGCCATCAGGTATGACCTAAATCAAATCCGTTATGATTATACAGTGAAAGTGACAAATAGATTCAAAGGATTAGATCTGATAGACAGAGTGCCTAAACACCTATGAACAGAGGTTCATAACACTGTACAGAAAGTGGTGATCAAAACCACTCCCAAGAAAAAGAAATGCAAAAAGGCAAAATGGTTGTCTGAGGAGGCTTTAACAATAGCTGAGAAAAGAAGAGAAGACAAAGGAAAAAGGAAAGAGATAGCCATCTGAATGCAGATTCCAGAAAATAGCAAGGAGAGATAAGAAAGCCTTCCTAAGTGAACAATGCAAAGAAATAGGGAAAACAGTAGAATGGGAGAGAACAGAGATCCCTTCAAGTAATTAGAGATATCAAGGGAATATTTCATGAAAATATGGGCACAATAAAGGACAGAAGTGGTATGGACCTAACAGAAGCAGAAGATATTAAGAAGAGGTGGCAAGAAAACACAAAGGAACTATACAAAAAAGATCTTCATGATCCAGATAACCACGATGGTGTGATCACTTACCTAGAGCCAGACATCCTGGAATGCAAGTTGAAGTGGGCCTTAGGAAGCATTACTATGAACAAAGCTAGTGGAGGTGATGAAATTCTGGTTGAGCTATTTCAAATCCTAAAAGATGATGCTGTGAAAGTGCTACACTCAATATGCCAGCAAATTTGGAAAACTCAGCAGTGGCCACAGGGCTGGAAAAGGTTATTTTTCATTCCAATCCCCAAAAAAGGCAGTACCAAAGAATGTTCAAACTACTGAACAATTGCATTCATTTCACTTCCTAGCAAAGTAATGCTCAGAATCCTTCAAGCTAGGCTTCAAGAGTATGTGAATTGAGAACTTCCAGATGTTCAAGCTGGATATAGAAAAGACAGAGAAATTAGAGATCAAATTGCCAACATCCATTGGATCATCAAAAAAGCTAGAGAATTCCAGAAAAACATCTACTTCTATTTTATTGACTATGTGAAAACCTTTGATTGTGTAGATCATAGCAAACTCTGGAAAATTCTTCAAGAGATGGGACTACCAGACCACCTTACCTGAGAAATCTATGCAGGTCAAGAGGCAACAGTTAGAACCAGACATGGAACGACAGACAGATTCAAAATTGGGAAAAGTGTATGTCAAGGCTGTATATTGTCACCCTGCTTATTTAACTTATATGCAGAGCGCATCATGCGAAATGCCAGGCTGGATGAATCACTAGTTGGAATCAAGATTGCTGGGAGAAATATCAATAATCTCAGACATGCAGATGACACCATTATGGCAGAAACGAAAGTGGAATTAAAAAGTCTCTTGATAAGGGTGAAAGAGGAGAGTGAAAAAACTGGTTTAAAACTCAACATTAAAAAAACTAAGATCATGGCATCTGGTTCCATCATCTCATGGCAAATAGATGGCAAAACAATGGAAACAGTGCCAGACTTTATTTCTTGGGCTCCAGAATCACTGCAGATGATGACTGAAGCCATGAAATTAAAAGATGCTCCTTGGAAGAAAAGCTATGACCAACCTAGACAGCATTAAAAAAAAAGAGACATTACCTTGCTAACAAAGGTCCATATTATCAAAGACATGGTTTTTCCAGTAGTCATATACTGATGTGAGAGCTAGACAATAAAAAAGGCTGAATGCCAAGGAATTGGTGCCTTTGAATTCTGGTGCTGGAGGTGACTCTTGAGATTCAGCTGGACAGCAAGGAGATCAAACCAGTCAATCCTAAGGCAAATCAACCCTGAATATTCACTGAAAGGGCTTATGCTGAAGCTGAAGCTCCAATATTTTGGCCATCTGATGTGAACAGCTGACTCATTGGAAAACACTCTGATGCTGGGAAAGACTGAAGGCAGAAGGAGAAGGGGATGACAGAGGATGAGACAGTTGAATGGTATCACCAACTCAATGGACATGAGTTTCAGCAAACTCCAGGAGGTGGTGAAGGACATAGAAGCCTGGTGTGCTGCAGTCCATGGGATTGCAAACAGTAGGACACGACTGAGTGACTGAACAAGAACAACAATATTCCCAACACTGCATCATTAAAGAGGGATATAAAAATAATTAGCCATAGACATTGCATTGTCCCTTTAGGGACAGAGTAAAGTCTTCAACTATAACGGATATTAATCAAGTGATGTGAAAAAATATTAGGAAGAGGGCTGGGGTGAAGGGAATTTAATTCTTCCAGATGTCATCCGGAAGGTTTCTGTATCTCATCAGCCACAGCTGGGCTTTCTTAATGCCTAACGGAAGTATGTCTTTCTCAGACAGATGAAACCTTGTAGCATGTCCATTTCCTAATTTGTTGGAGTAGATGTGTTTGAGCTGTTAGAGCCTCCTGATGTGGATTATCAGGCTTACCTTTGTTCTGAAGGTTATTGATCTATAGGTTCCTTCAAGCCCAAAGTCAAAGGAACCTGATCTTCAAGCTAGAGAATGTTCAGCTATATGGCCACGATCTAAGAACACAGCCAGAATCAAGTGTGGCCATGTATCCCAGATGACCTGCTAGTCAGTGTGGCAGCTATGATAAGTGTGGCAGAGTGATAAGAAAAATGTTAGTGTGAACCTCATTGTTCTATTAGAAAGCACATGTTTTGGTAGGTCAATGGGGAGAGAAAGAAGACTTTGCATGTGAGCGATGTCTACTGCCAGGAGAAGGAAATGGCAACCCACTCCACTATTCTTGCCTGGAGAATCCCAGGAACAGAGGAGCTTGGTGGGCTGCTGTCTGTGGGGTCACACAGAGTTGGACATGACTGAAGTGACTTAGCAGCAGCAGCAGCAATGTCTACTGCCAACAAGCCTTGTGTGTATCTCAAGTGCCCTAGTATAAACCTATAATACATATGGAAAACTCATATGATTTTAAAAAAATATGTGTCACTTTTTATGTTGATAACAATACTCCAATTCCATTAGATGTATGTTTGTAAACTAAATTGTACTAACAAACCCAAATTATCTCTAAATACAAATGNAATGTCTACTGCCAACAAGCCTGGTGTGTATCTCAAGTGCCCTAGTATAAACCTATAATACATATGGAAAACTCATATGATTTTAAAAAAATATGTGTCACTTTTTATGTTGATAACAATACTCCAATTCCATTAGATGTATGTTTGTAAACTAAATTGTACTAACAAACCCAAATTATCTCTAAATACAAATGATATGAAAATCTGAACCACTTGCTGGGAAAATTGGTCAACCACTTGTAAAAGAATGAAACTAGAACACTTTCTAACACCATACACAAAAGTTAAACTCAAAATGGATTAAAGATCTAAACATAAGACCAGAAACTATAAAACTCCTAGAGGAGAACATAGGCAAAACACTCTCCAACATAAATCACAGCAGGATCCTCTATGATCCATCTCCCAGAATATTGGAAATAAAAGCAAAAATAAACGAATGGGATCTAATGAAAATTAAAAGCTTCTGCACAAAGGAAAATATAAGCAAGGTGAAAAGACAGCTTTCAGAATGGGAGAAAATAATAGCAAATGAAGCAACTGACAAACAACTAATCTCAAAAATATACAAGCAACTTACGCAGCTCAATTTCAGAAAAATAAATGAGCCAATCAAAAAATGGGCCAAAGAACTAAATAGACATTTCTCCAAAGAAGACATACAGATGGCTAACAAACACATAAAAAGATGCTCAACATCACTCATTATCAGAGAAATGCAAATCAAGACCACAATGAGGTACCAGTTCACACCAGTCAGAATGGCTGTGATCC
>SJYA01002074.1:0-31751 GCA_006410615.1 Neotragus moschatus
TCAATATCTGCTAAAGAACATAATGATGTTCCACATGCTTTTAAATTCACATTTGAATCCCTAGAATCTCCAGAGATTTATCCCCAAAGGCAAGCAAAAATTAAAGATAGCTTTATAACCACAACTATGATCTGTTACAAATGAATGAGCTCTTATTCTAAGAGGTAAGATTTTGGCTTTTGTTAATGAATCAGATATATTTATTTTCATTTATCATTTGAGAACATTCTGCTTGCGTGCTAAGTTACTATAGTCATGTCTGACTCTTTGCGACCCTGTGGACTGTAGCCAACCAGGCTTCTGTGTCCATGGGATTCTCCAGACAACAATACTGGAGTGGGTTGCCGTTTTCTTCTCCATGAGAATATTCTACTCCTTGGTTATTAATATTAATATACTTACAAGTTTGGTTGGGGAACAGTGAAGATATAATCAAGCAGTTATTAATAGCAAGCAACTTTGGCTGAATTGCTGTTTCTGCCATCAATTTTAGTGAATTAATAGGCATAGTCCACAGCAAGGATCCTTTGTTTATCACTCCATAAGATGGAAAATGATATGGTCTTTCAACATTCACTGAATTCAGCACTCCAACATAATGCTACTATATTTATTACCAGAGATGCTTGAGCATTTATTGATGTTTAAAGACTTGAATTTAAGTTTTAAATTTGGAAAGATATTGTGAATATCTCTGATGCTTTAGCCTCAAGATTATCACATCGTGGGTAAGATGAAGGATTTTTCATTCAAGATATAAGTCAGAAAATTTGGACATGAGGATCATTATCTGGGTGATAATTCTCAAGTTTTCAAACACACTTTATTTATCTTCGTATTATGTTGCAAATAATATTTCATTCTACAAAAGTCCAAATATTGTTATAGTCAGAAGTAATTTGATCTATTAAATCTCAGAATAATATATATGAATAAATTATGTGCTAAATATCAATCATGACTTTTGCATAGTGATTACATTGATATTTCAAGCTAGTTATTAAAACAATATTATTTTTAATTTAAAAATACTCAATAAATTTACAGTAGTAACTTTATTCAAATTTGAAATTTGTTTCTATTACAGTGTCAAGAACACTTCTATTCCTCCTTTCAAAAAATTTTAAGTGATAGATATCATGAAACATATAACTAACTAGGTATCTTTTTTTCAAATAACTACCAGAAGGCTGAAAGGATTATCTGTTGTCCACTCATTGTCAAGTGTATTGGACTTTATGATCAGTAATTATTTACTGCATAGTTACTAAATGAATCACTGCAGATGATGACTGCAACCAGGAAATTAAAAGACTCTTGTTCCTTGAAAGAAAAGCTATGACAAACCTAGACAGCATATTAAAAAGCAAAGACATCACTTTGCCAACAAATGTCTGTATAGTCAGAGGTATGGTTTTTCCAATATTCATGTGCAGATGTGAGAGCTGGACCATAAAGAAGACTGAGTGCCAAAAAAGTGATGCCTTTGAATTGTGGTGCGGAGGAGACTCTTGAGAGTCCCTTGGACAGCAAGGAGATCAAACCAGTCAATCCTAAAAATATTCATTCAGGACCAAATATTCATTCAGGACCGAATATTCATTCAGAATATTCAGAAGTACTAATACTTAAGCTGAAACTCCAATATCTTGGCCACGTGATGTGAAGTGCTGACCCACTGTAAGTGTTCCTGATACTGGGAAAGATTGAGGGCAGGAGGAGATGGGGGCAACAGAGGATGAGATGGTTGGATAGCATTACTGACTCAATGAACAGGAGTTTGAGCAAACTCCAGGAGATAGTGAAGGACAGGGAAGCCTGGCATGCTGTAATCCATGGGGTCACTAAGTCAAGTTGGACATGATTTAGTGACTAAGCAACAACAACTAAAGGAATGGGTGGTCAGGCATTCCTGGGCTTCATATTCTGACTTTATCTATTAAACAACATAGTGCAACTTATAGAGCCTTCTCAGACTCAGTTTACTCATAAATAATGAAAGTCATGAATAATACTTCGTGAAAACATAGACTATGTATTGGGCTTCCCAGGTGGCCCAGAATCCATCTGCAGGAGATACAAGAGATGCAGTTTTGATCCCTAGGTCAGGAAGATCCTCTGGAGAAGGAAATGGCTACCTGCTCCAGTATTCTTGCCCTGGAAATCCCATGGACAGAGGAGCCTGGCAAGCTATGGTCCATGGGGCCTCAAAGAGTCGAACACTGTGTAGTGACTAAACAACAAACAATAACAGACTATATCACACCCTAAATATGTATATACACTAATTACACTATAAATATAGACTAAAATATGAGCATAGGCTATATATGATAAATGATAAACATAGAAATATAAAAAACTTAACCCTATTTTACACTTTAGTAAGCATGTAATAATTGTTAGCTATTAAATTACTCGTCTTTATTATAAAACCCTACACATTTTTTTCTTATTTTATGTGATACTCATTGATCCTTTTTGCTATTTTCATCTATCATATATTATTTGTTCTTTGGCTCAAAGTTTACTTTAAGCATGTTTTTGGAAAAATATAATACAAAAGGTAAAAAGCCATTATTTCAAGGAAGTTTGGGAACTTCTGCTGAAAACAATTTAAAAAATAAAGTAGGCTCATGATTGCGTGTAAATATGCTTTGATTCTTAAATATCTTTATCTGTAATCAATTTCCATATATGTATTATATTAATAGAAAATGAAATAATCAAATTTATAGCTTCTTTAATGTATTGTTCCATCACAGGTTCATTACAGCTGCATTACCTGATGTATTCCCTGATGCATGGGAACCACACTGCAGAGAGAGAGTTCATTTTATTGGGTTTAACAAATGATCCAGTCTTTCGAGTCATCCTCTTCCTGATCATCCTCTGTATCTACCTGGTGACCATATGTGGGAATCTTGGCACAAATCTTCTTATCAGAATCTCGTCTCAGCTCCATCATCCTATGTATTTTCTCCTGAGCCACTTAGCCATTGTTGATGTGGGCTGTTCATCTTCTGTTACACCCAATATGCTTGTAAACTTCCTAGTGGAAAGAAATACCATCTCCTACCCTGGCTGTGCCATCCAGCTTGGTTCAGCTGCTTTCTTTGGGTCAACTGAATGCTTCCTTCTGGCTGCCATGGCATATGATCGCTTCATAGCAATCTGCAGCCCACTGCTTTATTCCACCAAAATGTCCACACAAGTCTGTGTCCAGTTACTCATAATGTCTTACACTGGTGGTTTTCTCAATGCTTGCTCTTTTACTGTTTCCTTCTATTCTTTACACTTCTGTGGACCAAATCAAGTCAATCATTTTTTCTGCGATTTTGCTCCTCTGGTTGAACTCTCCTGTTCTGACATCAGTATCCCTGCAGTTGTCCCCTCATTTACGGCTGGCTCCATCATTGTGGTCACAGGGACTGTCATAGCTGTATCCTACGTCTACATCCTCATCACCATCCTGAGGATGCACTCCACCGAGGGGCGCCACAAGGCCTTCTCCACCTGCACGTCCCACCTCACAGCAGTCACTCTGTTCTATGGGACCATCACATTCATTTACGTGATGCCCAAGTCCAGCTACTCCACTGACCAGAACAAGGTGGTGTCTGTGTTCTACATGGTGGTGATCCCCATGTTGAACCCCCTCATCTACAGCCTCAGAAACAATGAGATTAAGGGAGCTCTAAAGAGAGCTTGCCAGAAAACTACTTTCTTAGTGAAGCCTGTTATTTCACAGGATTTGATATGATAACATGCCATGAAGATAATAAGAAGGGGAAATTGAGTATCTGTGGTTTAAATATATCTCTATTCCATGTCATTAGCCAGGGAGCATTTTTTTAGTAAAGGTAGGGAATAAATTTTCAGATATCTAATTTTAAGTCGGAGACCTATAGTGAGTTACCTTTAGTGAAATAAGATCAAATTTTAATTACAAAAAACACATCAGTACATGAAAAAATACTTCATCTTCTGAAAATAATTTTAAAATATTATTCATATAATTTTTCCAAAATTGTACCTCCAAACCTTTAAAGCCTGTGCCCATTTTCAACTGCAGTTTATTCTGTAATGAGTGAGATCATTATACTTTTGCCTGTGTACATTCTGAGAAGAAATGACAAAGTGGAGTCAGAAAGCTTTTGGAGATGTCCTTGTGGGAAGCTGATATGATAAGGAGGGACTTTACTGATCCATAGATTCTGGCCTATGTCCCTAGTCTCTGGCTCCAGTCACCATACAGAGGTTCCCCAAGGAAGAGCGTGGGAAGTCCCTGACTGACTTGTGAATTCAGTCAGGTTCAAAGATGACTTCTCTCTGGGAATAAGTAGGGTCTCTAAACTCTTCAAGGACTCAGTGGAACAAACTGTTGGAGTGACTTTTTCATTGCTAGGTTTACATCCTACTCAGTAAGCTGGAAGGAACTGAATTGTCTCCCCCCTGATTTTGTAACTGTCCCTTGGAGAGGTTTAATCGACCTCCATGTGCTCTTGAAAGAGCCTCTTGATGAAAGTGAAAGTGAAAAAGTTGGCTTTAAACTCAACATTCAGAAAACTAAGATCATGGCATCTGGTCCCAACATTTCATGACAAATAGATGAGGAAACAGTGCAAACAGTGACAGATTTTATTTTGTTGGGCTCCAAAATCACTGCAGATGGTGACTGTACCACGAAATTAAAAGACGTTTGCTCCTTGAAAGAAAAGCTATGACAAACCTAGACAAGGTATTAAAAAGCAGAGACATTACTGACAAAGCTATGTTTGTTTGTTTTTATTTCCTAGTCAAAGCTATGTTTTTCCAGTAGTCATGTATGGTTGTGAGAACTGGACAGTAAAGAAAGCTGAGCACCAAAGAACTGTTGCTTTTGAATCGTGGTGTTGGAGAAGACTTGGACTCTCAAGATCAAACTAATCAATCCTAAAGGAAATCAGTCCTGAATAGTCATTGAAAGGACACATGCTGAAGCTGCAATACTTTGGCCTCCTGATGCGAAAAACTGACTCATTGGAAAAGACCTTGATGCTGGGAAAGATTGAAGGCAGGAGGAAAGGGGGATGACGGAAGATGAGATGGTTGGATGGTATCACTGAACAATGGACATGAGTTTGAGCAAGCTCTAGGAGTTGGTGATGGATAGGGAAGCCTGGCTGTTAGGGAAGTGCTGCAGTCCATGGGGTCACAAAAAGTCAGACATGACTGAGCAACTGAACTGAACAGAACTGATATATTGACAACAACTGCATTTATTGACCTTTCCTGTCTCTTCTTTCATATTTTAGACACAGATTCTATATATTTGCTAACAGACTCATGGGGCATTTGTCGCCTCCTTCAGTTATTTATTCTTTCATACATTCAAAAATTATTCTGAATTATTCTTATATTCCAGGGATAGTCATGGGCTACTGGAAATATAAGTGGCAAGCATCTAATATATTTTCCCTGATAGAATTTATCTCATAGCATGAGAGACAATAAAACTAACAAGTTAGTGATTCAGACTATTTGAAGTCTGTGCTGTGGAGAAAGAAAAAGCAGACATAGCAATGGAGCTTAACATGCCAGGGCACAAAGTGTCAGTGCAGACCTCATTGAGAAGATAACATCTGAGCAAGAATGAGGACATTCACTGCCTGTTTTATAGAGTGTTAGTGAAAGTGAAGTCGCTCAGTTGTGTCCGACTCTTTGCGACCCCATGGATTGTAGCCTATCATGCTCCTCCATCCATGGGATTTTCCAGGCAAGAGTGCTGGAGTGGATTGCCATTCCTTCTCCAGAATTGAGAAAGTGAAGTCGCTCAGTCGTGTCTGACTCACTGTGACCCCGTGGACTGTAGCCTATTATGCTCCTCCATCCATGGGATTTTCCAGGCAAGAGTGCTGGAGTGGGTTGCCATGTCCTTCTCCAAGGGCTCTTTCTGACCCAGGGATCAAACCCAGGCCTCCTGCACTGCAGGCAGACGCTTTACCGTTTGAGCTACCAGGGAAGCCTGTGTACATCTGTGCAAGTCTAATCATCCACTCACGTGCATATAATTTACTTTGGGGGCTTCTTTCCAATTATGGCAGTGTCAGTAATTTGAATCAATCCCATGATGAGCATAACCAAAACAAAGGCTAGGATGTTTAAGATATCTTAAATATCACAGTAGAAGTTACAGGATAAGAAGGAATTGCTTCCCCAGGAACTGTGAGAACCCAGAGAAGTAAACCTAACACTCACATATACTTCAGCAGTCGAAGAATTTGACAGGTCAATAGGAAGTGTTACCAATCCAGGTTTGCATTTAGTGATGTTTGGGGATGGGGGGAACATACATCAATGCCTAGGACAAAACCAGATGAGAATTATGATTACAACCTCCCATATATCCTCAGGATGAACAGAAATGCTCAGAGACCAGGTTTTACACAGATCTCTCAGATCTCTGGAGATCTAGAAAGCCTCCAGCCTTGAACTTGGATATAAGTGATCAAGGACAGTTGGTACCTCAAGGTGAACTGAATAAGTAAACAAACAATTTGAGCCTCAGTTATTTCTACCAAACATTAAAATACAGTAACCAGCGCACATTGAAATGTAATGACCAGCACAAAAGAAATAAGACACCAAACATATAGTAGAACCAGTGGAAACAACCAACAACAGAAGCAGAACCATTAAGTGTTAAAACAAGGGAGTCGATAGACACAGATTATAATATTACTTTATTTAAAAAGATAAAAGACTAAAACATATAATCACAGAACCAAAAGTAATGACTTATTATTATACAAAACAACCACGTGGAACACGGTAAGTGAAAAAGTCACCAGGCCAGCATATGTACCAGGTGTTTCTCTCTCGTGAGCATAATCCTCACAGGTATTCACAGAGGATCCCAAGAGAGCCTGGCAGAGAAGCCATCTTCCTTGAAAAGCCTCTTGATCATAATTAAGACCATTCTATCTGATAATGTTTCCAGATATAATTTCAGGGTCCCTATATGCACTGTGTCAAGTTATCAGAGTCACTCTACTCAGAGAAGCATAAAAACATAATGAATATGTTTCATTTATTGTCCTCCCAGTCCAGATGCATTAAAAAAAAATTGTTGCATGTATGGCATGCATAGATGGCATTGAATTTTTCTCAAGATTTATGTGGAAAACAGTATGGAGGTTCCTGAAAAACCTAAAAATAGAAATACAATATGATCTAGTAATTCCACTGATGAGTATATATCCAAGGAAAACAAAAATCTTTTCAACTACTTTGAAAAGATACAGACACCCCAAGTTCATAGAAGCATTATTTACAATAGCCAAGATATGGAAGCAACCTAAGTCCTCATGAAAAAATGAAAAAAGAAGATGTGAGCTATGTATATACAGCAGAATATTACTCATCCATAAAAAGGAATGAAATTTTGCCACGTGCAGCAATGTAGATGGACATAGAGAAGATTATATTTAGTGAAATAAGTCAAACAGAGAAAGACCTATACTCTATGTTATCACTTACATGTGAAACAAATCAAGTGAAAGTATAGAGCAAAAGAGGAACACACAGATATAGATAATAAACTAGTGGTTATCAGTGGGGAGAAGGGTGGGAGGAGTGGAGAGATAGGGGTATGGAAAGAGACACAAACTACTATGTATAAAATGAATCAGCAATAAGAATATAGTGTACAGGCTTCCCTGGTGGCTCAGATGGTAAAGAATCTGCTTGCAATGCAGAAGACCCAATTTGATCCCTGGCTCAGGAAGATCCCCTGGAGAAGGGAATGGCTACCCACTCCAGTACTTTTGCCTGGAGAATTTCACAGACAGAGGAGCCTGGTGAGCTACTATCCATGGGAGGGAGGAGTGGAGAGATAGGGTTATGAAATTAAGAGACACAAACTACTATGTATAAAAATGCATAAACAACAAGAATATATTGTACAGAACAGAGAAATATAGCCATTGTTTTGCAACAATTTTAAGTGGAGTATGAGCTATAAAAATACTGAATGCCTCAACTGAATATAATACTCTAAATCAACTGAACTCCAATAGATAAATAAATTTTAAAAACTGAAAATCCCAAGTCCTCTCCATGACCAGTGGGAAAGTGAAATGAGATCAGACCCACAATGAGATATTGTCTCACATCTGTTAGGGTGGCTGTCAAGAAGATAAGAGATAATAAGTGTTGCAGGAATAAAGAGATAAGGAAATATTTGTACACTGTTGTGGCAATGTAAATCAGTTTAGCCACTATGGACAAAAGTATTGGCAATTTTCAAAAAATCAATAATAGAACTACTATGTAATCCATTAATTCCACCTCTGGTTATATATATCTAAAGGAGAGAAAAACAGGACTTCAAAGAAATACCTACATTCCCATTCTTATTGCAACATTATTCCACAATAGATAAGATATGAAAACAAAGTGCCAGTCAACAGATGAATGGATAGAGAAGTTGTGATAAATCTATATACCACAATGGAATATCATTCAGCCTTGAGAAAGAAGAAAATCCTGCCATTTGTAACAACATGAATACAACTTGAGGGCATTATGCTAAGTAAAATGTCAGACAGGAAAAGAATAAAACTATGCAGACTATGACTTCCCAGGTGGCACAGTGCTAAAGAATCCACTTGCCAATATAGTAGATGCAGAAAATGCGGGTGTGATCCCTGCGTGGGGAAGATCCCCTGGAGTAGGAAATGACAACCCTCTCTAATATTCTTTTCTTTTTTAAAAAAATGTATTTATTTTAATTGGAGGCTAATAACTTTACAATGCTTCTGGTCCCAACACCTCATGGGAAATAGATGGGGAAACAGTGGAAACAGTGTCAGACTTTTTATTTTGGGGGGCTCCAAAATCACTGCAGATGATTGCAGCCATGAAATTAAAAGACGCTTACTCCTTGGAAGAAAAGTTATGACCAACCTAGATAGCATATTGAAAAGCAGAGACATTACTTTGCCAACGAAAGTCCATCTAGTCAAGGCTATGGTTTTTCCAGTGGTCATGTATGGATGCGAGAGTTGGACTGTGAAGAAGGCTGAACACAGAAGAATTGATGCTTTTGAACTGTGGTGTTGGAGAAGACTCTTGAGAGTCCCTTGGACTGCAAGGAGATCCAACCAGTCCATTCTGAAGGAGATCAGTCCTGGGTGTTCTTTGGAAGGACTGATGCTAAAGCTGAAACTCCAATACTTTGGCCACCTCATGCAAAGAGCTGACTCATTGGAAAAGACTCTGATGCTGGGAGGGATTTGGGGCAGGAGGAAAAGGGGACGACAGAGGATGAGATGGCTGGATGGCATCACCGACTCTATGGACCTGAGTCTGAGTGAACTCTGGGAGCTGGTGATGGACAGGGAGGCCTGGCATGCTGCGGTTCATGGGGTCGCAGAGTCAGACACGACTGAGCAACTGAACTGAACTGAACTTTACAATATTGTAGTTATTTTTGCCATACACTGACATGAATCAGCCATGGGTGTACATGTGTCCCCCATCCTGAACCCCCCTTCCCCCTCCCTCCCCATCCAGTTCCTCAGGGGACAACCCACTCTAGTATTCTTGCCTGGAAAATTCCATGGACAGAGTAGCCTGGTGGGCTACAGTCCACGGGCTCACAAACAGTTGGACACAACGGAGCAACTGAACAGGCATGCACTCAGACTATGCTATCACTTATATGTGGAATCTAAAAAAGCCAAACTGATAAAAACAAAGACTAGACTGGTGATAACCAAAGACTAGGAAATAGGGTAACTGGAGATATGTTGTTCAAAGGTACAAATTAAAACAGGTAGATAGTACTAAGTCCTGCAGAGCTAATGCACAGTACAATATTGATTGTTAACAATTCTGCATTACAAACTTCAAAGTTGCTAAGACTCTGGATCTTAGGTTTTCTCATCACAGAAAATAAATGATAATTATGTGAGATGATAGAAGTTTTAGCTATGCTTGGGTGGAAATTTATTGCAGTATGTAAATGCAGTAAATCAACGCATTGTACACCTAGAATATTTGGCCTTATATGCCAATTATATTCCAACAAAAATAAAGTAAATAATAAAAATGCAAAAAGACCTAAAATATTTAAGGGAAGAAAAAGGTCTTCATTTGCAAATGACCCTAGAAAAATTTTTAAATATTTAACAAGGCAGCAGTATTTAAAAGGTCAGTATACAAAAATCAACTGTCAAGTAGGACTAAAAGAGTTAAAAATTAAGGTAAATTAAAATTCAAAATTAGTGCTGTTTACAGTAGCATAAAATGTTAAGATGTCATTTCTGCCTTAAAATGATCTATAGATTCATTGCATATGCAATAAAAATGTTAATTTCTTTGCAGAAACTGATAAACATTATAAAATTTAATTGGAAAAGAAATGGGCTCGGAGTTATCAAAGTATATTGGAAAAGGAAAATGAATTTGGTTGCAAAGTAACAGCTTAGGCTTGATTACCTTGCTTAAGTCTTCTAGATCAATAACAGTGTTCAAGTCTTTGGACTGATTGTGGCTTATAGTGTAAGTCAAGTACATGGAGGACTCGAATCTATATGTCTCCAGAGCAAACTATTGGATCTCTCTAAGGCTCAACATTCTCATTTGTAAATTGAAGTATTTATAATACCAGCATCATGAGATTGCTATGAAAATCAAATGTGAAGCATTGTGGGTTTGCACCCAGATTTCTACAATCAAAGACTAGTCCCACAACTTCCTAGCTGCATGACTTGGGGCATTCTACTCTGTACATGATTCATTTGTAAAATAAAAGTAGTAAGTACTACTTCATATGATTTTTGTGAGGAACAAACCAGCTAATAAATGTAATATGCTTAGAGCAGGGTTGGCACATAGGAAGTGCAAGTTATTATTGTTTGCTACAAAAATTAAAGGTGCAAAGGCATCTACAGGTGTTAATAACAGTGACAAATATTGCTGTCATTGCTGACTTCAAGGCATCTCCCATTTGGTGTACAAATATATAAAAGTGAGAGAAGAAGTATGACTTTAATTGAAACAATCAGTTAAGCTATATTTTGTAGGTCCTAAGTGTGATATTGATAAACAAAAATTTTTATAGGTCATCTGAAATGTTAAGAATGGATCCTAAGAATATATTCTGACCATTGCCTTTCTCAGGGCATCCTTTACATCTCTGTTCCTCAGACTGTAGATAAGGGGGTTCAGCATGGGGATCACCACTGTGTAGAACACAGACACTACTCTGTTCTGCTCAGTTGAGTAGCTGGATTTGGGCATCACATAAACGAAAGTAATTGTTCCATAGTAGAGAGTGACTGCAGTGAGGTGAGAGGTGCAGGTGGAAAAGGCCTTGCGTTTCCCTTCAGTGGAGCGCATCTTCAGGACGGTGCTGAGGATGCAGATGTAAGAGAGAGCGATGACAGACACTGTGACCACAAGGATAGATCCAGAAGAGATGGAAGGGATAATTCCATTAGTGGAGACATCTGAGCAGGAAAGTTTCAACAGAGGGGAGAAGTCACAGAAAAAGTGATCTATCTGATTTGGTCCACAGAAAGACAGAGTCAATAAACAACTACCAAATGTCCAAGCATTGACACACCCACCGAGATAGGAAACCCCCACCAAGAGGACACACACTCTGGGGGACATACGGGTGGAGTAGAAAAGGGGCAAACAGATGGCCACATAACGATCATAGGCCATGACAGCCAGCAGGAAGCAATCAGCTGACCCAAACATCACCATAGAACAGAGCTGGGCTTCACAGCCAGCAACTGGGAGGGCTAGTCTATGTCGAAGAAATCCTATAATCATCATAGGTGTGACAGATGTAGAACAACCAATGTCAACAAAAGCCAAATGGCCAAGGAAAAGGTACATAGGGGAGTGAAGTTGGGAACAACTTCCTATTAAAATAATTATGGTGATATTGCCCACTAAAATGATAACATATATGCCTAGAAATAGCACAAAGAAGATGATGCAAAGTGTAGGATCCTCTGTTAACCCCAAAAGGATGAACTCCGCCACGCTGGTGTGGTTTCCAGCTTCCATGTCCTCTGGGAGTTGTTCCTGTTGAGGGAAATGTCAATATTCATTTCTGTTATGGACTCATTCTGCACACTTTGTTTTCTTTGCTTATTCCACACACTCATTCACAGTGATTTCCTCTTCTGTGCTGCCTGTAAATATAGTGCTTTACAGGATTTGTGTGTGTGTGTGTTTCCTCTTTGCATAAAAGGAGAAGGGTTCAACCTCACTTTCCAGGATCTCAATTATGTTCTTTTTAAAAAAATTAATTATTTTAAAACACCTCTCCAACCTTGACTCCTATAAGTTTCTCTCTCCTGAATTCCAGATCTATAGTTTCAGTTGTTCTTTAGAAGTCTCCAGTTGGAAATCCAATTAATACCTGAAACTCAGCCTCCTCCAAACCAAACTCATCCTTCCTTGGACCGGTCTTCCTATGTTTTATGTCAGTAGAATGACATCATAATCTACCCAATCTTCCCTTCTGTCTCTCTTTGTACCTCATCTAATAAAATCCTATTGATTCTATCTACAATTTAGTTCCCAGTTTTATTTACCCATCTCCACAATTTCACTGCTAGTCTCCCTACTTTAGTTGAGACCCTGAAATGTAAACAATTGCCATTATTTATACTAGGTTGTGACTTTTGTTTTTGTTTGCAAGTTAAAATTTCACTATCCCCAGTTTATACACATTCTTCTCAACAGCAGTGTGTATTTTATCTCAGTATCACAAGTAACTAGTACTTGGGAACAAAATGTCCTGAAGAAAAACTTGTTAAATAAGTGAATGTATGATTAGTATAGTGAATGTGCTATAGGAAACCAGAGAAGAATATAGTTTCCCTGTCCAGAGAAACCAGGTCTTGCAGATAAGGTCTTATAGAGAAAACAGTGAAGATATTGTTAGTGTATTGGAAGTCTGTAATAATGGTATAAGTCAAGTAATGGCTTGTGTGTTTCTAAATAAAAATTATGTAATCATGTAGGTGAAAAACACTTGAAAACTCAAAAGAAATGTAGCTTTCAAATATAGCTGCTGTCACACAAGTCAACTACTATAAATTTGCTAATTTATTTCCAGGCATTTTTCCCTTTGGATGCATTTTAATTGAGCTTTTATAGCATTGCAGATAAAAATTCAATACTGCTATTTTTACTTGGCATTTAAATATAAAATCTGATCACATTATTATTCCCCAAACATAATTTTTGAGATGATAGTGCATTAAGTAACTAGACCTTAATTTAATTAATCATCCACTAAATTTGGACATTTAACTATTTATAAATTTTTTAGTATTAGAACTAGTAATCTTACAAATTGAATATAGAATTGGGAGGACAGCATTACAAAATATAATAACATTTTAAAAATAATTCCATTCCTAGGCATTTTTCTTAATCCATAATTCAAAGGAAATATACACTGTCCAGTAAGATAAGTGCATCCCCATGATGTGTCATAAACCAAGGTCCTAAACTGTGTCCATTGTTTTGTTGAGTATTAGGCTACATTTTCATGAAAGAGTTTAGTACCCTGTTCATGTATTACAGTTATGCTGTGACAAAGGCTAATTTCCTATGTCTTAAAGCAGTCCTGAGAAGAGGAGCTAATGATAAATTAAAAGGGAAGATGGAGAAATACTGCAATCCAAGGCGATAGTTTCAGGGCACACTAAAGATTCAGTGAAAGCTGGAAAAGAAGGTTATATTTATCAGAATGGCAAAATAGTATATATTTAAAGTATTATAAAATTTAAAAAGTTACTTGAAATTCATTTTAGTGATCTGAACATTTCACTCATGCACATCTTTTCTTTAGCAAAATATCAATGTCTCCTGGCAATTTCTACAGTTTTACAAATTTTTTTGCTTGCATTTTAATTTTTTAATACAATCAGCTAACTATAGAAAGACTCACCTACAAATCCTTAATTCTAATTGTGCCTCACAATCTATTTTGATTTAATTTCGTAGCATTTGCAAGTAGTATTTACATATTTGTAATCATATTATAGACCTCCCTGGTGGTTCAGACGGTAAAAGCATCTGCTTACAATGTGGGAGACCTGGGTTCAATCCCTGGGTTGGGAAGATCCACTGGAGAAGGAAATGGCAACCCACTCCAGTATTCTTGCCTGGAAAATCCCATGGACAGAGGAGCCTGGCAGGCTACAGTCCACGGGGTCGCAAAGAGTCAGACACGACTGAGCGACTTCACTTCAATCATATTATATATTACATTTTATAATTTACATTTTGGGGTTTCCCTGGTGGTTCAGTGGTAAAGAATCCACCTGCCAATGTAGGAGGCATGAGTTCAATCCCTGAAATGGGAAGATCCCCCGGAGGAGGAATGGCCATCCACTTCAGTAGTATTGCCTGGGAAATCCCATGGACAGAGGAGCCTGGTGGGCTTCTGTCCATGGGGTTGCAAAAAAGTCAGACATGACTTAGCGACTAAACAACAGCAATTTACATTTTTACTTAGCATTATCGATAATATATCTCTCGATTTCCCAAGTACTATTCATAACTGAAATACTGGATATACTATATTTCAAACTGTTTAATATGGTATTCATGGAGCTTTATAACCTATTTCTAATCACTTTTCTAAATATGTCTCGCTATGTATGCTCCTTGCTTTTAATAGTCATGCTAACGTCACATTGAAATTTTCCACTATTTTTGGTTCTGATTTTCAAAGAAATACAATTTTCTGCTAATGACTTTATTTCAGTTCTTAAGGTTTGGAATATTTGACACAAATAATAATATATGCACCAAAATATCTTTGAATGTCTTATCTTAAAATTTTAAAATATCTTACTTTAGAATGAGAAAGCATTTAGTCTTTACAGTAGTGGGACTTAGTTTTTTGACAGAATGAATTGTGAAATATAACGAATCAATGGTTGAGAATCTACAGCTCACTAAAAAGTGCATCTAAATTAGTGACAGGAAAGCTGATTGACACAAGTGTTAGCTCTATTGTGAAAAATATATTTATAATCTTATCACTTAATCTCCCATGACTTTAACAGTACAATCTCCTTTCTATATCAAAACATTGAAATGTTTGAACACAGCCAGCATGCTCCTTTTCGAAAATGAAGCATCCATAGACCCTTCACTATTCCACCTGTGGCATACTTTTCAGATCCCTCACAATTCTCCTTGTCGCCTTCTGAACACACTCTGGTCTAAGGAATGAGGCAAAGTCCTAAATAGGATTGTGCTCTGCCTTCTGACTCAAGCAGAGTTCATGGGGCCAACCCTGCATTCACTGCGCACAGTGCAGACTTCAAAATGTGTTCTGACAGTAGTCATGGAGACTGGGAGCAGAAAAGGTTAGATCCCTAGCCTCCCAGTGGTCAGCTGTTTTAACTTACACTGACACTTAAATCTCTTGGACTCCCAGTTTTGTTCTGTTTGTTTTTTTAATGGAAATAATTGTCTCTGTAATGCAGCTTTGTTGTGAAATTAAAAGAAATGATATCTGCAAAGTATTCAAAAGGGTTTGGTTATACATCAGAGCTAAGGAACTATTTTTGACTAAGCAAATTTTTTATAAGAATCATAATATAATTTTTCTTTCAACACATGTCAGGAGATTTTCACAGATCCAAAAGAAGTCAGAAGTACAGAATATGATGCCTTCTCTCTTTGGGGCTCTATCAGTCACAGTCATACGCATACTATGAACCTGATTCTCCCCCTTCCCTTCCATTCCATTGGCTACCTAGGGATCTTTCTAGAGCTCTTAATTTTGGCATTACATTCATTCTTGCTCACCTGAATCAGAGATTCTGACTCTCCCCATTCCTTTCCCTCATTGCATGCATTGTTTTGATGATGACTAGAGGGCAAAAGTCTATAAGCCTCATACAATTTGAACATCGGGTGGTTTCTTCCTGATTTCCTTTTCATAGTTTCAGTTATACAAGCTCAGCAGTGGCTTTGGCTGTGCAGTTCACACTGCACTCTGAGGACTCCTGGGCAGCCTGATTTGGGTGCACAGACTGACTATTCTGCAGTTTAAATCTTTCTAACGTCATAGTTTCTGCAGGAGTCAAGAGATAACGCTGGTGAAGGTTTATCTTTAATTTACCATTTAACAAACAAAAATTTATTTAAACAAAAGCCATGACTATTGTACTCACCTTTCAGAATCAGAATTGCTGCTGCTGAATTCTGAAGAGAACTTTATAAAGTAAATGTTTTCTATTTACTTTTATAATAGTTGTGCACTGAATATCTAACAATGAAAACCATTGAGAGCTCCCCTTGTTTAAGGAGCATAGTTATATTTCCTTGTTATGAAGATGCTATGAGGATGATGCTGGGTGTCTTTGTGTGTGTGCGCACTGGGAGGAAAAGAAGGGCTCTCATAGAATATGAAAAATCCCCTAGGACTGTTATTGTTTGCCCCTTTGAGGAAAATGTTCTTTGATTTGTTCTGCAGAAATGACTTGTGGAGCTAAGTGTGTCATTAAGGTGACATAAATAGAAGGTCCAGGTGTAGTAAAAGGATCTGAGGACCCAGATGGAAGCCTTGTGCAGAGACTTGGACCAAAACACCCCTGCTGAATAGAAAGCTGTTGGGAGATGGAACAAGAGTCAGTACCACCAAGGCTCTAATTTTATCTCTGTAGACTGTTGAGTTGAGGGAATGAAAGAGGTGAGGAAAGAGCCAGGGAGTAACATGAATAAGTAAGCAGAAACAAAGCACAGTCTATTGTTACTCAAAGTGTAGTCCTCGAGCTGGTTGGCAAATTGTTTATTAGCAGTCCAGGACCCAATAAGGACAGGAGTTGAAGGTACTTTTTATACCAATTTGAGAAACTAAATTTAAGTGTATTGACTGGTGGTGGTGTTGCTCAGTAACTAAGTGATGTCTGACCCTTTGTGACCCTATATACTGCAGCACACCAGGCTTCCCTGTCTTTAACTGTCTCCCAGAGTTTGGTCAAATTCATGTCCACTGAGTCCATGATGCTATGTCATCCTCTCCTCTTTTTGCCTTCAATCTTTCCCAGCATCAAGGTCTTTTCCAATGAATCAACTCTTCACATCAGTTGGCCAAAGTACTGAAACTTCAGCTTCAGCATCAGTCCTTCCAGTGAACATTCAGGGTTGATTTCCTTTAGGACTGACTGGTTTGATCTCTGCAGTCCAAGGGACTCTCAAGAGTTTTCTCCAATCAAAAGCATCAATTCTTTGGCCCTCAGCCTTCTTTATGGCCAAGCTCTCACATCCATACATGACTACTGGACAAACCATAGCTTTGATGAGACAGATCTTGTTGGCAAAGTAAAATCTCTGTTTTTTAATATGCTATCGAGGTTGGTCATAGCTTTTCTTCCAAGGAGCTAGCATCTTTTAATTTTATGGCTGCAGTTACCATCTGCAGTTATTTTGGAGCCCAAGAATATAAAGTCTCTCATTGTTTCCATTGTTTCCCCATCTATTTGTCGTGAAACGATGAGACCAGATGCAACGATCTTAGTTTTCTGAATGTTGAGTTTTAAGGCAGGTTTTTCACTCTCCTCTTTCACTTTCATCAAGAGGCTCTTTAGTTCTTCACTTTCTGCCCTATGGGTGGTGTCATCTGCATATCTGAGGTTACTGATATTTCTTGAACCAGTCTTGATTCCAGGTTGTGCTTCATCCAGACTGTCATTTCGCATGACATACTCTACATATAAGTTAAATAATCAGGGTGATAATACACAACTTTGACATACTCCTTTCCTGATTTGGGACCAGTCTGTTGTTCCATGTCTAGTTCTAACCATTGTTTCTTGAACTGCACACAGATTTCCCAGGAGGCAGATAAGGTGGTCTGGTATTCCCATCTCTTGAAGAATTTCCCACAGTTTGTTGTCATCCACACAGTCAAAAGCTTTGGCGTAATCAATAAAGCAGAAGTAGATGTTTTTCTGGAATTCTCTTGCTTTTTTGACGATCCAGTGGATGTTGGAAATTTGATCTCTGGTTCCTCTGCCTTTTCTAAATCCAGCTTGAACATCTGGAAGTTCACTGTTCATGTACTGTTGAAGCCTGGCTTGGAGAATTTTGAGTATTACTTTGCTACTGTGTGAGATGAGTGCAACTGTGCAGTAGTTTGAACATTCTTTGGCATCGCCTTTCTTTGGGATTGGAATGAAATCTGATCTTTTCCACTTCTGTGGCCACTGCTGAGTTTTCCAAATTTTCTGGTATATTGAGTGTAACACTTTCACAGCATCATCTTTTAGGATTTGAAATAGCAACTGGAATTCCATCTACCCCACTAGCTTTGTTCATAGTGATGCTTTCTAAGGTCCACTTGGCTTTGTATTCCAGGATGTTTGGCTCTAGGTAAGTGATCACACCATTGCGATTATCTGGGTCATGAAGATCTTTTTTGTATTGTTCTTCTGTGTATTCTTGCTACCTCTTAATATCATCTGCTTCTGTTCAGTCCATATCATTTCTGTCTTTTATTGAGCCCATCTTTGAATGAAATGTTCCCTTGGTATCTCTAATTTTCTTGAAAAGATCTCTAGTCTTTCCCATTCTATTGTTTTCCTCTATTTCTTTGCATTGATCACTAAGGAAGGCTTTCTTATCTCTCCTTGGTATTCTTTGGAACTCAGCATTCAGATGGATATATCTTCCCTTTTCTCCTTTGCCTTTTGCATCTCTTCTTTTCTCAGCTATTTGTAAGTCCCCCTTAGACAACAATTTTGCCTTTTTGCATTGCTTTTTCTTGAGGATGGTCCTGATCACTGTCACCTGTACAATGTCATGAACCTCCATCCATAGTTCTTCAGGCACTCTGTCTATCAGATCTAATCCATTGCATCTATTTGTCACCTCCACTGTATAATCGTAAGGGGTTTGTATTAGGTCATCTCTGAATGGTCTAGTGGTTTTCCCTACTTTCTTCAATTTAAGTCTGAATTTTGCAATAAGGAGTTCATGATCTGAGCCACAGTCAGTTCCTGGTTTTGTTTTTGCTGACTGTATAGAGCTTCTCCATCTTTGGCTGCGAAGAATATAATCAATCTGATTTCGGTGTTGCCCATCTGGTGATGTCCATGTGCAGTCTTCTCTTGCCTTGTTGGGAGAGGGTGTTTGCTATAGCCAGTGTGTTCTCTTGGAAAAACCCTGTTAGCCTTTTCCCTGGTTCATTTTGTTCTCCAAGGCCAAATTTGCCTGTTACTCCAGGTATCTCTTGACTTCCTACTTTTGCATTCCAGACCCCTATGATGAAAAGGACATCTTTTTAGTGTTAGTTTAGAAGGTCCTGTAGGTTTATAGAACTGTTCAACTTCAGCATCTTCAGCATTACTGTTTGGGTCATAGACTTGGATTACTTTGATATTGAATGATTTGCCTTGGAAATTAACAGAGATCACTCTGTTGTTTCTGAGAATGCACCTAAGTACAGTGCAGGACTCTTTCTTGACTTTGAGGGGTACTACATCTCTTCTAAGGGATTCTTCCCCATAGTAGTAGATATAATGGTCATCTGAGTTAAATTCGCCCATTCCAGTCCATGTTAGCTCACTGATTCCTAGAATGTTGATGTTCACTCTTGCCATCTCCCCTGTGACCACTTCTGATTTACCTTGGTTCGTGGATCTAACATTCCAGGTGCCTATGCAATATTGCTCTTTACAGCATTGGACTTTACTTCTCTTACCAGTTACATCTACAACTGGGAGTTGTTTTTGCTTTGGTTCCATCTCTTTATTCTTTCTGGAGTTATTTCTCCACTCTCCTCCAGTAGCATATTTAGCACCTACTGACCTGGGGAGTTCATCTTTCAGTGTCCTATCTTTTTACCTTTTCATTCTGTTCACGGGGTTCTCAAGGCAAGAATACTGAAGTGGTTTTCCATTCCCTTCTCCAGTGGACCATGTTTTGTCAGAACTCTCCACCATGACCTGTCTATCTTGGGTTGCCCTACATGGCATGGCTCATAGTTTTGTTGAGTTAGACAAGACTGTGGTCCATGTGATCAGTTTGATTAATTTTATATGACTGTGGTTTTCATTCTGTCTCCCCTCTGAGGGATAAAGATAAGAGGCTTATGGAAGCTTCCTGATTAGAGAGACTGACTGTAGGGGAAACTGGGTCCTCTTCTGATGGGCAGAGCCATGCTCAGTATATCTATAATCCACTTTCCTGTTGATGGGCAGGGCTGTGTTCCCTCCCTGTTGTTTGACCTGAGACCAAACTATGGTGGATGTAATGAAGATAATGGTGACCTCCTTCAAAAGGTCCCATGCTTGCACTGCCATACTCAATGCCCTTGACCTTGCATCAGGCTACCACAGACTCACACCTCCTGGACATTCCCAAGCAAGTCTGGGTCAGTCTCTGGTGGGGTCACTGCTCCTTTCTTCTGGGTCCTGGTGTGCACAAGGTTTTGTTTGTACCCTCCAAGAGTCTGTTTCCCCAGTCCTGTGTAAGTTCTGAGGGCTTTATGGTGAGGTTAATGGTGACCTCCTCCAAAAGGGCTTATGCCACATCCAGGTCTGTTGCACCCAGAGCCCCCTGCCCCTGCAGCTGACCCACATCTCCACAGGACACACTAAAACACTCAAAGGCAGATCTGACTCAGTCTCTGTAGGGTCTCCTGGTGCACACAATGTTCTATTTGAGCCCTCCAGGCATCTCTGGTGGGAATGGGGTTTGATTCTAAATGCAATTTTGCCCCTCCTAATATCTTGCTGGGGCTTCTCCTTTGACCTTGGACATGGGGTATTTTGTTTTGGTGGGATCCAACATTCTCCTGTCCATGGTTGTTCAGTATTGAGCTGTAATTTTGGAATTCTCATAGGAAAAGATAAGCACATGTCCTTCTACTCCACCATCTTGATTTGATCATGAAAAATTGTTCATAATTTGATCACAAAAAATTGTTCATAATACCTATTTTAACATTTAAATATCTGCAGAATGTGAGGTTATTCCTCTTTGCTTGTCTTTTTTGGATAGTACATATTTTTGCCTTTATCTTTATTAATATTCCTATGGGTTTTTCAACTTTATTAATATTTTTGAAGAGTGAAATACAGATTTGTTCTCTCTATGGGACATATATT
The DNA here is from genome assembly GCA_006410615.1 of Neotragus moschatus. Lineage (NCBI taxonomy): Eukaryota > Metazoa > Chordata > Mammalia > Artiodactyla > Bovidae > Neotragus > Neotragus moschatus. The sequence goes on from SJYA01002074.1 coordinate 21,153, forward strand.
CTGTTTCTTTGATTTATAGTCTTTCATTTTTTATACTTTTTCTTATTTATTTGTTGTTCCTTTTGAAGCTTCCTATGATGGAAGCTTTCCTTTTATTTTCAGCCTTTTCTTGAGGTTGTTTACCAACACTTTATCTTAAATAAGGACCTCAATTCCCCCTCATTTTTTTTGCTAGTAATTTTGGATGATGTCATGGAAACTGTGAAGGCTAGGTTATAGAGAGTCTGAATTGCATTATGATCCTCTCAAACATAGCCATTGCAAGAATGTACCACCATTTTTTTTTACCTGTTCTTTTAACGATGGACATTTGAGAAATTTCTAGATTTTGACAATTAAGAATAAAGCTTCTAAAAGATCTCCGTACAGGTCTTTGTGTGTTTTCATTTCTCTTGAATAAATACCCAAGATCGAAATTTCTGGGCAATATGGTTGGTGTATGTTTATGAGATTTGAATTTTTTTTTAAATGGTAGTAACATTTTGCCTTTCTTCACCATTGCATTTCAGTTTTTTTGCTCTGCATCTTTTCCAGCACTTGCTATTGTCAGTACTTAAAAAAAAAGTCATTCTACATATTAAGGAATAATTACAATAGGAAAGGAACAATAAGAAAAGCAAATAGAACAAAAACAAAAATTAAAAGAAAAAAAATTTTTAAGGGAAAAATCCACAGCACTGCAGAAGGCCAACACAGAGGTAGAAGTACGTAAGGGAAATTAAAAGTGTGATTTAAAAAAAGAGAGAGAGAAATAAAGTTTCAAGGTGGTAGTTCTTCTTAAGTGTAAAGTCTGTCCCACATGGGTGGGATTGGCCAGTGCCCTGTGAAAGTTTCCTAGTTGGGAGGACTTGTGCCTGTGTTCTGGTCAATGGAGCTGGAGCTCGTCTCACCAGTGGGAAGTGTCATGTCCAGTAGTAGCTTTAGGGTGTCTATAGGTTTCATATAGCTTTGGGCAGCCTGTCTGCTAGTATGCATTGAATTTCTGTTTTGTTGAAGAACCAGCATCGGGTATCTGGGCACTTGTGCTTGCTGACACAGCTGGTAGGAATGTAAATTGCAGCCTCTATGGAAGACTGTATGGAGATTCCTTTAAAAACTAGAATGAAACTACTATATGACCCAGCAATATCACTTCTAGGCATATTCCCCGAGGAACCCAAAATTGAAAGACACATGTACCGCAGTGTTCACTGTAGCACTATTTACAATAGGTAGGACATAGAAGCAACCGAGATGTTCATTGACAGATGAATGGATAAGTAAGTTGTGGTAGATATTTACAATTGGCTATTTTACATATGGCAGTGTATATGCTTCCAGGCTACTTTCTCCATTCATCTCACCCTCTCCTACCTGTGTCCATAGTCTGTTTTCTATATCTGTGTCTCCACTGCAACCCACAAATAGGTTCATCAATACCATCTTTCTAGATTTCATATATATATTTTAATATAGAATATTTGCTTTTCTCTTTCCGACTTACTTCACTCTGTATAATAGGCTGTGAACTCATCTGAGTCAGTTCTAATGAGGTGGATTAAGCTCCAGCCAGTATTCTGGCCTAGAGTGTATTAACCTACGCTCCAGTATCCTGGCCTAGAGAATTCCATGGAATGTATAGTCCATGGGGTCACAGAGTTGGACATGACTGAGTGACTTTCATGTCAATAAAATTTTGTCTTTTTTTTCTTTGAAATTTTATAATGTTGGTTTCCATTTCACTCTAAGATCTCATTAAAATTTTGTTTTATGTGTGAAATAAGTATTGAGGTCTTCTGGGTATTTGCTTATTTAATGAATGTTCACTTATTCTCACACTTTGTTGAAAAGTTTATACTTTTTCTCCATTAACCTCCATTATCTTTTCTTTTAAGAAGGCAATTAACCAGGTAAAATGTATGAATCTATTTCAGAAACTCTGTTCTATTCCATTTATCTATATGCTTATCCTTATGGTAATACTGCATGTCTTGATTACTGCAGCTTCATTATAATGCTTGAAATTAGGTAATGTGAAACGTGCAAATCTATTTTCCTTTTCCAAATTTTCTTGAAGTTCTCCAGGTCTACTTTTTCCTTATGAATTTTATAATGCTTGTGAATTTCTAAAAAAGCAAAACTAAACTTTCTATTGCTATTGCATTGAATCTATGATAACTTTAGGGGAGAACTGACATGTTAACATTTGGCATTATTATAAATGGTGCTAATTTTTAAATTTTATCTTTTATTTTCAGCTGCTTGTTGTCTATGATAGAGTCGATTTTCATATATTGACTTTGTATGCTGTGACTCTGTTAAGCTAAATTAATTTAGTCACTTTAAAAAAATTGCTTTTTTTTTTTTTTAAATATTTCTACAATCACTTGCAAATGAAGGCTGGTGGGTTTTCTGCTCTTGAAAAATTTTAGGTCTTTGGTTCATTTTTATTTTTTATTGTTCTAGCCGGTATCTAAAATACAATGTTTAAAATGGAGGCATGAGGAATGGGAGTGCATGTCCTAATCTTGTTCCTGATCTTTGGAGCAAATTATTCAACTTACATTGCACTTAATAGCAAAAGACTGTATGCTGAAAACTATAAAATGCTAATGAAAGAAATAAAAAAATGTTCTCAATGAATAGAGAGAAATACAATACTTATGAATTTGATGACTCAAACTTGATGACTCAACATGACAAAGATGTCATTTCTTCTCAAATTGATCCATAGGTTTAATGCAATTGCTGTCAAAATTCCAGCTTGATTCTTTATAGTTAGACAATCTGATCTTAAAATTTAAATGAAGAGCAAAGGAACAGCCCAATATAATTATTTTTAGAAAGAATGACACAGCCTGAATTTAGACTCACTACTTATCAACAATAATCAAGATAGTATAGTACCAATGTGGGGATAGGAGGTTGTGAATTCATGGATTAATAAAATACAGTAAAACTCAGAATTAGGTCTGCACAAGTACAACCAATTGATTTTAAACAAATGTACAAAAGCAATCAATGGAGAAAGGACAATCTTTTCAATAAATGGTGTTGGAATAATTGGACTTTTATGGACAAAAACAGACAAACTAAGCAAACTTCAACCTAAACCTCACATCTTATACAAAAATACACTCAAAATGGAGCATAGATCAAAATGAAAAATGTTAGAGTTTTGGAAAAAAGCCACAGAAGAACTATTCATGAGTAGTATCAGGCAAAATGTTCTTAGATAACATGAAATGCACAATGCATATATTGAAAGATTGAGGAATTGGATCTATATCAAAATTCAAAAATCAACAGCATAAGCAAATACCACTACACACCCATTAAATGGTACATTTAAAGAAGACTAGTAATACTAAATGTTGGCAATATACTGAAGCAACTGGGGCTCTTAACATCACAAATGGGAGTGTAAAATAATACAATCACTTTGGAAAACGGTTTGAAAATTTTTAAAGATAAACACCCTATCTCCAGCAATCTCACTTCTAAATGTTTACCTAAGACAAACCAGAAAATATATTCACACATAAATAACTCAAATGTTCATAACAGTTTCATTTACAATAGCTGCAAACTGGAAACAATTCCCACCAACTGGTGATGGGATTAAAATAAGTGGTACATCTATACAGTGAAATACTACTTGCCAATAAAAAGAAGTAAAATGGTAATATTCATCATAATGAATCTCAAAATAATTATACTGAGAGAAGTCATTCACAACAGTGTATATATAATATGACTTGTATTTTCTAAATTTACAGGAAAAGGAAACTAATCTGTATTGTCAAAAAGCATATCAGTAGTTGTCTGTGGCCAAAGGCACAGAGAAAAATGGATTCCAAAGGAGCAGAAGAAATCATTGGAGGTAATTGAAATGAAATGCTTGACTTCATAGTGACTGTGGCTTCATGGTTTCAAATTAATCACTGTGAACTTTCTATTTCCCCTAAATCCTGACAAAAATGAAGTGTCAGCTGTGTTACATGCAACACTGTAAAAAAAAAAAAAAAACTGATTCTTTAATTGTAAGATGAACATGGACTGAGAGGAGAATATGCAAAAAATATTTTTTTAGGCTTTTCAGAGTGCAATGATTCTGATAACTTGAAATAATGCTTACAGGGACTCTGAAACTGTATCTGGCAGCATTATAAATATATGATCCCAGTTATGATCAGGAGGCTTGCCAGGTAGGATGGGTCTTCTGCCAGTGATGTCTCTTCGGAGTCACAGTGAAGAACTGTGAAGACTATGCTCACCAAAGAGAAATGAATGCCTGGTACACACACTGGCTTGGCAAAATTTTCACTTTTGAAGTTCCATGTGGTTCTTTTGCATATTACAGAGTCATCATTTTTGGTTTTATGTGATTATATATGTTTTCAAATTGTATTTTATCTTTTTAAATAAAATAATACTATAGTCGTGTCTACTGATTCCCATATCTTAAATCTTAATGATTCTGTTTCTGTTGTCTCCACTGGTTCCCACTGTACATTTGGTATTTAGTTACTTCCTTGGTGCTGTTCATTATTTTTCAATGTGTACTTGTTATCATATTTATTGTTCAGTGGGAATAACAGGCTTGAGTTGTTTGTTTATTCAGTTCACCAAGAGGTACCACCTTATATTCAAGTTCAAGGCTTGAGACTCTCTATCTCCAGGGATCTGAGAGATCTGTACAAGACTTGGTCACTGTATGTTTCTCTTATCCTGAGGATATATGTAAAATTTATCCATCAGAATTCTCATCTGGTTGTGTCTTAGGCCTCGAAGTATGTTCCTCCCCTCCCAAGACACCGCTAAATGCAAACCTATGTTGGTAAGATTTCCTTCTGGCCCGTCAGATTCTCTCATTGCTGAAGTATACATGAGTGTTAGGTTTACTTCTCTGGGTTCTCACAGTTCCTGAGGAAGCAATTCCTTATTATCCTGTAACCTCTATTTAAGAAATCTTAAACATCTTATCATTTGTTTTAGTTGTGCTCACTATATGATTGGTTCAAATTACTAAACCTGCCATAATTGGAGCAGAAATCTCAAAGGTAAAGGTAAATTATATTCATGTGTGTGGAAGATTAGATTTGCACAAATGTACACAGGTAACACCATATACAACAGGGGATATACTCACCTCCTTCATCCTTGCTCAGATGTTATCTTCCTAATGAGGCCTGCACTGACACTTCCTGCCCTGGCATGTTAAGCTTCATTGCTCTTTTTTTTTTTTTTTTCTTCATGACACTATGCCCTTCAAATTGTCTGAATCACTAACTTGTTGATTTTATTATCATTTCTCTGTTATCAGATAAATTCTATGAGGGCAGATACATCAGATGCTTGTCTTTTACATTTCTAATGGCTTATGCCGTTCTCTGTAATACAATAACTCAATATAATTTTTGATTGAAATAACTGCAAGTTGGTTTCACAGCAGTGAAGGAGACAGCACTGGGAAGGAGACAGCAGTGNTTATCATTTCTCTGTTATCAGATAAATTCTATGAGGGCAGATACATCAGATGCTTGTCATTTACATTTCTAATGGCTTATGCCGTTCTCTGTAATACAATAACTCAATATAATTTTTGATTGAAATAACTGCAAGTTGGTTTCACAGCAGTGAAGGAGACAGCACTGGGAAGGAGACAGCAGTGCGGTGGGGAAAGCTGAACACGCATCTCCCTCATCTACAAGTAGGCGGTGGGAGTCAGCACTCCATTTTTGCCAGAGCTGTGTCAAGAGTGCTCAGCAGGAAACTGAAGAAACACATACACACCCACCTGGTGTTATAGCAACAACACAGCAGGAGACTTCCTCCAAAAAAATCTGGAATGTGATCTAGAATACAATCATGTTCCGAATATTTATAACATAATCAAAAATCACTCATCATACCAAGAACCAGAAAAGTAAAAACTTCAGTGAGATTAAACATAATATGCCCACATCAAGACGCAAAGAATCTAGAAATCATCTGTCAAGGATTTAAAACAGCCTTCAAAGAAATGTTTCAACAAGCAACCATTAACTTCCTTGACACAAATTTTAAAAATAGAAAATTTCAGCAAAGAAACAAAAGGCAAAAAATAATAATGTGAAAATGACATAACTGAAAATACAGACACTGAAGTTAAAAATTAAAACTTGCTGGATGATCTCAGTAGTCTAATAGAGATGACAGATGATAGACTCAATAAACTTTAGCAAAGATAAATATAAATAAATGATCTAAACAAAAGGAAAATAGATTGGAAAAAAAGTTCGGATCTACAGGGATTTGTGGGATAGTAACAAGCTAACATTCATATTTTGGGAGTTCTAGAGGAAAGGAGAAAGGAGTACTGAGTAAACACTCAAAGAAATGAAGTCTGAAAACTTCCCAAATTTGATGAAAGATGTAAAGCTACAGGTGTAGGAAGCTGAGCAAACTCAAACAGGATAAACCCAGAGAAGTCCATGCTGCTGCTGCTAAGTCGCTTCAGTCGTGTCTGACTCTGTGCGACCCCATAGACGGCAGCCCACCAGGCTCCCTCATCCCTGGGATTCTCCAGGCAAGAACACTGGAGTGGGTTGCCATTTCCTTCTCCAATGCATGAAAATGAAAAGGGAAAGTGAAGTCACTGAGTCGTGTCCAACTCTCAGCGACCCCATGGACTGCAGCCCACCAGGCTCCTCCGTCCATGGGATTCTCCAGGCAAGAGGACTGGAGTGGGGTGCCATTGCCTTCTCTGAGAGAAGTCCATACCACAACACAAATAAGCAAAGTTCTGAAAATTAAAGGAAAGAAAAATCTTAAAAGCACTGATGGAGGAAGTATCATTATTTATTATTTTAAAAAGCCATAAGATTTTTCAAGTACTGAAACCAAAGAATAGTCTAATGTAAATTCTACATTTGGCAGAAACAGCCTTCAGAAATGAAGGTGAAATAAAGACACTTTAGATGAAGGAAAACTGAAAGAAATTTTCCCCAACAAATCCACCTTTAAATGATGGCAAAAGTAAGTTCCCTAAATATAAAGCAAATAATAAAAAGACATTGATTAGGGAAGCTTGTGTCGGAGTTCTGTTGGACAACAGCAGATGAATGGATAAGAAAGCTGTGGTACATATATACAATGGAGTATTACTCAGCCATTAAAAAGAATTCATTTGAATCAGTTCTAATGAGGTGGATGAAACTGCAGCTGATTATACAGAGTGAAGTAAGCCAGAAAGAAAAACACCAATACAGTATACTAACACATATACATGGAATTTAGAAAGATGGTAATGTTAAACCTGTATGCAAGACAGCAAAAGAGACACAGATGTATAGAACAGCCTTTTGGACTCTGTGGGAGGTGGGATGATTTGGGAGAGTGGCATTATAACATGTATGATATCATGGATGAAACGAATCACTGGTCTAGGTTCGATACAGGATGCAGGATGCTTGGGACTGATGCATGGGGATGATCCAGGGAGATGGTGTAGGGTGGGAGAGGGGAGAGGGGGTAGGGATTGGGAGCTCATATGCACCCGTGGCTGATTCATGTCAATGTATGGCAAAACAAATACAGTATTGTAAAGCAAAACAAACTAATAAATAAATAAACACATATATACAAGTGACTCAAGAAATTCACTTGGATATATAATAGTTAACTCAAAGTCAAAAGATGTGAAAAAAAAGACATTGAACTCTAGCAATTAAAAATAAATAAAATGAAAATTAAAAGGGAGCATATCAAAACATGTGAGATTAAGTTAAAGTAGTGCTAAGGGGGAAATTTATAGCACTGAATGCTTACATGACTAAAGAAGAAAGTTCTTAGAATACATGTAGGATTTTTGAAAGAAAAGAAAAAAGTAGAAGATGGCTCTACTTGATATTAAGACTTATTATACAGTTGAAGTCATCAGAATGCTGTGGTACTGGTGGAAGAAAAGATACATTGATCAAATGAAGCTAAACAAAAAATCTAGAAGAAGCCCTACATAAGTATGCCAAACATTTTTTTTAAGGTACAGAAGCAGTCCAATGGAAGAAGGAAATCTTTTCAACAAAGGTTCTGGAGTAACTGGACAACCATAGATGGGGGAGCCATCTCAAGCCTGTATGCCACACCTTACACAAGCATTTACTCAAAGTAGATCTTGGACTTCAATGTATAATGTAGAACTATAAACAGTAAACCTTTCTACAAAAGGAGAAAATGTTCGAAATATGGGACTTTCAAAATTTTCTGGGAATTGACACTAAAACTACAATACATAAAGATTCATCCAACTATTATTTTGAAAATACTGTGTTCCAAACATGTTTTGAATCATTTACTACATATATATATATATATATAATATATACAGAGACACATACATACGTAGATGCACACATACATGTATTTTAAAACATTTTTTAAATGTGTGAAATTAAAAAAAAAGGTGATACAGTTCAATTNGCCAGAAGAGCCTTCTCTCTCCTGCACACCAGAATTCTCAGCATGGCATACTTGGGGGCTTCTGGCTGACAGTTAAAGCCCTGAGTACCCAGTCTCCCTCCCACAGGCTGAGGGTCTGAGAGTGAAGTGAGTACCCTGAATAGGGTTTGGCCACAGTCCCACAGCAGAGACTCAGGCTGGCAGGGCCTGGAGCAGCCCACAGTCTTCTTGGTAGGGGATTAGCTATCGAGATGGCTGAGACAGATTTCAGGAGAGGAGAACAAGTGGGATCCCAGCAGCTAAAAATGGGTAAGAAGGAACTGGAGGAAAGGAGGAGGAGGAAGGAAGGGGAGGGTTAGTTAGTGATCCAGAGCAGGAAGCCCCAGCACACCAGCCAAGGAGTGGGCAGGGCTGTGAGGGCAGTGGGAAGCGCGCAAAGAAGGCTAGGGGAGGAGAGTCACGGGACCTGCACGGTGAAGGGGAGGGAGGCTGGCCGGAGCAGGCAGGGCTGGGCCCGGCTGGGGTGCTCCTGAAGCCAGCTGGGGCAGAGGCTGTTTATTTGGTTTCTCATTAACCAAAGGAAGTGCCTGGATCAGATGGGGCCTCTGCTGTTTGACTGCTTGCCCAGAGCAGGGCCCCTGCCTGGGCCAGGGGTCTCTACCCAAGGCTGGTTTAGGCCAGATTGATTTCTCTAACTGAAGGGGATCTGGATTGGGTAGAGCCCTTCTCACACGTCACCAACTGAGTGTCCTTGGGTGGCTCACCACCCAGCTGGGACACTGGCTGCCCCCACCGTCTCAGTGGGGGATCGAGTTTCTGGGGGCCTGTTGGAAGTAGCTGTGGGAATGTGAAGTAAAATCTCTGGGAGAGGGCAAAGCAAAGTATGGGGCAACTTCTCCAACAGCCTAGATTTGTGACCTCTGTTGTCACTTGATCTGGCCTGCGAGCCGAGGCTGCTGTTGGTCTGAACTCCATGTCTGTGCTTTGCCGGCCACACAGCACCACTCAGTAGCCCTTTGTGGCAGAGTGTCCTTCACCTGGACCATGCCTGCCACTGAAATAAAAAATGCACTTTTACACGTGTTATCTCACTGAATTTCATAAACTTCCCTGTGAGGGTAGGAGGTGAAGAATTCTTGGCTTCATATTTGAGATGAGGAAACAGACCTATTGCAAGAACACACATCAAGTGAACGCAAGTCCGAGGCTTCAAGCCCAGGTCTTTTACTGTACTGTGAGCAAACAGAAGTTGCTAGAGGGTGGTTCTCCTCCACCCCACCCTTACACACACACACACACATACACTCCTTGCCCACCTTGGGTGAGACTGAGGAAGTGTGCTTCCTTGTGGCTCTTGACGAAGGGGAGCCATTCCCTCCTCATTCCCTTACTGTCTGTGTGGGTCAGGGAGGGGCCAAGCCTAGCTAGCTGGAGGCAGGGGGTGTGAGCTTTCTGTGGTAGGGCCCCAGACTGGCCCCACCCTCAGCTCTCCTTCCTGTTCCAGCTGGGCCTAAACTCCCTCCCGGTGAGTCAGGGATAGAGGATGCTTCCCAGGTGAGGGTGGGGCTGCTTGGCTTCCTCCACATGCTGAGTCCAGATCACCAATGAAGCCAAGCTGAGCAGGTGCTCATCAGGCCTCAGTTTCCCTGAATGGCTAGGCCTTGTGGGGCTGAAAGGCCAGGGCTTTTAGGACTTACTGCACTGATCAATTTTAAGCTCCCAGCCTCCCTGAGGCACCAGGGATGTGGATGGCCTGACACCCTCTAGTCAGGGACATGAGCATGAACCAAAGAACCCAAGAAAAGACCCTGCCCTACTGGGACCATCCTAGGTTGGGCCCTGTTGAGAAAGCGGCCCTTTGGCCACCTGGCATCAATCACTCTCGGAAATCCGGCCTGCCTGCCTGCCTGCCTGGTCTCCTGTCCTGCCCAGGCACGTCACAGTCCCACTGACACCCTAGCTGAGTCAGCCCCAGCCTGCTGGGGGACCCTCCTCGCCCATCTGCTGCCAGCCTCCTGTACAGCTGGCCATCAGATCTGGGGAGTGAGGGCCTCAGCTGGTGCTTGTTAGGTTGGCTCCCCCTTTGGGAGGCTGCTGAGGGGGAGACCAACCCCCATCCAGGACAGGGGTCATAGAACCCAAACTGAAAGCAATTTAAGGGCATGGGGGAGACGGTAA
>SJYA01002074.1:31886-51414 GCA_006410615.1 Neotragus moschatus
ATTATAGGTTCTGTTTCCAATGGTTAATTATCTAGCTGGCAAAGAGAAAGGAAAGAGGGAAAGCTGGGTGGGGAGGGGGGGGCGGGGGATTGGGGGGAGAGTGGATAAGGAATGTGTGAATGGGTAGGGAAGGGCAGGAAAAGTTTGCCATGGGGCCTTTTGAAAGAGCCCCGAGCTGAGAGGCTGGAGCCCAGGGCCTGTCCAGATCTACCATGCCTCTTTCTGACTAGGGGCAAGCAGGTCCCTGCCTCTTTGGGCCTCAGCTTCCCTGTCTGGGTAATGAGGAGTAGGATTACATTTCTTCAGTTATTCAGATAATATTTACTGAACACCTACTGTATGCCAGTCAGCAATCTGGGCACTAGGGTGTGGTGATGAACAGGATAGTCATGGTCTCTGCCCCCAGGGGCCTCACATTCTAGAATGACCTTTAAGTGCCTGATTAGTTCTTAAAGTGCTTCTATGGTGATGTGAGAGGCAGAATGGAGGATACAGAGATTAAAAGCTTGGGTACTAAAGTTAGCCTTCCATGTGTTCATTCATCCATTTTTTAACAAGTATTGAATGCCTGGCACCAATAAAGGGTAGTTGTTGCTTCTCCCACGCAGTGTGGAGTGGCCAATTAACCTCTGGGACTGTGCTTTCCAGGGATCATTCTTGTTTTGAGAGTGGCCCCAAGCTCTGGCTAGTCCCATCTTCACTGACCAAAGCTGGCCTTTTGCAAAGTTCCTAAACATCATCATCAGAAGTTATCTTGAGGTCTCACTCCCAATCTACATCCCCTATCCCCAGTCTCACCCAGGCTGGGGTCTGAGCAAAATATACCCATGATAAATACGTCCCAAAGCCAAAGTAGAAAAGATGTGTGCCCTCAGCCCTTATCTACTGCTGTGGCTCCATAGGCTGGTCTCTACCAGCCTTTCCCAGGAGCAGTAGGTAAATACCTGGATTCTGGCCAGGGCCCTAGGGAGAAGCTCCAGGTGGCTCCTTTGCTCCCAGGGTACCAGGAGCAGCCAAGGAGACTGCGAGCCACCCTGAACTGGGGTGTGTCTGCCGACTGGATTCTGATGGACAGAGCCCTTGTTCTTGGGGGGACCAGTGGGTTGCCTCCCTCACTGCCCTCATGCTTGTTCAGTAGAATCTGAGAAGTCAGAGGCCAGGAAATGGTAGAGCTAGGACTTTCCTGAGAGTCCTTTCTAGATCAAATGTGTCATGGGGAAACTGAGACCCAATACCAGAAGGGACTTACTGAGAGGCCTGTGAAGAGCGCTGATAGGGCCACCTCTTCCCTCACAGGTCTCAGATGTGGGCCCTCTTTGCACACAGCTGTTTTGTTCTCCCAGAATCCCCAGGAGCCCTTTTGAGTGAACCAAACAAACCTGTATACACACAGTATTTATATTGACAAACAATGTAAGTTTATACAAGGCAATTGCCAAAAGAACACATAATCCTGAGGAAAATATGGTCCTGAGAGGTTTATGCCTGGTCAAAGCAGATCTGGAAAAGCAAATGCACTAACAGTTTGCCCCCTCCCTGGGGCCCCTCTCCTGTGGCGCCGCATGCAGCTCTGAAGTCACTCTTTGACAAGGACAGCCTGACAGCCTGGAGGTCTCTGTAGCGGCCAGACCAAGGATTGGGCATCTCGAGGCTGGGTGGGGCCCTAAAGGTCTCGGGATTCATCCTTCCCTGGGAACCCAAGGCAGTGGTCCCACCTGCCTTACACACCTCCAGGACCTCCCCCACCTGGGCAGCAGGCCTTTCTGGACAGCCTGACTCTTAGCTGTCCTTGCCCTGTCTTCAGGCCCCCTGCACACACTAATAGCCATGGCAGTAACATGCTTTCACATGCAAATTGCTATGGAATTCTCAGCCCCTGCCTGTGCCCCAGCCCCCAAGGCCTCCCCCTGGGTAGATTCAGAGAAGAGAATGGAATCTTTCAAGCTGTTTGGGCGTTTAGAGACCTACTAGTCCAGCCCCCTAGTTGGATGGATGGGAAAACTGAGGTCCAGAGAAGGGAAGAAGGAACTGCCCAGAGTCACACAGAGAGTTTACCAGGACTGGCCCTCACCTAGGTCTCGTGACTTTCAGCCCATTGCCCCTTCACATCACCCCACAGCTTCCCAATCCCTCTTCTCCCACCCCACCCCCATCCAAGGCTGTTAATTGTGGGCTCTGGGATCCCTCCCTTTAGCACAGACACTCATCCAGGGCACTCTCTGTGGAGCCTAGGAGTGTAGAATCTGGAAAACAAAAGGCCAGAGGTGCCCATGACTTAAGGGCACTGCCAAGGGAAGGGAGCCTTTCTCCTTTCAAACAGGCAACAGGCAGGATTTGCTCACTTCTCTCTCTCTGTGTACGCCCCACCTCCAGTACCCTGATCCTGGCCAAACTGCTCTTGTCCTCCACAGCAGGCCTGCCAAGCCATGCCAAGCCTTTTCCTGGGCTCTAGCCCCACAGATCTCCCAAGCTTTGTGTATCATCACACTGCTGGAGTTGCCACCAGAAAAGCCTGGACCCTGGAAGACCCTGGGAGGCCCCGGGGACCCAGATCCCAGCTAGGATATGGAAAAATCTCCTTTCTCTTCTCTTCAACTGAAACAAGATTGGAATTTTCTGAATCAAGCTTTACAGTTCAGTTCAGTTCAGTCGCTCAGTCGTGTCCGACTCTTTGCGACCCCATGAATCACAGCATGCCAGGCCTCCCTGTCCATCACCAACTCCCAGAGTTCACTCAGACTCACATCCACCGAGTCAGGGATGCCATCCAGCCATCTCATCCTTGGTCGTCCCCTTCTCCTCCTGCTCCCAATCCCTCCCAGCATCAGAGTCTTTTCCAATGAGGCAACTCTTCGCATGAGGTGGCCAAAGTACTGGAGCTTCAGCTTTAGCATCATTCCTTCCAAAGAAATCCCAGGGCCGATCTCCTTCAGAATGGACTGGTTGGATCTCCTTGCAGTCCAAGGGACTCTCAAGAGTCTTCTCCAACACCACAGTTCAAAAGCATCAATTCTTTGGCGCTCAGCCTTCTTCACAGTCCAACTCTCACATCCATACATGACCATAGGAAAAACCATAGCCTTGACTAGACGGACCTTAGTCGGCAAAGTAATATCTCTGTTTTTGAATATGCTATCTAGGTTGGTCATANTCTCCAACACCACACTTCAAAAGCATCAGTTTTTCAGTGCTCAGCCTTCTTCACAGTCCACTCTCACATCCATACATGACTACTGGAAAAACCATAGCCTTGACTAGATGGACCTTAGTTGGCAAAGTAATGTCTCTGCTTTTGAATATGCTATCTAGGTTGGTCATAACTTTTCTTCCAAGGAGTAAGCATCTTTTAATTTCATGGCTGCAGTCACCATCTGCAGTGATTTTGGAGCCCCCCAAAATAAAGTCTGACACTGTTTCCACTGTTTCCCCACCTATTTCCCATGATGAGATGGGATGGGATGCCATGATCTTCATTTGAATGTTGAGCTTTAAACCAACATTTTCACTCTCCACTTTCACTTTCATTAAGAGGCTTTTTAGTTCCTCTTCGCTTTCTGCCATAAGGGTGGTGTCATGTGCATATCTGAGGTTATTGATACTTCTCCTGGCAATCTTGATTCCAGCTTCTGATACAAAGGAATTTATTTACAAGGCAGAAGCAGACTCACAGACTTGGAGAAAAAACTTGTGGTAGCCAGAGGAGGAAGGTGGGGGGTAGGGATGGATTGGGAATTTGGGATTGACATGTACCTAGTGTTATATTTGGAATAGATAACCAACAAGGACCTACTGTAAAATAAATAAAATGATAAATTAAAATAAAAAATTTTAAAAATATTTTAAAATTATATCTCCTTTATATTAGAATAATAGTGGTGCCAGGGCATATAAGTTAATTCTATAGTATGTTAAATGCTTTGTACACAAAGAGATTATTTTGTTGGAAGCACTCTGATTTTGAAACCAGGCAGGACCCTGTGGGGCTCCCAGGCACAGAAACCTTTCTGTGTCTCTTGTTTCTTATTTGTTGGGAATAGTCTTCAGCCTCCATGACCTTCCCTGATTCCAAATGGCAGGTTCAAACAGTTGCTAATCAGGAAAAGGAGGAGACACAAAAGCAAGGCAGGAGAAGTCAAGAAACACAAGTGCCGCCTTGGGAGAATCCTGGTACCAGCTCAAGAGATACACATAACAATATTTTTGAGCTCTTCTGCAGAACTAAAATCTCCAACAAATGGAAAATATTAACTACTTGATGACATATTATTTATTCCAGAAAGAGGTCACAGTTTAATAACCTTGAGAACCACAGAAGCTCAATGGGAGACCAAATGAGACCAGATTAAAGGAATGCAAGCCCTGTAGACATTTTAATTCCTATCAGCAACCTCACCCTTGAAACAGTGCCATGAAACTCCTTATAAAATCCCCCTTGGCGGGACACACAGTTTTGAGGCAATGAATCTACTATGTTCCCTTTTGCCTAGCAAAGTAATAAAGCAATTCTCTTATTCTTCATCTAAAACCCTTCTCTAAGATTTGATTTGGCACCAGTGCACAGTGATTGAGTTTTGGCATCAGTTTTTTCCATTTTTATTTTCCATCAGTCTGTGATTTTTAAATGTTCAGGGTTCTTTTATTTACCATCTGAAGGATGAATCTATTTGCACTATTTACTATCTTTCTTAAGGCAATCTGCATTTCTTTGTTTCTTAGACTGTAAACAATGGGATTAAGCAGAGGTGTCAGCACTGTATATGTCACAGCCATCAGCATATCTTCACGGAATGAGTCACTGCTCTTGGGCCTCAAATAGACAAAGCCAGCAAATCCATAGTGTATGCACACCACAGTGAGGTGGGAGGAACAAGTTGAGAAGGCCTTGTACCTCCCCTGGGCTGAAGGCATCTTCATAACTATGGACCCAATGAAGACATAGGAAATCATAATTAAAATAAAGCTGCCCACCAGTACAAAGGCAGAGAGCACAAAAATAGCCATTTCATAAGACAGAGTATAGTCACAAGCAAGGCAGACCACAGGCGAGATGTCGCAAAAGAAGTGCTGGATGGTGTTGGAGTCACAAAAAGATAGGTTGAATACAATGGTGACAATGCACATGGAAACCAGGAACCCAACCAACCAAGCAGCCATCATCAGCTGAAAGCAGATCTTACGGGGCATGAGGATGGAGTAGTGCAGAGGGTTGTGAATAGCAGTGTAACGGTCATAGGACATGGCGGCCATGATGAAGCAGTTGTTGCCCGACAAGCCAAAGAAGAAAAACATCTGTGTGGCACACTCAGGAATAGAAATGGACTTACTGTCTGATAGCAAGTCCACCAACATGCGAGGGATGATCACCATAGTGGTACAGGTTTCTGAAAAGGAGAGGCCACAGAGGAAAAAGTACATGGGGATGTGAAGGCTGTGATTGACCTTGACGGCCACCATTATGGACACATTTGCAGCTAGAATGGTCACATGGGAAAAGAAAACCATCACAAAGAGGAGATCTTGCAGGTCCGGGAAACTGGAAAATCCCCACAGAAGGAATGTGCTCACTGTAGTATGATTGTCCATCCTCCTGGTGCACATAGCGACTCTCTTTCAAAGGTGGAGGTTTATTGAAGTGAAGACTCTGAGATGAGTATAAACTATCCTTAGGGACTGATGTCACCTAGACGCTAATCAAGAGAACCTGAACTTCAAGGCACCTCTTCATGAGAGAGCCTGAAGCAGTGATTCTAAAGGCAGTTGACTGAAGTCAAGTTCAGAAAGTAGTGAGAANAAAGGTGGAGGTTTATTGAAGTGAAGACTCTGAGATGAGTATAAACTATCCTTAGGGACTGATGTCACCTAGACGCTAATCAAGAGAACCTGAACTTCAAGGCACCTCTTCATGAGAGAGCCTGAAGCAGTGATTCTAAAGGCAGTTGACTGAAGTCAAGTTCAGAAAGTAGTGAGAATAATTCTAGTATGGGACTCTGTATTAATGACATAGAGTGAACCCAAATATCTTCTTAGATTATACTCACAAAGCCATTCTAATCTCTCTTTTCCAAACTATATCTGCATGTAAGAAGAAAATATGAATAAAATTACTTTATTCTCATCCACAGGATTTATTGATTGTATTCAATGCTTCTTGAGATATAATGTTAACCTGGTACTCACAGGTGCCTCATAAACTATTGGCTGAATGAATAAAATAATCCAATCATTGAAATCACTTAAAATAAATATTAAACTTTTAAAGAATTAGGGAGATGGGTGAAATTATCCAAAAGACCTCTGACTTTCCCTTCAAAGAGTCTTTTCATCAGTGCACTAAAAGTGACAATGATCTGACCACATAAATGAATTTAGCATGTAATTTCTGCAGAGTTTCTAACCACACAAATATTTGGAGCTTGAGATACATAATATCATTAGTTCTTAAGACACAATAAATTTCAAATTTCTTAATTTCTCAATGAAGTTCTTTTCCAGATGCCCAAATAATATTAATGGACTAGCTTGGAGTCAAAATGATTCTGAAGGTACTGTCTCATTTAGAGTGGCATATTCTGGTAATAATGTTCTAATCAAATTTTGACTCTTTTAGCAAAACCTCCAGGACATTTTCTAGCAGATGTACTTGTTATGTGGTCTGCTTGGAAGTGCAGACCTGAATGGAATAAACTCAAATTCTTCAGATCAATTTGGCAAATCATATGTCTATTTCAATTTTTCATTAAACATTTGATCTCATAAGAGGTAAGGGGAGAAATGTGACATGAAAACTCTCCATAGAATTTTGATTTTTAACTTCAGTCATTGTTAAAGGGAAGGGGGAAGAAAAATAGTAAGGAATGAGTGGTGGAAAAAGAAGGGTACAAGAGAAATAGAGAAACACTAGCTAGAAATTATTCTGTAGGACTAACACATATTTTGCCATTTGAAGAGTTACCATTTTCTTTTTGCACTGTAGTTATGGGGATAGAATACAAGAGGAGTCAGGCTAGGTGACCAACATCCACCTATTACCCATAATGTGTCAGACATGAGACAGAGAGAAAGCTATTTCATATGGTCCTCACAAATCTCTGTGAGGATATTTTTCATTCTGATTTTATAAGATCAAGTGAGTTATAGAGTGGTTAAGTGATTATGGAAGTCATGCGTTTGTTCAACACATATTGACTAAATGAATACAATGGGCTAGATAATGTTATACATGAGAAACACAAAATGTAACCAGACACATAGGATCTCTGTGATGTGAGAGTGAATGGCTACTTTGGTTTGTGGAGTCTAGGACATCCTCTCTGAGGAGGTAACATGCTTAAATGGCGAACAGAATGGCCATAAGCAACCAGCAGGTAAAGATTAGGGGAAAGAGCATTAACCGCATGGTTCACAACCAATTCAAGGACTCTAAGGTGGGAAACTCATCTACCCAAGCAATCTTCCTAGACCCAAATGGCTTGTCTTTGTGACTACTCCACTCTCCTCTGAAGGTTTTTGTCTATTTACCTCTAAAGGAAACTTTTTCAATTTTTATTGCTTTAGCTATCACTTACCTTGTATGACTCTCCAATTCTGACTTTTATGGTATAGAAAGCTCCAATTTCCTTTGGCACATTTCCAGGCCAAAATGCCCTCAAAGTATTGAATGTAGGATTTTCAGACCAGAATTGGCCACATTTCCCATACATGTCAGAGTTCCCTTCCGTACTTCCTATTTGAGTTAGTTACCGACATCAGAGAGCTACCTAAGATTTCATTTTTTAGTCCTCCTCCATTTTCATAATTCCAGATGACTTGTTTGCCATCTTTATCATCTTTAAAAAAAAATTACCCCTGCTATTTTCCTGGACCTATCCCACAGAGTGTATATGGTGCTCCCTTAGTTGGCTATTTGTCACAAGTTCCCTGTGTTTTCATTTTATTTACCACATTGTGACTTGTTGTTAGATTTCCAAATACAGAATATATCACTGCTGCTGCTGCTATGTTGCTTCAGTTGTGTCCGACTCTGTGTGACCCCATAGACAGCAGCCTACCAGGCTCCTCCATCCTTGGGATTCTCCAGGCAAGAGTACTGGAGTGGGTTGCCATGAATATATCACTAATAGTGTCAAAAGCAGTGAATAGATGCATATTCCTTACAGAAAGAAATCCAAATACCCCATCATGCTATTTGATGCTCATCACAAATGGATCCCTAGGCACTGCTCCTGGCCCAGTTTCCACAACATCCCTCTTCCTACCCTACACTCAAACCAGACCATGGTGCCCATATTTCCCAAACACATCATGATCCATATTGCTGCTGCACCTTTGCACATGGTGTCCCCTCTGCCTCAGTTTCCCCTCCCCTATTTTACTTCTATTAGACTTTTACTAAGTTTTCGGGCCCTAACTTGAATTACTTTGGTTCCTCACCTTCTCTTTTTATCCACATTTTCTAGATTCCAGGATCCTAACTAAAAAATGTCTTCTTTCTATTCCATCACTCATGTGTTTCTTTCTTTCTTTTTTTTTGCCAGTCTCTACTTTTTCCATCTTCTAGCTCTGTCATTCAGCACCTACCACATTTTCTTTAACAAATATATGATAATGCTATACATCTCCTCATTTTCAACATGTTTCATATATCCTTTTCTTACAAATGAGATAATTCTAATAACTTCTAAACTTCATTACATGCTTCAGTTATTGCTGTTGTTCAGTTGCTAAGTTATGTCTGCCTCTTTGCGACCCAATGGACTGCAGCGCACCAGGGTCCTCTGGCCTCCATTATCTCCCAGAGTTTCTTTAAATTCCTGTCCATTGAGTTGGTGATGCTATCTCATACATCCTCTTAGCTATCCTAAGAGATAAATGCTATTAGTATGACCATATTTCTGATGAAGAAAGGATAGCTTAGAGAGTTAGTTTGCCAAAAGCAATACAGCTGGTAAGTGTACATGTATAACATTTACACAGCAAGGCAGTGACTATCTGGAGACCCATTTACATGGCTACTTAATTATAAGGCCTCTCCTCACTGCAAGTGCCCTAGCATGGCATTCAAGGTCTTAACCTGTCCAGACACATCTCCTGTTGCCCTAGATGGGGAACATTCCCGTTTCCCAAATATCACAAGTCCTTCAAGGCTTCTAACTTGCACATATTATTTTCTCTAATCTGCACTATCCTTCCTGAACTTTCCTGCCTGATAGAGGGCTAATACTCTTGAAAATGCAGTTCCGATGGTACTTTCCCACAGAAAGCCTACCTAAAACTCCTGGCTGTGTTAGTCATTTCTACTAGATTCACATGTCATTTTATTAAGATGAAATTTTGTTTTCTTTAATTTCCTCCTTCCTCCTACACTAAGACAGGCAGAGACCAGTTTAAAATCTAGTGAATGTAGGTTTTTGAATAATTTCAGTGACTATTGGAAAAATTGAAATTTCATCCTCTCCAGAAAGCCATTCATTATCATCATATTGCTCATTTTCTAATTCCTCTATAATCCATTTTAAAATGTATAAATAAAATGTATTTTGTGTGCATACATACTAAAGTTATTGGCTGCTCCCAGAAAAGTTTTAAGAGTCTTGTCACCTAGCAATGTGAATGCATGTATAGAAGTTTTCTACACACTCTCTTAATTGAAATAAAGATGGTGAAAAAGACCAACAAACCTCTGAAAATGCAACAGTGGTTGCTTAGAGTCTAAGAGAATGAGACTAGCATTTTCTCATGTCAGGTACTACCCCAATTGCTGTAGAATCAAATCACACTTGAACTACAACAGTGGCCATCTACTAAGGGGCAAATTGAACTCTCCAGGGCAGCTTTGTCAAAATCGTACGTCTCTACCCATATCTACCAAATGTTTCTTAGCAGACCTCTCCAAGAAGAGAAATCTCTGGCATATGAGGGTACATGTCCTCTGTATATTCTTTCTCACTAGTTATTGTTGAGAACTTTTGACTTGTATGATTCTTTTCAAATTCTTGGCTTTTTCCCATACAATTCTAGTACAGTCATGATAGAAGATTATGTCAGTATGATACTATGTTCATTTTTCCCAATTGCCCTGGCAGGAACTGGAGAGAAGAAAATCTGTAACATATTTTCATCCTTTCTATTTGTTTTTCCCAAGCACTACTCTCTTTACTAATCTGGATTTTGCTTTGAATTCAGCATCCTATTCAGAACTGTGAAGTTCTTCAAAGCTTCCCCAGTACTGTTTTCTGGGTTCCAACTCTACCAGGCATAGGGAACTTTCAACATTCTTACTTCCTAGATTGTCTATACCCATATTTTAATGTTTTCCAACAGGCTATTAATGTCTACCAGTATTTTATTATTAGAAGATACAGAATAATCACTGTAAAGAGAAAAAAATCCTACAGTGTCCATGTTCTACAGAAGGAAAAACACCTTCTAGTCTCTTAAATTCATGAAGCAATAAGCTAGAGGAAGAACTTACAGTCTCATATCTCAGATGTGGCTTTCTGCAATACTTTCTGTGATTTCAAATATGTCATATTTCAGGGATAATTTTGAAAGCAATTTTTCCTTTTGAATGCCTGTGATGAGTCCCTCTGAAATTAATCTCCTTAACACAAAAGGTAGTATCTTCTCCATTTCTCCATTCCTTAAGGATGGAGCTCAATAACATAAAGATTTTAATGAGAGTCCTCTGGCCACTGGAGACCATTATGTTAGACTACTGTTTCAGATACCAGGAGTCTTGTGCTCTGTGATCCCAATGTGATGTCCTCCAAAAATATTTTAAAATCCTGTTCTACATAAGTGTAATGATGTTTATACTTACAGTTCTGCAGAACAAAGTGGTGGAAACAAGTTGCTAAAAATAAACCTAGGGATTTAGATGATCCCCTCAGGCATATTTTACTTACTGCACAATACCATTTCTTTTATAATTCTGAAAATTTGCCAAGTCCCTAAAAACTCTACTACCCTATACACAGGTCAACTGGAATGGCATGCCATGAGAAGTTATTACCTGGAGAATCATTCAAAAGATTAGTAAAAAGAAGATTTTTATCTGGATCACATTAAACTGTAGAAAATGCTTAAAGAGACGGGAACACCAAACCACCTTACCCCCTGAGAGACTTGTTTGCAGGTCAAGAAGCAATAGTTAGAACTGGACCTGGAAAAACAGACTCATTCCAAATTGGGAAAGGAGTATGTAAAGTCTATATACTGTCACCCTGATAATTTAACTTATATGCAGAGTACATCGAGTAAAATGCCAGGCTGGATGAAGCACAAGCTGGAATCAAGATTGCTGGAGAAATATCAATAACCTCAGATATGCAGATGATACTGTTGAACCCAACGGTTCCTCACCGTGAATCCGTCGCCCCAAAGACCACCGAGACCAGGTTTCGATGCAAACAGCGAGAGGATTTTATTGTACCGGCGGGCCGGGGTTCCGTCTCCTTAAGCAAGGAGCGAGAACCCTGAGTGTTGTTACATGGTAGCTTTTAAGCACAAGCAGGCGGAAACAGATTGATTGGTTACAGGTGTTGACGTTTTCAAGGATTGGTTCATTGATAACAGGTTACAACTGTTGACCAGGTGGCGCCCCTGTGGCGGGCAGCTTCTCGGAACAACAGCTCTTCTGGAAAAGTCCCGAGGAAGTTTCATAGGTTACAGAGATATGCGTGAGCTCGGGATGGGGTGCCTATGCATAGTCTTTCCCAGTTACAGCTGAGAGGGTAAGTTTGGTTGCCCCCTCGTTTTGCCACCTGCAGGTTGTATGGGGCTGAGAAATGTAATCAGAGATAAACAGGCCACGTTTCCATGAGTCAGAGATACCCCTGGGCAGTTTGGAAAGTCTCTTATACTAAAAAACACATTCTTACAATACCACCCTTAAGGCAGAAAATGAAGAACTAAAGAGCCTCTTGATTAAAGTGAAAGAGGAGAGAAAAAAAGCTGATTTGAAACTCAACATTCAAAACACAAAAGTCACGTCATCTGGTTCTATCACTTCATGGCAAATAGATGAGGAAAGAAATGGAAACAGTGACAGACTATTTTCTTGGGCTCCAAAACCACTGCAGATGGTGACTGCAGCCATGAAATTAAAAGACGCTTGCTCCTTGAAAAAAGCTGTGACAAACCTAGGCAGTGTATTAAAAACCAGAGACATCACTTTGCTGATGTCTGTATAGTCAAAACTGTTTTTACAGTTGTCATGTACAATGAGAGTTAGACCATATAGAAGGCCGAGTGCTGAAGAAGTGATGCTTTTGAATTGTGCTGGAGAAGACTCTAGAGAGTCCCCTGGACAGCAAGGAGATCAAACCAATAAATCCTAAAGGAAATCAACCCTGAATATTCATTAGAAGGACTGATGCTGAAGCTGAAACTCCAATACTTTGGCCACCTGATGTGAAGAGCAGACGTTGGAAAAGAACCTGATGCTGAGAAATATTGAGGGCAGGAAGAGAAGGGGGCAACAGAGGATGAAATGTTTGGATGGCATCACCGACTCAATGGATATGAGTTTGAGTAAACTCTGAGAGATAATGAGGAACAGGGAATCCTGGTGTGCTATAGTCCATAAGGTCACAAAAAGTCAGACAGTATTTAGAGACAGAACAACAACAAAATATAAGATTAATACACAGCATAAACACTATGATTTCTCCCTTAGAGGCAACTACTCTATAGAAGACCTGGCTGTGAAGGAAAATTCCATTTTATATAAATCCCCAGTTACTGTACTGCTGCTGCTGCTGCTAAGTCGCTTCAGTCGTGTCTGATTCTGTGCAACCTCACAGACGGAAGCCCGCCAGGCTCCCCAGTCCCTGGGATTCTCCAGGCAAGCACACTGGAGTGAGTTGCCATTTCTTTCTCCAGTACATGAAAGTGAAAAGTGAAAGTGAAGTCGTGTCCAACTCTTCACGACCCCATGGACTGCAGCCCATCAGGTCCTCCGCCCATGGGATTTTCCAGGCAAGAGTACTGGAGTGGGTTGCCATTGCCTTCTCCGAGTTACTGTACTGGCATTTATAAAATCTACAAATGGCTCCTAATTGCCTCCCCCATCAGCTTGGCCTTTAAGGTCTTCATCATCTGTAATACCATCTACCTAATGTGCTACTAAGTCTTATCTCCAATAACAATCCAACACTTGATACAAACCAGTGAACATGCCATCTTCTGCTTAATATTTGCTTTTTTCTCATTTTGTACTCTGTTCTGTCAAAAAAAAAAAAATGCTTCTCCTGATCTGACTCATCCAAACTCTTGCCCACTCTTTTTAAGGTTCAGCATAAATGCTACCTCATTTTTAAGAAGCCCCTTGCTTGAATGATGCATAAAAGCAAAGAGAGAAATTGCAGTCATTAAGTATGAGTTCTACGAGGAGAGACACTTTGGATGACCTCCACTGGACACAGATCCTCAGTGCTAGCAGATGTAGTGTTGCAATCCAGATAGCTCTACATAGCAATAAATTGGGATTTTCTGAAGCTAGGCAGAGAGTTTTGTGCCTTTCCCCAATCTCCCTTACCAGGCCACTGAACATTTCAACTTCTTTGAGACTCAGCTGCTAATATATTGAGATTTACTGGTGGCTGAAAAGAATATAACTGATTCGAAATATCTGAAAGTGCATACCCTCATTCCCATGGTGCCCCATGGCGAACAACTTAATGATATAGTATTTAAAAGCAACAATGACAAAAACACCCTGTTGTCACATGGTAGGACAACTCTGTTGTATCATTCATGGTTCAGTGCTCCTATGGTTTCAAACTGAAGCTGCCCTTCAGTAGAACCTGTGTCTTTATCCAGCTTCTCCCCATGCCGGTCCTGCCTCTCCCTCTCCTTACAGTTTTCCTCTGAGCTCATTCCTCAGGAAATCACTCACATATGAATGATATATGATAAAAGGTCCTGTTTTAGAGACACTGTCTTTATTAAAAAAAAAATACTTTCATTAATCTGTTTAGTTTGCACACATAGAATCAGCTTGTCTATACAAAGAGTCCTTCTAAGAATTTTGACCCATATTCACTGAATGCATGCATCAAGTTTTGGAAAACTGTCACCTTACTTTTTTTTTACTTACTTTATTATTTACTTACTTATTTTATTGTGTCTTCCAATCATGAACATGGTATATCTCATTCCATTATTTATATCTTCTTTCTCTCAGCTGTTCTATAACTTTTAGTGAAGACATGTTGTATAGCTTTCCATAAATTTATCCCTAAATACTATGGTTTTCAACATGTTTTATGAAATACATTTTTATTTTAATCTTTCCATTGTTTCTTGGAGTATACAAAAATAAAATGTATTTTATATATTAAGAATGTTATCCTTTGATCTTACTAAATGAGTTATAGTACATGTTCTACAGACTTAGAATGTTCTGCATGAACACCTCTACAAATGGAGGCAGTTTCACTTATTCCTGTTTCAACTATATACTTTTTAAATTTTTTGTTGTCTTTTATAAATAGCTGGGACCTCCAGTATAATGCTGAATAAAAGTAGTGATGGTGAACCTCCTCATTTTTTTTCCCCAAGTGTAGGTGGAAATCATTTAATCTTTTACCATTAAGAGTGATGTTAGCTGAAAGATATTCATAGATGCTCATTATCAGTATTATTGTTGGTGCTGATATTCCTTTCTTCTCCTTTCCTGCTTTCTTTTGGGTTGTTTGAATTATAAAAATTTCACGTAAATCTTTGCACTGGCATTTTGGCATACTTCTTGCATTATGCTGCTTAGGGGTAATTCTCAGGATAGAAATATATGCTGCCAAATTCATTTGTCAAATATATGTAAACTAAATTCAGTTTACTTAGGACCTGAGTCTCCTGCATTGTAGGCAGATTCTTTACCTTCTGAGCCACCAGGGATGCCCCAATAATGTAGTAATTCACACAAAATATGGAGATCCTGCAATCCTATATGCTGGCTTTCCTCCTTCCACCTTTATGCTATACTTGTCAGACATGTGTCTTATGTCTCCATTCATAAAGACCCTACTTGACAATATTACTTTTTTTTGTTTTGGTAAGTTTTATGTATTTTAAAGGAATTAAAAAGGAAGAGAGTTCCAGGAAAACATCGATTTCTGCTTTATTGACTATGCCAAAGCCTTTGACTGTGTGGATCACAATCAACTGTGGAAAATTCTGAGAGAGATGGGAACACCAGACCACCTGACCTGCCTCTTGAGAAAGCTATATGCAGGTCAGGAAGCAACAGTTAGAACTNGCCTTGATTATATTCTAGAAACCAAGTAAACACTGAAGATATTTTAATAAATTGACAGAGATATAAGGCATAATAGAACAGAATTCTCATGTAGCTTAGATTTTAGTCGGGGAGATACTAGGGAATAAATATTATAAATGCAGAACGTATGAGTGGCAGGATGATACAAATCAGTTGAGTTGATATGACTTATAAAAGGTAACTCTGCTGACATGGGTGGTGACTCCTAGTGACAGTATGACAGGGAAGGCCATTGGAGGAAGTGATAGTTGAGTAGAATGTTGAAAGATAATAAAGACCAAAGCTGCTAGACAGAAAACAGCTTGTGCAAAGATTCTGAGACTCTCACAGTAAACAAGGAGGAGAGATACACAGAAAGGGTTCAATCACATGGTGCTTTACTGGCCATGGAGAAGTGTTTGAATTTCACTCTACAAGGAATGGGAAGCCATTAAATGGCTCTCTGACAGTTCTAATGTTCTAATAGTCTTCTAAAGAAACCTCTGTAATTTGGGGGCTTAGATTATTTGGTGAATGTGAATGGTGTGTCAGTTATTAGCAGAAGTAATGTGATATGCTGGTTATCTATGGCTGCCAGACAAGTCATTCAAAGCCATTTTATTATATTAAATTATATTGTGAATCAGGAATTCTCATTGGGTTTGTCTCAGCATTTCACCTGCCCCGCATGCATTAATGAGAGTCACTGGGCGATACTCAGGTGGCATCTGCGCATGTCTCAAGAATGCAAAGTGGCTTCACTCAGATGCTTGGAACCTTAGAGGAATGGCTAAAAAGTCTCTCCTTCTCCATGAGTCTTACTTAGAGTCTCTCCATATGGTCTTACCATCAGAGTAGCTGAATTTTTCACATGGTGGCTTAGGACTCTGGCAAATGTCCCAAGACAGTAAAAAGCTGCTCTGTTTCCTATGAACCAGCCCCAGGAAACTCAGGGCATCATTTACAGTCATCTATGTGTTAAAAAAAAAATCACTGAAGCCAATTCAGATTCAAGAAAAGGGTTATGTGGGGCCATTCTAAAGGATGTAGGATTTCTTTATCAGGTGATGAAACTGCTCCAAAATTGATCATAGTGATGGTTGCATATATCTGTGAATATTCTGAAAACTGCTGTTTATTTTAAATGGGTTAATTGTTGGTATTCAGTTACATCTCAAGAAAATTGTTTTTAAAAAAACTTAGATGGCTTTCAGTGTATCAAATTATAATTCATTCAGTCAAACAAATCTACTGCTTAATTTTCTTCAAGATAATTCTCCCCCTGGAGCTTTGCGAGGCAGCTATGAGTAAGTTCCCTTAAACTTTTAAAAGTCTTATATTTTAGAAAGAGAGGGTCTATGACCCATGCTATCAAGATTCTTAGAATGAATTCTGTATAGCTGAAAGCGGCAGTGTTGTCATAAATCTTTCGGAGATTTTAACACAGAAAATTACCACTCCAATATGGATTTGACCTTTCATTTGAAGCCATTTCTTATCTTGAGAAACTTTTCTCTGGAAGGTATTGGGGGGTGAGAAGTAGCCTTATTTTCAAACCTAGCAAAGTATGGCATCCTTATTATTTTTCTGAATTTTTTTCTCAAGAATCAAACAATAAAATAAATCCTTTCCATAGTTCACATATTTCTTCTCATACATTAGCTTAGGCAGCTATCTATCAGACACTAGATAGAAATTTTAACATTCTTCCTGGAAATCTTCCCAGCAAAACCCAGGAGTGTATTAGGTGTCCTTTATAGTTTCCATTTCATCCCAGGTGACAATATTGACAAACATTTCGCCACTGCCTGGCAAATGTCTTTTCTTCAGCTTTAAAAAATATTTTTCCTTACTATCCTACAGGCCCTCACTGCCTTATAAGAACCTTCCAGATATTTCTAAAAGTCTCCCCATGGTCTTTCTACTTCACCCCACTATGCAGTCTCAAAGCCAATGCCATATGACCTCAGCTTCTGTGACAGCAAAACTTCTTTCAAGCCTTAAGTTGTAACATGTTATTTAACACTGCATAAGAAACTAGTGTAAGCCTTAGTGTTTAAAGTAACACCTGTTTCACAATATCTTAGGATGTCATGATTCGACTTGGCTGTGAGATTCCAGTGGTGAGTCTTCTGTGCCTCCCAGCTTTACTGAGCTTGCTTGTCAGTTTAGATGACAGCTGGCCTAGTTGGGAAAATAATGTGGTTTCATCCACATGCCTGCTGCAAATGGGGGAGAATTTGAAGGTTTGGTTTATCTAATCCCCTCTTTCTGTTTCTCTCATGTGATTTTCATGGGAACAGTCAAATTTCTTATATGGCACCTCAAAGCTCCATGAGGAAATCTTCCAGGAAACCCAAGCAAAGGCTTCAAGGCTTCTTATCACCAAGATTCATCATTTTCAGATTATTATTTCCTCTATATTTTACATGTATGGCATACCATGAAAGTCAGTCCAGATCAAGGGAAATTAAGTAGGCTGAATCTCTATATAAGTTGAGAGAAATTGTGAATGTTTTCATTTAATCTGCCACAAGATGGGAAGTTAAATTTTTGTGAGTGGTGTGGAAAAAAAGAGTATTTCCATTTGGGGCTCATTGCATTTAAGATGCCTATTATTGCCAAATACAGATATCTGTTAGCTCACAGAAGAAATCAGAGTTAGAGATATTAATATAAATTAGGGACCAAACAAGTGTAGATCAAGATGGAGTAGAAGCAGTCTGAGCACATGTTTCCCCTAAATATATAAAAATACCTCCACATGTAGAGCAATACTCCTTGTAAACAAACTGGAGACCAGTAGAAAGACTCTTGTGCAGCCAAGGCTCTGTCAGCTACAAACTGACACTTGCCAAGAGCATCGCCAACAACTGAACAACAGGGACATTTGCCATCTGCCTCTGCAGAGACTGAACCCTGTGCTGCTGCAGCTGCTGACCTTCAACAAGCCCTGAGGGAGTTCAGGGTGGAGTGAGGCATGCTGTGCTCCAGGGAAACTGGTAGGATAGGTCTTTAGATAGTTAGATGTCTTTAGGAACAGATTTTATGATCTCAATACTTGTATCTCTTCACATCTAGAAAAGCACTAAATCCCTTCATGGTGACAGCAGATCTCATGACTAGCAGAAAGCCTTTTGTAAAATGAGTGCTTGGTGGTTTAGTTGCTAAGTCATGTCCAAATCTTGCAACCCCATGGACTGTAGCCTGCCAGGCTCCTTTGTCCACGGGATTCTCCAGGCAAGAATCCTGGAGTGGATTGCCATTTCCTTCTCCAGTGGATCTTCCTGATTTGGGGATCAAATCCGGGTCTCCTGCATTGCAGGCAGATTCTTTACTGACTAAGCTACATATGTACTGAACTCTGTCTTCTCCAAAACCTTATATATTGATTTTCCTCCCATTTCCCCTTTGGAACAGTTTCTCAGAGCTATCTGAGATGCTGCCTCCCAGGCTGAAGTCTTCATTTTGCCTCAAATGAAACTTAACTCCCAAGACTCAAGTTGTGCATCTTTTTTTAGTCGACAGTTATAAAGATAGACCCACATAAAGTCAGGTAGGGCAGGAAAGCAAGTGATCAGGGCTGGACCTGTGCACCTAGTGGTGAGCACAGAAGAGGAGAAGATTCCATGGGTGTGGACATCCTCCCTTGGGAGTGAGCTGTTTGAACACATATTGGGCACCCCAGGCCTAGGTTCTAACACTGGAAAGGCAAGTCTCCTTAGCTGGTTTGAAAACCAGCACAGCATCTGACCTACAGCAGCCACAACCAACTTGGGAGCTGACACTGCCCCCAATAGGGCAGTGACAGCCACTGAGTATAGGAAACAACCCTCCTTATGTCTGGCTCTAGCTTCTAGCCCTGCCATCTCCAGCCCTACATCCCACCATGGTGGTATCCACCAAATTCTGGGGGAAGATGTGACAAGTGCTGATGTCTGATTGAGCTATTCCACCAAAGTCACTGGGTACACCTGGACTGCCTAAAGATGCTCTCACAATAGGACATCCATTCAAGACCAGGAATAGGGAATTGTTGCACCTAATTTCACAGAGACAGAGAAAGTTAAGCAAAATGAAAAGACAGAAGAATCTGTACCAAACAAAAAACAAAGAAAAAAAACTAATGAAACAGAGATAAATAATTTACCAGAAAAAAGAGTTTGAACCATTAGTAATAAGACTGGTAACTGAACCAGAGAAAAGAATAGATGAACAAAGTGAGACTTTTAATAAGGATAGACACACACACACACACACACACACACA
>SJYA01002074.1:51429-99262 GCA_006410615.1 Neotragus moschatus
TTACCAGAAAAAAGAGTTTGAACCATTAGTAATAAGACTGGTAACTGAACCAGAGAAAAGAATAGATGAACAAAGTGAGACTTTTAATAAGGATAGACACACACACACACACACACACAGACACACATACACACACATACACACACACACACACACACACACACAAGATACCTACAGTGGAATATTACCCAGCCCAAAAAAAGGAGTGGAATTCTGCCATTTGCAACAAGATAGTGGTGCTGCAGTGGCGAGCAACTGAGAGGAGATACCCCATGTCCAAGGTCAGGAGCAATAGCTGTGCTTTGCTGGAGCAGCCACGAAGAGATATCTCACATACAAGGTAAGAGAAACCCCAGTAAGATGGTAGGTGCTGAAAAAGGGCATCAGAGGGCAGACAGGCTGAAACCACAACCACAGAAAACTAGCCAGTCTGATCATATGGACCACACCCTTGTCTAACTCAATGAAACTAAGCCATGCCGTGTGGGGCCACCCAAGACAGACAGGTCATGGTGGAGAGTTCTGACAAAATGTGGTCCACTGGAGAAGGGAATAGCAAACCACTTCAGTATTCTTGCCTTGTGAACCCTATGACCAGTATGAAAAGACAAAAAGATAGGACACTGAAAGAAGAACTCCCTAGGTCAGTAGGTGTCCAATATGCTAGTGTAGATCAGTGGGAAAATAACTCCAGAAAGAATGAAGGGACAGAGCCAAAGCAAAAACAATACCCAGTTGTGGATGGGACTGGTGATAGAACCAAGGTCTGATACTGTAAAGAAGAATATTGCATAGGAACCAGGAATCATAGCTCCATGAATCAAGGCAAATTGGAAGTGGTCAAATAGGAGATGGTTGACATTCTAGGGATCAGCAAACTAAAATGGACTGGAATTGGTGAATTTAACAACAGATGACCACTGTATCTACCACTATGGGCAGGAATCCCTTAGAAGAAATGGAGTAGCCATCATAGTCAACAAAAGAGTCTAAAATTTAATATTTTGATGCAATCTCAAAAACAACAGAATGATCTCTGTTCATTTCCAAGGCAAACCATTCAATCTTACAGTAATCCAAGTCTATGCACTGACCAGTAAGGCTGAATAAGCTGAAGTTGAATGGTTCTATNGAAATGAAAACACACGACTACACGATGACCTACATAGAGATATTTAGAGAAGCTTTATTCCTAATTGCCAAAACCTAGAAAATCCTAGAAAATGTGCACCACTGACTAAACAGGTAAAGATGCTGCTTTCATCCACTGACTATGTTTGAGAGAATTATAACACAATCCAGACTCTATAACCTGTCCTTCACAATAGCCAGCACATCATTCAAACTTGCTAACAAATTACAGATAAGAGAGGGGATATATTGTCTATACTCAAGATACAGATGGAAACAAATCTCAAGGAAAGACTGAAGCCAAAAATGTAGGCTTCCATCTCAGGAAGCTTGAAGAGGAACAACAAATAAATAAGAAAAAAACATACAGAATTCCCTGAAAGTCCAGTGGTTAAGACCCATGTTTCTACTGCTGGGGTCACGGGTTCAACCCATGGGTTCAAGCCACACAAAATGGCCAAAAATATATATATGAGTAATGAATAAACATAAATCAAGGAAATAGAACATATGTCCCATAGAGAAAACATATTTATAATTTAATTCATTGAAAAGATTAATAAAATTGAAAAACCCATAGAAGTATTAAGGAAAAGGTAAAATATTAATTATCTACAAAATACATGCAAAGAGGGGCATAGAAACACATTCTGCCCACATATTAAAACGGTTAAAAACAAATATTATGAAAAATTTATATCAATAAATTGAGTAATTTAATTGGATGGCATCACCAACTCAAAGGGCATAAGTTTGAGCAGGCTCCAGGAGTTGGTGATGGACAGGGAAGCCTGGCATGCTGCAGTCCATGGGGTCACAAGAAGTTGGACACAACTGAGCAACTGAAGTGAACTGAAATTAAGTAAATAATGAAAAGTAAATATTTTCTAGAGAAACAAGATTTGTGGGACTGAAAAAGAAAGACATCCCGGTCATTCTTCAGGATGGGAGGATGGACAGAATAGTCTAACAACAAATTAATAGAAAACATTGTTTCTTTAATTCTTATGCAGCAATTTTAACGTCATAGTTATCTAATTTTTCAGTAATTACTGCTGTTATCAACAATATACCCAAACCTGAAATGTTCTCTCAAACTAATACAAGAAACAGTCAAATGTTAAATTGCCATCATTTCATCATAGCTTTCAACCTCAGATTAGTCCCTCCTGTTAATCTCACCACTGAATCAGCAACCTGTCGAGAAATGAAGCCCACAACACCTAATTCCTCCTTGGTAACCTTCAGTTCAGTTGAGTTCAGTTGCTCAGTCGTGTCCAACTCTTTGAGAACCCATGAATTGCAGCACGCCAGGCCTCCCTGTCCATCACCAACTCCCGGAGTTCACTCAGACTCATGCCCATCGAGTCAGTGATACCATCCAGCCATCTCATCCTCTGTTGTCCCCTTCTCCTCCTGCCCCCAATCCCTCCCAGCATCAGAGTCTTTTCCAATGAGGCAACTCTTTGCATGAGGCGGCCAAAGTATTGGAGCTTCAGCGTTAGCATCATCCCTTCCAAAGAACACCTAGGGCTGATCTCCTTTAGAATGGACTGGTTGGATCTCCTCACAGTCCAAGGGACTCTCAAGAGTCTTCTCCAACACCACACTTCAAAAGCATCAATTCTTCGGTGCTCAGCTTTCTTCACAGTCCAACTCTCACGTCCATACATGACTACTGGAAAAACTATAGCCTTGACTAGACGGACCTTTGCTGGCAAAGTAATCTGGATACGAAGGATACAAAGTCTCTGTATCCTTCAATAAGTATCCAAACCTTTCAAAAGGCATGTGTGTGCCTTCTCTCCATTGTCAGGATATATGTGATAATTATTTGGAGAGTTCTCCCTTGCTGTGCTGACGCAAGAAACTTGATTTTGTTGCACTATAGGTTTATTTCTGGTGGCCTTTGGCTGCTACTGCTACGTCGCTTCAGTCGTGTCAGACTCTGTGCGACCCCACAGACGGCAGCCCACCAGGCTCCTCTGTCCCTGGGATTCTCCAGGCAAGAACACTGGAGTGGGTTGCCATTTCCTTCTCCAATGCATGAAACTAAAAAGTGAAAGTGAAGTCAGTCAGTCATGTCTGACTCTTAGCAACCCCATGGACTACAGCCTACCAGGCTCCTCCATCCATGGGATTTTCCGTGTGAGAATACTGGAGTGGGTTGCCATTGCCTTCTCCAGCCTTTGGCTGGTTAAGCTTTAACATGGCCATTATACATGTTTACACTTAAGTTGTGGAACAAAAAATACAGTGAAATTTATGATGTGAATATGATAGATTTCATAAAGAGACTATGAATAAAAGTTATTAGAATCAACAAAGTAAAAGAAATTTGAGATCAAGTTGTCAGCTGAGAATTCAAATGATTAGAAGTTGCCATTGCTCATGACAGAGATGGAAAGGAAAATGGTCATGCAGGTGCTAAATCTC
Organism: Neotragus moschatus; assembly: GCA_006410615.1. Taxonomy (NCBI): domain Eukaryota; kingdom Metazoa; phylum Chordata; class Mammalia; order Artiodactyla; family Bovidae; genus Neotragus; species Neotragus moschatus. Next base: position 54,997 of record SJYA01002074.1, read on the forward strand.
AGGGGATGAGCAGCAGGGAGATCAATTAGGGTTAGGTGCCAGAGGTACCAGAGTTGGAATGTCTTGAATCTCAAAGGAGGAAGTATCTGGGACTGAGGATAAAATAGAATAAGTTGCAAAATGTAACATAACCAGGAGCTTTATTCCATTTGTCACATATTTGAGACAAAACAACTTTAGGTAATTTTCTAGGTAATTATATGTTAACTCTTTGAAATATCATGAATAGCCTATAAAATGTGAATTTTAAACCCCATTTCACAGATCATAAAATTGAGTCTCAAAGAAGTTACAAATTTTCACTCAATTCATCCACCTCAAACTGACCCCATGTCTCCTGGATACAAAAGCCACATCTAGTGTTTCTCAAACTATTTAAAGAAAGGATCACTTTCCCCCATGTGTCCATGGGTTGATACTTTTAAGGAAAATAGTAGAATGAGCACTACTAACCAAAAAATAGGTGAATAAGAAAAACTAAAATACAACAGAATAAACCCATTTAAAAAAATTACTGGAGTCAACACACTTAAAGTTACTTTCTCAAATTGCTATAAAGAGTACAAATGGTTCCCCACAATCCCTGTTCTTATTTGGACCTGAACTGACAATAAATAGTTTACCAGCCAGCACCTGCCCAGGGACTATTAGTGTACTTTGAGTAAGAGTGGACTCTGCTTTCTTCTGCTTACTTTCTGCTAACTGACTCATATTACTCCAGGGCTTTCTCCATTACCTGATATTCTCAATCAAAGAAATTGTTTTGTCTACAGAGAGGAAATTGGAGCCCTGGTGACACTGACTCTGGTCCCCATCGCCCACCAAATATCTATTTCAACAGTTTTTCTTCCAGGTCTCTGGACAAAGCTTCCATCAGGATCCTCAGAAATATACCTTTTGTTAGGAACTGGACCTTCCATTTATGCCACCTTAGTGAGATACCTGGCTCCATGAGTCACTTCTGGAGAACAGTCCAAGGAATTTATACCTCAAATCGGCAAGAAACAACAGCCCTAGGGGATTCTATTATAGCCTTTCTTTTTCTCTCAGCACACAAAAAAGACACTCTATCACAGAATGTTTGCAACTATGTTCTTAAATGGAGGAGAGCATTTCTTGTTAATATTGTCAGGTAGTCAGGGCACAACTGCTGTAAAAGTAAGCGGAAAATGTCTGCTTTCTAAAATTCTCTTTGGAATTCAGCAACAGCAAATCTGGCTCTAAAAGGTGAGTGCAGTAATCATGGATTTTATTTAAATAATTTAAATTTTCACTTGTTCTGTGAGAAATTAAAAATAAAAGAAACAACAACTTTGTTTTGTGACTCCTGAGGAAACTGTAACCTTAGCAAGGTTTACACTGCAGGGAATAGAGACATAGACATGGAGAACAGACGTGTGGACATAGAGGGAAATTGAGGGTGAGGTGAATTGAGAGAGTAGCAATGAAACATATACACTACCATTTGTAAAACAGAAAGCTAGTGAGAAGTTGCTGTATAACACAGGTAGCTCAGATTGGGGCTCTGTGATAACCTAGAGGGGAGAGATGGGGTAGAAAGTAGGAGGAAGGTTCAAGAGCGAGGGATTGTATGTATATGTATGGCTGATTCAAAAGGTTGTGTGCAAGAAACCAACATAACATTGTAAAGCAACTATCCTCTAGTTAAAAAAAAAAACAAAAACTTTTTTTAAGGGGAAAAAATAGATATGTACTGCAGAAAGTTCATTCCAGGCATGCAAAGCAGACTTCCCAGAGAAATGAGGATGGTCTGTGGCAGCCAAGCTGCTGCTAAGCTTGTATAACTGCAGCTATGAAAAGGAAACCAGGAGAAACCACCTGATAATCAATCAGGTTGCATGCAGCTCTTTGCCCTACAACCCCTAATCATCCACCAATATGACCCAATCATTGAAGGAGAGGACTGGAGACAGTCAGAATCTGAAGCATGAATGGGATGCCACAGAGCTCTAGAAAGATCCCTAGGTAGTCAGTGGAGAGGACGGGAAGGGCAAGCATCAGCTGCAATATTATGCACATGATTATTAATGACATGGTCCAGAACTAAGAAACCATTGGATCCTATACTTCCTGACTTCTTTTGGAGTTGTGGAAAATCTCCTGATGTGTTCAAAGAAAACTTATATTATACTTCTCATAAAAATTTTAACTAATTGAAAATCTACCCACTATTTATTTTTGTTTAATGAAAAAGACTTAGCTCTGATGTATGACAAAGCACCTTTAAATACTTTGCAGATGTCATTTCTTTTAATCTCACAACAAAGATATTATATGGGGACAATTATTTCCATTTTACAAAAAAAATAATAATAATACTGGGAGTCAGAGAGATTCAAGTGTCATGTACAAGTGAAAATAATTGGCCACTGGGCGGATCTGAAATTTCCATCTCCAGTCTCCATGACTGCTGTCAGCACAGACTGAAGCTCACACTGCGTGCACAGTGAATGCAGGATCTGCCCTACTTAACTCTGCTTGAGTCAAAAGGCAAAGAGCACACACGCTGCTCAGCGCTTGGCTCAGTCTTCAACTGAGAGTATGTTCAGAAGCTGAGAGCAGAACTGTGAGGGCTCCGGAAAGTATGCCACAGGTGGAACGGGCAATGGATCTATGAATGTTAATTTTGGTAAAGGGAAGGCAGTGGAGGTGTGCTGTCTGCATTCAAGTATCATTGCTTTGGCACTGAAAGGAGATGGTTTGGGTCNGCAGTGAATGCAGGATCTGCCCGTTAACTCTGCTTGAGTCAGAAGGCAAAGAGCACACACGCTGCTCAGTGCTTGGCTCAGTCTTCAACTCAGAGTATGTTCAGAAGCTGAGAGCAGAACTGTGAGGGCTCTGGAAAGCATGCCACAGGTGAAATGGGCAATGGATCTATGAATGTTAATTTTGGTAAAGGGAAGGCAGTGGAGGTGTGCTGTCTGCATTCAAGTATCATTGCTTTGGCACTGAAAGGAGATGGTTTGGGTCATTAAACTCTGAAAGGAGATGGATGGTTTGTGCCATAGAGAGCAATTGAGAAACCAAAAACAGATTTTTTTTTTTTAAACATAGAATTCATAGAATTAACACCCCTGGCAGTAACCTTACCTGTCACTAGAGTAATTTAAGTACACTTAAGGAAAATCAATCAAAAAGCTGGAACACATTCTTTAATGAGCTGTAGGTTCTCCGCTGTTGGTTCATAATACCTCACAATTCATTCTGTTGAAGCCCCACCATTGGAAACCCTAAATGCTCATATTCTAAAGTAAGGAATTTTTAATAAATTAAGAATTGTGAAGATATTTGGTACTTATATTTATCATTTATGGTAAATGTTTCAAACCTTNTGTCATTAAACTCTGAAAGGAGATGGTTTGTGCCATTAGACTCATAGAGAGCAATTGAGAAACCAAAACCAGATTTTTTTTTTAACATAGAATTCATAGAATTAACACCCCTGGCAGTAACCTTGCCTGTCACTAGAGTAATTTAAGTACACTTAAGGAAAATCGATCAAAAAGCTGGAACACAGTCTTTAATGAGCTGTAGGTTCTCTGCTGTTGGTTCATAATACCTCACAATTCATTCTGTTGAAGCCCCACCACTGGAAACCCTAAATGCTCATATTCTAAAGTAAAGAATCTTTAATAAATTAAGAATTGTGAAGATATTTGGTACTTATATTTATCATTTATGGTAAATGTTTCAAACCTTAACTGAAATAATGCTGTTAGAAAACTGTCTATGAAAATTAGAAACTATAACACTGAATCAATAACTTTAGGGCTGGGTTAACATAACTCTTAAAAGCATAAAAGTAGATGTCATGGGAGTTTGTAATTTCCTCGGTTCTGTCTCGTCACAACAACAATTTGAAGTGAGGGATCAGCTCTTGGATGGACCAGTGTTACAGCTCCGTGTTAAGCTCAGTTTTATTTAGAAAATAAAGGAAAATACACCTTGAGGTATGCCGACCCAAAAGACTTGATGAGAAAAGAGAGAAAGAGAGCACATGAGAGCAAGAGCGAGCAATTCAGAGAGACCTGGCCTTTTGGCTCCTCTTTTTATGTGGTTTTTGTTGTTGTTGTTGTTGTTTTTTCTCCTTCCCCTGGGCCTTCCGGCTCCTCTTTTTATGTGGTTTTTGTTGTTGTTGTTGTTGTTTTTTCTCCTTCCCCTGGGCCTTCCCTATGTAAATTGCGCTAGGCAGGAGTGCTGTTCATTCTACCTGAGGTCTTCACTCTGGTCCTCAGAACTTCCTTTGTTCTATTTTCATGAGCTTTTCTCTTCCTTGTCTTTTAGCCACCACCATTCTGGACTCCTTTTCCTATTCTATACTACCTAACATTAGCAAAGAAGTATATAGGGAGATACATTTCAAAAAGTAACTAAGGATAGAATATGAAGCTCCATAAATATTGTACAAAGGAGTTGGGAAGTATATTCCACTTGGCATATGCATAAATCCTAGTAACAGATTTTTCCCCAGCACGTNTCACTCTGGTCCTCAGAACTTCCTTTGTTCTATTTTCATGAGCTTTTCTCTTCCTTGTCTTTTAGCCACCACCATTCTGGACTCCTTTTCCTATTCTAACTACCTAACATTAGCAAAGAAGTATATAGGGAGATACATTTCAAAAAGTAACTAAGGATAGAATATGAAGCTCCATAAATATTGTACAAAGGAGTTGGGAAGTATATTCCACTTGGCATATGCATAAATCCTAGTAACAGATTTTTCCCCAGCACGTATTAGTCCCAAACACTAGTTATTTGTGATATAGGAATAAACACCATTTTGAGGAGACTATGTATTAATTGGGGGGAATAAAATATAAGCAAGCAAAAAAACAAAACAAAATCCCATAATTTAGTACAAAGAAACACAATCTAAATATCTTCAAAGCATGAGTCAACACAAAGGAAATTTATGTGATTATACCTTAGATGTCAGAGTAGATTTTGTAGAGAAATGAACCTGAAGGAGGAGTAGAAGTCATCCAAGGTAATGATAGTGGAAAGTTGGGGACCATCCAAGTGGGAGAACAAGGATTAAAGGCCAAATAAGACAGATGAACGGAGGAGACTGAACAGTTCAAAAAGGTTGGATTAGTGCAGGTGCTGGATGGAAACATCCTGAGAAAGAAGCAGAGAGTCATATGCAGGTGATACAGAAAGCGCACACTGTGCTGTGCTTAAGGAGGGTAGGTTCATCTTGGAGGCCTAAGAAATCATGAAAGACTTGAAAGGATCACTTTGGCATCATCATTTTACTTCAGCAAGAGATTACTTTGGTAGATGTACCGTGAATTATAATGGCACAAGAATGAAGACAAGGAGGCAAACAGATGAATAAAATAAAAGAGAAAAACAAACAGGGCCTCCCCTACAGTAGGGATGCTAGCAGTGGAAATATAGGAATGGATAAATAAAATGGAGAGCTAAATTGTAGATAGTATCAATAGGAGTTTATTACATATGGTACAATGAGAGGAAGAAGGCTAGGATCACTTTGAGAGGATAACAGGCCAGAAGGCCAANTTTTCTAAAACCAGCTTGAACATCAGGAAGTTTACGGTTCACGTATTGCTGAAGCCTGGCTTGGAGATTTTTGAGCATTACTTTACTAGCATGTGAGATGAGTGCAATTGTGCGGTAGTTTGAGCATTCTTTGGCACTGCCTTTCTTTGAGATTGGAATAAAAACTGACTGATTGGAATAAAAGATATTATAAAGGATAAATTAATAGTCAGATGAAGAGACACACCACACCAGGTCTGGAAGGGTCTCCAGGGCAGGAGTTTCTATCTCAAGGAAGCTGAAATGTATAATTTGGAGTGTATAACCCTTCCAGCACATGAATCTGTTGACCAAATTGGAAGCTCTCCACCTCATAGTTTAGGAGCTTTATGAAGTCTATGTAAAAACTCTCCAACTTCTCCAGTCTTACTGCAGAAACATGTGAACATAAAGTTCCAAGCTTCTAATCATAGTTTGATCTTTTTGGTAACCAGTCCTCATCCAGAAGCTGTACAGAATCCCACTGAGGGTCTTCTCATTCAAACAAAGACACTCCTATCATCTAGGAGGTTCCAATGGATTCAGGAGCCCTGTGTCAGGAACCAGGTTTAAAGAACAAATATTTGAACAAAAGGTGCTTCTAGCACCCCTGTCATTCAGGAAATTACAAGAGTTTAGGGCCCTGTGTTAGGAACTGGGGTGGAGACCACAGATATTTCTATTATGTCACATTCCACTCCCTGCTATGTGGCTATGGAACCCTCACACAGGTCCCCCAGAGTGAGGTTATTCATGCTTACAGGCTTCCATTGTGCAGCAATACATGGCTGCACTCTTTCACGCATGTGTTTTAATTGAGCTAGAAGTCAGAATTGTCACTTGCTTTGAGTCTCCTTCGAGGCATTAGTAGAATACTGAATTTTTCATCAATAGCAGTTGCAACTGTCGTGTAAAAATCCTAAGTGCATACTGACTCACATGATTTCTGGAGCTTTAATTATGTGAACTCTCAAATCCTGAGTACAAGACTAGCTTCCCTCTGGGCATTTTGGACTCATAATTCAGAGGTCAGTGTGTTCATAGGTCTTTTGTATTTTACCTGAGTTATCATGTGAGCATTGCTAATTGGGAATTATGTGACAATTTTCAGATCTGTTAATATTTATAGATCTCTCTTGGCATATTTATTATGGTAATTCTAGGGAAGAGTTAAAGAGGCGGCCTCAAACATTGATAATTCCCTGCCATGGTGACCTCCAACTACGAGAGGAACATTTAATCAAGGCTTTTTGGTTATTTTACATGTATATATGGGATAGTCAGGCTTCCCTGGTAGCTCAGCTGGTAAAGAATCTGCCTGCAATGCAGGAGACCCCAGTTTGATTCTTGGGTCGGGAAGATCTCCTGGAGAAGGAACAGGCTACCCACTCCAGTATGCTTGCCTGGAGAATCCTCATGGACAGAGAAGCCTGGTGGGTTACAGTCCATGGGGTCACAAAGAGTTGGACACGACTAAGCGACAAAGCACAGCACAGCATATGGGATAGTCATTCATTCATTTCAAAAACACTAGTTGAGCTCTTATTATACTCTAGAAACTGAGTAAGCACTGAAGATATTTTGATAAATGAACAGAGATATAATGTGTAATAGAGCAGAGTTCTCATGTAGTTTAGATTTTAGTGGCAGAGACAGTAGGGAATAAATAAACATTATCAATGTAGAACACATTAGTGGATGGAAGAGACAAATCAATTGGGTTGCTATGACTTAGAAAAGGTAACCTGGTATCGGTGGTGAATTCTTAGTGAGTATGACAGGAAAGGCCACTTGGAGGAGGTGACAGCTGAGTAGAATGTTGAACGATAAGAAAGACACATTGACGTGGATACTGGAGAGAAAGTTGCAGACAGAAAACAGCATGTGCAAAGGTTCTGAGAATCTCAAGAAGTAAAGAGGCCCTGGCAAACCAGGAGGAGAGAGATACACAGAAGGGTCAATCACACAGTGCTTCATTGACCATGGAAAAATATTTGAATTTCACTGTAAAAGGAATGGAAAGCCATTAAATGTTTTTTTAACTAGTTCCAATGTGAATGGTTTTTAAAGATCATTCTTGTCGTTAATCATAAGAGGGAGAAGGGGGAATGGGAGGCAGTGACGTTATTAGTTAAGATCTGAGATGCTGCTGCGTTGTACTAGGGTGGTTGCAGTTTTGCTGGAGAGGAATTCACCTATTCAACATAATTTCTATGAAGAACAACACTGCATACGCAGAAAGTGAAAGTCGCTCAGTCACGTCTGACTCTTTGTGACCCCATGGTTTATCCAGTCCATGGAGTTCTCCAGGCTAGAATACTAGAGTGGGTAACCTTTCCATTTTCCAGGGGATCTTCCCAACCCCTGGATTGAACCCAGGTCTCCCACATTGCAGCCAAATTCTTTACCAGCTGAGCCACAAGTGAAGCCCTCTTTACCTAAACTATATGTTTCTGCCTGCAATGCCAGAGACTTCAGTTTGATTCCTGAGTCAGAAAGATCCACTGGAGTAGGGATAGGCTATCCACTCCAATATTCTTGGGCTTCTGTAGTGGCTCAGCTGGTATAGACTCTGCCTGCAATGCAGGAGACCTGGGTTCGATCCCTGGGTTGGGAAGATCCCCTAGAAAAGGAAAAGGCTACCCACTCCAGTATTCTGGCCTGGAGAATTCCATGTAATATAGTCCATGAGGTAGCAAAGAGTTGAACACCACTGAGCAATTCTTACTTTCACTTAGGTAAAAAATCAGAAAGGACTTGCTGATGTATTAGTGTGAGAGGTTAAAATTAAAAGGAGTTTAGAACTCTCGAGTTTAGGGGTTTAGATTATTTGGTGAATGTGAATGGTATATCATTTATTAGCTGAAGAAAAGTAATATGCAGGTTATCTATGACTGCATGACCAGTCACTCAAAGCCATTTTATTGTATTATATTGTGAGTCACTTCACCTACCCCACATGCATTAATAAGAGTCACCAAGTGATATCCAAGTGGCATCCAGTCACGTCTCAAGAGTCCAAGTAGCTTCACTCAGATGCTTGGCATCTTGGCGGGATGGCTTAAAAGCCTCTCATTCTCTGTAACTCTTAGAATCTCTCTCTATGGTCTTACCAGCAGAGTAGCTGAATTTCTCACATGGTGTCTTAGGACTCTAGCAAGTGTCCCAAGAGAATAAAAATGAAGGTGCGATGTTTCCTATGACCCAGCCTCAGGAGACCCACAACGTTATTTACACTGTCATCTGTTTGTAAGCAAATAATTAAAGCTAGTTTAGATTCCAGAAATGGGGTGTCTGGGGTATTTCTAAGGGATGTAGGATTTCTTTGTCAGGTGATGAAACTGTTCTAAATTGACCATTGTGATCATTGCGTATATCTGTGAATATTCTATAAACTATTCACTTGTATTCTTTAAATCAGTTAATTGTTGATATGTGAGCTATATCTCAAGAAAATTGTTTTTTAAAAAAAATTAGGTGGCTTTCAGTGTATCAAATTATAACTCATTCAGTTAGATAAAGCCCTAAAGCCCATGCTCTGCAACAAGAGAAGCCACCACAATGAAGAGTGGCCCCTGCTCGCCACAGCTAGAGAGCGCCCATGCACAGCAACAAAGACCCAGCAGAGCAAAAACAAATACAGAAATCATATTTTTAAATAAATAAATAAATAAGCTATACAGCATGGAAAATACAGTCAAGATTTTATAACTTCAAATGAATATATAATCTATGAAAATATTGAATCACTATGCTGTTCTAAAACTAATACAACATTATAAATCAACTGTACTTTAATAAAAAATAATAAAGTTAAAAGTAAAATCTTTAAAGGAAATAAAATAAGACATCCAAATGACCAACAGTAACATGAAACATGCTCTTTGCTAATGACCAAGGTAATGCAAATCAAAACCACAATGAGATATTATCTCACACCTCTTAGAATGGCTATCAACAAGATAAGGGATAGCAAGTGTTGGCAAAAATATGCTGATAAGGAAATCTTTGTAGACTGCTGGTTGAAATGCACAGTGGTATAAAAATTTTTTTTGATTAGAACTATGCATGATTCAGCAATTTCACTTTGGGGTATATATGAAAAAGGAAATGAAAAGAGGAGTTTGAAGAGACATTTGCACTGCTATATTTATTACAGCATTACTCCACAATAGCCAAGATATGAAAACAAACTGATCATCAACAGAGAAATAGAGCTAAGAAGAACTTCAAATTGATTCTGAACACAATCAGTCAAAAGGGATGTGCAAATTAAATTGAAAGACTTAATGCGACCCACATATTAGAATAGGTTGTTGTTGTTTTTTTTAACTGACAATAGCAATCCTGGAAAGGACCAGGAGCAAACAGAACTTAAATACAAACCTGGTAGGAATGCAAATGGTACAGCCATTTTGAAAAAACAAGTTTTGCAGTATCTTATAAACATATACCAGCCATAACACACAGCAATAACAATCCTAAAATTTGTCAAAGGAAATGAAAACACATGACTACACAATAACCTACATAGAGATATTTAGAGAAGCTTTATTCCTAATTGCCAAAACCTAGAAAATCCTAGAAAATGTGCATCACTGACTAAACAGGTAAAGGTATTACTTTCATGCAATGACTATGTTTGAGAGAATTATAATGCAGTCCAGATTCTATAACCTGTCCTTCACAATAGCCAGCACATCATTCAAACTTGCTGACAAATTATAGATAAGAGAGGGGATATATTGTCTATACTCAAGATACGGATGGAAACAAACCTCAAGGAAAGACTGAAAGCAGAAATGCAAGCTTCCATCTAAGGAAGCCTGAAAAGGAACAAGAAACAAATAAGAAGAATGCATATGGAATTCCTTGGTGGCACAGTGGTGAAGACCCATGTTTCTACTGCTGGGGTTATGGGTTCACTCCCTAGTGGGGGAAATTAGATCCACAAGCCACACACATAGCCAAAAAAGCATATGAATAAACAATATAAGTCAAAGAAATAGAAAACATGCCCCAGAGAGAAAATATATTTATAATTTAATTCATTGAAAAGATTAATAAAATTGAAAAATCCATGGAAGTATTAGTTAAGGAAAAGGCAAAATATTATTCAAAGAATACTTGTGAAGAAGGATATAGAAACAAATTCTGCCCACATATTAACATGGTTAAAACAGATATTTTGAAAATTTTATATCAATAAGTTTAGTAATTTGGTTGGATGGTATCACCAACTAAAAGGGCATGAGTTTGAGCAGGCTCCAGGAGTTAGTGATGGACAGGGAAGGCTGGCATGCTGCAGTCCATGGGGTCGCAAAGAGTTGGACAAGACTGAGCAACTGAACTGAACTGAAATTTAGTAAATAATGAGAAGTAAGTATTTTCACACTTAAATTAAATCCAGACTTAAAGAAAGTAGGGAAAATCACTAGACCATTCAGATATGACCTAGGTCAAATCCCTTACGATTATACAGTGGAAGTGAGGAATAGATTTAAGGGATTAGATCTGATAGACAGTGTGCCTGATGAACTATGGTCAGAGGTTTGTGACACTGTACAGGAGAGAGGGATCAAGACCATCCCCAAGAAAAAGAAATGCCAAAAAAAAAAAAAAGGCAAAATGGCTGTCAGAGGAAGACTTGCAAATAGCTNAGTGAGGAATAGATTTAAGGGATTAGATCTGATAGACAGTGTGCCTGATGAACTATGGTCAGAGGTTTGTGACACTGTACAGGAGAGAGGGATCAAGACCATCCCCAAGAAAAAGAAATGCCAAAAAAAAAAAAAAGGCAAAATGGCTGTCAGAGGAAGACTTACAAATAGCTATAAAAAGAAGAGAAACAGCAAAAGAAACACAGATGTATAGAACAGTCTTTTGGACTGTGTGGGAGAGAGAGAGGGTGGGATGATTTGAGAGAATGGCATTCAAACATGTATAATATCATACAAGAAATGAATCTCCAGTCCAGGTTCAATGCAGGATACAGGATGCCTGGGGCTGGTGCACTGGAATGACCCAGAGGGATGGTATCAGGAGGGAGGTGGAAGAGGGGTTCAGGATGGGGAACACATGTACACCCGTGGCAGATTCATGTTGATGTATTGCAAAACCAATACAATAAGTTAAAAAAAAAAAAAGAATTCTATCTAAAATATATAAAAATTCTCAAAACAAAAGCAGAAGAGAAAAGGAAAGTTACACCCATCTGAATGCAGAGTTCCAAAGAATAGCAAGGAGAAGATAAGAAAGCCTTCCTCAGTGATCAATGCAAAGAAATGGATGTAGCNAAAAATTCTCAAAACAAAAGCAGAAGAGAAAAGGAAAGTTACACCCATCTGAATGCAGAGTTCCAAAGAATAGCAAGAAGATAAGAAAGCCTTCCTCAGTGATCAATGCAAAGAAATGGATGTAGCCAATAGAATGGATATGACTAGATATCTTTTCAAGAAAATTAGAGATACCAAGGGAACATTTCATGCAAAGGTAGGCTCAATAAAAGACAGAAATGGATGGACCTAACAGAAGCTGAAGATATTAAGAAGAGGTGGCAATAACACACAGAAGAACTATACAAAAAAGATCTTCGTGACCCAGATACTCAGGATGGTGTGATCACTCACCTAGAGTCAGACATCCTGGAATGTGAAGTCAAGTGAGGCTTAGGAAGCATCACTACGAACAAAGTTAATAGAGGTAATGAAATTCCAGTTGAGCTATTTCAAATCCTAAAAGATGATGCTGTGAAAGTGCTGCACTCAATATGTCAGCAAATTTGGAAAACTCAGAAGTGGCCACAGAACTGGAAAATGTGTTTTCATTTCAATCCCTAAGAAAGGCAATACCAAAAAATGCTCAAAACNAAGAGTCGGACACGACTGAGCGACTGAACTGAACCAAACTAATTAGATGCCTGGCTCCATGAGTCACTTCTAGGGAACAGTCTGAGGAATTTACTTCAAAGGAGCAAGCAACAACAGCCCTGGGGGATTCCATTAGAGCCCTTCTTTTCCTCCTAATACACACAAAAGACACTCATCATCACAGAAAGTATGTAACTGTGTTCCTAAATGGAGGAGTGCATTCAATGGTTAACACTCAGAGATTCCGTGCACAACTGCTATACAAGTAAGTGGAAAACATCTGCTTTATAAAATTCTCTTTGAAATTCAGCATAAGTAATTTTGGCTCTAAAAGGAGAATGCAGTAGTCATGGATTTTATTTAAATAATTTAAATTTTTATTTTTTCAATGAGAAATTAAAATAAAAGAAACTCAACTTTGTTCTATGACCCCTGTGGAAACTGTGGCTTCAGCAATATTTGCGCTGCAGGGAATAGAGACGCAGACAGAAAACAGACTTGTGGACCAAGCAAAGAGAAGAAGTGGCTGGGACAGACTGAGAGAGTAACATTGAAACATACACACTATCGTATGTAAAACAGATAGCTAATGGGAAGTTGTTGTATAACATAGGTGCCTCAGCTCAGCACTCTGTGATAACCAAGAGGGGTGAGATGGAGTAGGGGATGGGAGGGAGGTTCAAGAGAGAAGGGACATGTGTATACTCATGGCTGATTTGTGTTGTTGTATACCAAAAACCACACAATGTTGTAAAGCAACTACCTTCAAATTCTAAAAAAAAAAAAAAAAATAAGGAAAAAAAAAAAGATTTTCACCATAGAATGGTCATTCTGGGCACCCAAAGAAGACCTTCCCAAGAGAGCCCAGAGAAGTGTGGATTGTCTTTGTCAGGCAAAGCTACTGCTAAGCTTGTGTAACTGTAGCTATGAAAAAGAAATAAGAAAGGAATGACTTGATATTCAGGTTTGTGAGGCTCTTAGCCCTATGCCCACTGATCATCTTCATATGTAATCCATTTGTTGAGGGAAAGTATTGGGAAGAGTCAGAATCCCTGAGCCAGATAGGGAAGCATAAATGGGATGCCACTGAGCTCTAGGAAGACCCATAGGTAGCCAGTAGACAGGAAGGGAAAGGCAAGAATCAGTTGTTATATTATGCATATAACTACGAATGACTCCATATAACTCCAGAACCAAGAAAGCAACAGATACTATACTTCCTAACTTATTTTGGATTTGTGAAAAATATTCTGACATGGGTTAAAAGAAAACTTTTACTTCTCATAAGTATTTTAAATAACTGAAAATCTATCCACTCTTCATTTTTATTTAATGAAAAATAGTTACTTAGCTCTAATGTATGATCAAACGCCTTTAAATACTTTGCAGATGTCATTTCTTTAAATCTCAAAACAAGGATGCTATATGGGGACAATTATTCTCATGTTACAAATTTAAAAAAAAAAACTGGAAGTCAGAGAGATTTGTGTCATGTGCAAGTATCACTGGGAGTGTCTGAGTTTTCTGTCTCCAGTCTCCATGACTGCTGTCAGCACAGACTGAAGCTCACACTGTGTGCACAGTGAATGCAGGATTGGCCCCCCTTAACTCTGCTTAAGTCAGGAGGCAAAGAGCACACATGCTGCTCAGTGTTTGGCTCAATCCTCAGATAAGCATATGTTCAGAGGCTAAGAGGAGAAATGTGATGGACAGGAAAAGCATGCCACAGGTGGAATGGGCAGAGATTCTATGAATGTTAATTTTGGAGAATGGAAGGCAGTGGAGATGTGCTGGCTGTATTCAAGTATGTCAGTGTTTTGATACTGAAAGGAGATGATTTATGCCATTAAAACTCACTGAAGATCAAATGATAAAACTAAAAACAGATTTTTCATGATAGAGCTAACGCCCCTGGCGTAAGCTTGCCTGTCACTAGAGTAATTTAAATATGTTTAATATAGACCAATCAGAACACACTTTTAATGAGCCATAGATTCTCAACTATTGGTTCATTATACCTCACAATTCATTCTGTCAAATAACTGAGTTCTGCCACTTGAAATACTAAATACTTTCTTATTCTAAAGTAAGAAATTTTTAAGAGATTAAGAATTTTTAAGACATTTGTACTGATATTTATCATTTGTGTTAAATATGTCAAGCTTTAAGAATTGAAATAATATTGTTAACAGAAAATTTTCTATGAAAATTAGAACCAATAACACTGAATAAAAAATGTCAATGTTATATGGCTCTTAAAAGCACAAGGAAGCTAAAGGGGATTTTTTTTTAGATATTATTTATTTATTTAGATATTTGTTTTTTAGCTTATCATTTGGATAAATATAACTTTGTTTTATAATTTTCACTCAATCTTTAGTAACCATGAAAATATTGCATTGGAGTGTAGTAATTTCTTTATTCTTATCATTAATTCTGTTTTCTCAAGACTATCTCAAAACAGAAAAATGTCGCCTTTGTCACACACAATGGCAAAACATGAGAAGGTACTAAGCTCTTTACTGAAACTACAGCCAAGAAATCAGTCAACAAAACAATGAAGATAGTTTAGCATGTTGATTCAGTATTTTCATTATTATAAATTATGGATCTACTCAAGTTAGAGCACAGAATATACTTTTGAATTATGCCTTATATATCTAGGAATGTGTGATTTGTAATGTTATCTTCCCAATGCTTTGTCCAATTTGTGGGATTACAACCGTTCTGACAGTTAAAAGTTGTGAACAACAGTTGTGTGTCCAGAATTAGTAGGTGATTAAATTAAGGGCTTATCTCTAGTAACTCATTATCACTAGTAACTTCATTATCATGAAGATCTCAAATATTATGTGAGGAATTACAATGTGATAAACTTTTTATGGGTTTCCCTGGTGGCTCACTGGTAAAGAAACTGCCAGCCAATGCAGGAGACACAGTTTAGATCCCTGGGTTGGGAAGATCCTCTGGAGAAGTAAATAACAACCCACTCCAGTATTCTTACCTGAAAAATCCCTTGCACAGAGGAGTATGGCAGGCTACAGTCCATGGGGGCATAAAAGTGTCAGACACAATTTAGTGACTATACAACAACCCACTTTTTACATGAAATGCAAAGAAAAATAATGACATTAAACTTCCATATACAATATCATAGAAGTTGTATTAAAATACGTTGTGTGTGTGTGTGCTCAGTCGCTTCAGTCATATCCAACTCTTTGAGACCCCATGAACTGTAGTACGCCAGGCTCCTCTGCCCATGGGATTTTCCAGGCAAGAATACTGGCATGGGTTGCCATGCCCTCCTCCAGGGGATCTTCCCAAACCAGGGATCTAAGTGAAGTGAATGTCACTCAGTCATGTTCAACTTTTTGTGACCCTCCCCTGGACTGTATATAGTCCACGGAATTCTCCAGGCCAGAATACTGGAGTGGGTAGCCTTTCCCTTCTCCGGGAGATCGTCCCAATTTAGGGACTGAACCCAGGTGTCCCGCATTGTGGGCAGATTCTTTACCAGCTGAGCCACTAGGGAAATCTAGAATACTGGAGTAGATGGCTGATCCCTTCTCCAGCAGATCTTCCCAACCCAGGAATCAACCAGGGTCTCCTGCATTGCAGGCAGATTCTTTACCAACTGAGCTATCAGGGAAGCCCATCTAAATATATTAGAAGAAAAAATTCATGGGAATAATTACCAAGTTTGCAATAGTTAACTTGTGTAATAGTAGCCAGATTTCAGAGGCATGTTTCTTTTGAATTTTCAAGTGTTCACCCTCAATGTTATTATACAATTTTCATTTAGAAACAGCACAATTATTTCACTTACACCACTCCTACAGACTTTCTATACATTAATACTATGTTTAATGTCTTTCTTCTCTACAAGACTTGGTTTCTCTCAACAAGGAACCTAAATTTTATTCATTTCTGGTTCCCCACAGTATATTCATTATATCGTACAAATCATGCATGAATTCATTTAGCAAGCTTTTCTTTAGCGCAGTTTGTTTCCAAACACTAGTTATTTGTGACACAGGGATAAAATGCATCATTGTTGAGGAGGATGTATATTAATCGGGGGTAGCAAAATGTAAAAATGCAGACAACAAAAACCATAATCCAGGTATAAACAATGGCAAACTAGACAACTTCAAAGTGTGATATCAACACAAAGGAAAGTTTTCTGATTGTCCCTTAGAAGGCAAAGAAAGCTTTGCAGATAAATGAATCTTAAGGATGAATGAAGTCATCCAGGGTAATGACAGTGGGAGACTGGAGGGCCAACCAAGTGAGAGAGCGAAGATTAAAGGCCAGAGAGGGTAGAGTGTCCTGCTGCTGCTGCTGCTAAGTCGCTTCAGTCGTGTCCGACTCTGTGCGACCCCATAGATGGCAGCCCACCAGGCTCCCCCGTCCCTGGGATTATTCTCCAGGCAAGAACACTGGAATGGGTTGCCATTTCCTTCTCCAATGCATGAAAGTGAAAAGTGAAAGTGAAGTCACTCAGTCGTGTCCGACTAGTAGCGACCCCATGGACTGCAGCCCACCAGGCTCCTCTGCCCACGCGATTCTCCAGGCTGAGGGGACTCTAAATAGTTGAGGAAGTTGGATTAGTGCAAGTGTTGGATGAAAACATCCTGAGAGACAAGCAAAATGTCCTATGCAGGGGCCACACCAGAAGGTGTACACTGTCCTCTGCTAAGGAGGTTAGGTTTCCTCCTGCAGGCTGGAGAAATCATGAAAGTCTTAAAAGTATGCCTTTGGTATCACCCTTTTATTTGAGCAAGAGATCACCTTGGCAGATATATTGTGAATTATAAGGACACAAGAATGAAGACAAGGAGGTAAATAGATGAGTAAAATAAAGAGGAAAAATGAACACAGTCTCAACTAAAGCAGGGACAGTAGCAGTGGAAGTATGGAGATGGATAAATAAATGGGAACAAAATTGTAGATAGAATCACTAGGATTTTATCAGATGCGGTGCAATGTGAGGAATAAGACAAGGACCACTCACATATTTCAGACACAAGAGATTGGGTGGATTGTGGTGGTATTCCACAGATACAGAACACAGGAGGAGTGGTCCAAGGAAGGGATGAGTTTGGTCTGGAGGAGGCTGATTTAGGGTCTTTCTTGGATCCTCAGCTGGAGACTTTCAAACAATTATTGAAACTATGCATCTGGATAGTAGAAGAGAGTTCTAAGATTCAGAGTTAAAGAGGTGTTTTAAAGTAATGGTGGATAAATAAGAGAATAAAATTGAGACCTCCAGAGAGTGAGGTTGAATCATTCTTTTTTATGTAAAAAGCAAAGAAACAAAAAATATCAGAGCATCATCTACAGCATCATAGTTACAGACCGGGCAGAGGAAGTAAACACTATGAATGGCTCCAAGGGATAACCAAAGAAATTCAGGAACAGCTAAAGAAAACTGGAAATGTGTAGAAAGAAAGCATAAAACAAGTGAACATTCATATTTCCTTCAACAGGAACAATTCCCAGAGGACATGGAAGTTGGGAACCACACCAGTGTGACAGAGTTCATCCTTTTGGGGTTAACAGAAGACCCTACACTTTGTGTCATCTTCTTTGTGGTGTTTCTAGGCATTTATGTCATCACCTTAATAGGCAATATTAGCATAATCACTTTAATAAGAAGCTGTTCCCACCTTCAGACTCCCATGTACTTCTTCCTCAGTCACTTGGCTTTTGTAGACATCGGGGTTTCCACATGCATCACACCTACGATGATTATAGGACTTCTGAAACACAGATTGGCCCTCCCAGTTGCTGGCTGTGAAGCCCAGCTCTGTTCTGGGGTCACGTTTGGGACAGCTGAGTGCTTCCTGCTGGCTGCCATGGCCTATGACCGCTATGTGGCCATCTGCGTGCCCCTGCTCTACTCCACCCACATGTCCCCCAGAGTCTGTGTTGTCTGGGTTGGGGCTTGCTATCTGGGTGGGTGTGTGAATGCTTGGACATTTGCTGGTTGCTTACTGACTCTGTCTTTCTGTGGGCCAAATCAGGTAGACCACTTTTTCTGTGACTTCTCCCCTCTGTTGAAACTTTCCTGCTCAGATGTCTCCACTCCTGGAATTATCCCTTCCATCTCTTCTGGCTCCATCATTGTGGGCACAGTGTCTGCCATCGCTCTCTCTTACATCTGCATCCTCAGCACCGTCCTGAAGATGCGCTCCACTGAAGGGAGACGCAAGGCCTTCTCCACCTGCACCTCTCACCTCACCGCAGTCACTCTCTACTATGGAACGGTTACCTTCATTTATGTGATGCCCAAATCCAGCTACTCAACTGAGCAGAACAAAGTGCTGTCTCTGTTCTATACAGTGTTGATCCCCATGTTGAACCCTCTCATCTACAGTCTGAGGAACAGTGATGTAAAGAAGTCCCTGAGAAAGCAAGTGTCAGAATATATTCTTAGGATCTATTCTTAACATTTCAGATGACCTATAAATTTTTGTTTACCGGTAGCATATCAGTTGCTTAAATTGAAAACACAATACTTCTTCTTTAAAATTTTATTGAAGCATAGTTGATTTCTGATGTGCAGCAGAGAGGCTTATAGATACAGATATATATATTCTTTCTCATATTCTTTTCCATTATGGTTTATCACAGGATATTGAATATAGTTCCCTGGACTATACAGTAGGATCTTGTTGTTTATTGGTCCTATTTTTACTAGTTTGCATCTGCTTACTAATCCCAAACTCCCAATCCTTCCCTCTCCCACTCCCCATCCCCTTGGCTAGCACATATCTGTTCTCTATGCCTGTGAGTCTATTTTTGTTTCATAAATACACTTATTTATGTCATATTTTAGATTCCACATATAACTGATATATTTGGTACATATACTACATCATTATCTATTCATCTGTCAGTGGACATCTGTCTTGGGTATTGTAAATAGTGCTGCTATGAATATAGGGGTGCATTATTTTATTGAATTATAGTTTTGTCTGGGTATATTTCCAGGAGTGGGGTTGCTGCATCATATGGCAACCTCCATACTGAGGAGGTTTTCAGAGGAACCTCCATACTGTTTTTCATAATGGCTGTATGGAAAACATTATCACTTCTAACTCAGTTTTATATACTTATAAACCAACTGGGAGACACCTTAAAATCAGTAAAATGATAGTAATAATTATTACTGTTATGTATTAACACCTGTAGCTACCTTGGATTTTTCCAAGGTACTTACAATGTGCCAGGCCCTATTTTAAGCACACTGGGATACTAACTGGTTGACTGGTTGACTTCTCATAAAAACCCTATGAAGTAGTACTATTATTTCTTTTTTTTTGTTAATGCTTCTTGACAATTCCCCCTATTATATTTATAAAAAAGATCTTGACCAGATGAGTTTGGTTAGTATTAACCAACCATATAGAAAAGCGATGGTAAACAACAAATATAATTATCAAGACAATCACCGAAGTTACAGTTCCAGACCCAATACTATGGGTAATACTTTAAACCATCTTCATGGGTCTAGCCCATATAATTTGTTCAGCTAAAGTTTCCAAATTAGGGGAAGAGGACAGATTTTTAGAAAAAGTTTTAAAGTTTTTTTTTTTTTTTTGCAGTAATTGTACATTCAGAGAGGCATTATCATGTATATTTTGTAAATGAAGTTTGATTTGTTTCCAGTTGTAGGCACTATGATTGGATTGAACAGGAGTAACACAAAATTGAGTAGCTTAAAGAAATAGAGGAGTTAAGACCAGTATATAGTTTGCAGTTAATACAAGTTACAGAATGTAAAAAGTCTTATTAAATTGTAAATTTTCAATGGCTAAAACAAAAGGAAGTGGGACACAGGCCTGTATAAAATATGACTGACGATAGCAAAAGAAATAGTTACTATGACCATGACTGGTCTCTATGAAATGTTCAGTCCAAGTTCCAAGTTATTCCGTGCTCTGGTGCTCGCAGCAAGTTTCCAAATGTCCCATTGTTCAGGCCCACTCTGTTTATCGAGAATGATCTTAGGACAAGGCGGGGCTAATCCACTCTTGAGTCAAGCCACTCAAGAAATCCTTTGTCATAGCAATGTTCCATCGTAGTGTCAGTGACCTTCCATATCACACACAGTGTTGTTAATATCATCTGAGCAGTCAGATAACCACATACCATGGGGTCCCCAGTCAACAATTGTATGATTAGCCACAAACACTGATTTTCTTGATTTGGTTTGACATTTGTCCCAATGAATGGGAGTATAAATAAAGTTTTTATAAGTAAACCCTTTGCATAATGTTCTTTGTTCTTTCCCTAACTCTTTCCCTAAAGTCTCAGTAGTATAAACATGGTTAACAAAGAAAGGGTAGTAAATAACACAAGCAATGTCTCAAAGTCTTCTTTTGGAGGCAGGATGAAAGCCCAAGTTTGTCGGCTGACGATTATGCACACAATTTTGCTGGGCCCATGCATAAGGGAAGGACTTCATAGCCTAAAGAAATGTTAATTAGTTTTCTTTCCTGCCCAGGGTGTGAGGGCCCTTTCATGTACTAGGGAGAGGCATATGCATAGAGGCATTAGTTGAAATGATTGGTCCTCTCTCTGTCCATTCGACCACTGGCCTCAATAGGCCCTCGAGGTCACTCCGGCCAATCCACCAAGTGTACCAGGCTCCTGTTCAGGCGCCACTTATTGAGGTCCTTTAATGGACCGGAACCTGGTGGTCCCGAGTCAACCGATAAGAAAGTAAAGGAGAGAGAAAGAGGCTGATATTCCTTGGTTTATGCAGAAAACCAATTAAGCCCCCACACGGGGCTTGTTTTGTTCATGAAGGCTTCAGGCACCCTCTCAATGCAGTGAAGGTACAGAGCGTTTTCTTGAAAGGGTCTTAGAAGCCCGGGCAGGAAAGTGAACTCAGAGGGCCTCTGCGCTCCAGGGGATCAGCCTGAAAAAGAGAGAGAGGGAGAGAGAGAGAGAAAGAAAGACACGGGGACTACAGCTCTGATGTATTATTTCTATTTTACAAATGAATCATCTGGGGCACAGAAACGTCATGCTCAAAATCATGCAGCTAGGAAGCTGTGGTACCACTGTCTGAATCTGGAAAACCTGGCTACAAAACCATTATGCTTCTCATGATGCTGATGTTATAAATTTACCTCAATTTATAGATGAGAACATCGAGTGCTAGAAAGTACCAATAGTTTCTCTGGAGAGATATGAACTCAATTGTTCTAGATCGAACAGCATCAAGGCCTCTGATTCCATGCCCTTGACCTACTCTATGAGCCTCCAAAGACTTCAGCACTGTTACTGATCTAAAGGAAATGAGCAGGATCAGCAAATCTAAACTGTTCTTTTGCTCAGTCTTCTGAACAAGCTCTACCTTCAAGAAGATCTAGGTTGTGAAGACTACAAAACAAGGAGAAGAGTGTGAAGACTGTATTGATCTCTATCTACCTATACAAAGTAAGGTCTGGACACCACAATCACATGATATGACTGGAAGTCCACCCCTATTTAAACACATTAAAAGCTAATACTTCCATTTCGTACAATGCAGTCTTCCTTATATATAGGAATTTTAAAGGGTATCTTTAATTCTAAGCATTGTAATTAATATGTAAACAACATAGTTCCATAGTCTAGATTTATAGAGAGATTAGAATCTAATTAAAAGCTAGAAATATTGTCAAAGATTGTACTAATGTTATTTCTTGCATAATAATCCACTCTTAGATACATCACCACTGGAAAGGGTGAGGAGAGATTTTTCTGGAATATAGAAACTCTCAACAGAAACAAATATGAAGCAACTCTTTAAAGCATCTGAAAGCAACACTTAGATCTTAAGTCCTTGTCTCAGCATAATGGAGTGAGAGAAGTGAGGCCTGGAAAACATAATTGAAAAATTAACAAAGTGGAAAATATTTATAATATACTGCTATATATTATCTATATAAAACAAATATTAAAGGCCACAGAGATCATTTAAAACACATGACATTATTAAATGATGGGCAATGGGACCCATTATTCTCCACTCACAGCACACCTTACAAAAATGTGTGGTGTTTTTGCCTTCCTTTCCAACAAATTGAAAATAATATATAGTCTGAATATCCAGATACCAACTTGCTGCTCTATTCTTTAATTCAGTTGTGAATTCTAACTACCTGGAGGTAGTCTCAGACTTCACAGATTTAAGGTTCAGTTCCAAAACTCTGCCCTCGCTTTAGACATCAACTGCAAGCAATTGGTCTCCAGGGTATCCACACTTCTGTCCAGCTTGGCTACAAAGTCAGGGAGTCCCACAACCCTGTTACAGGTTTGATCATTTGCTGGGATGGTTTACAAAACTCTTGACACATTTGCTTATATTTTTCCAGTGTATCATAAAAGATATTATAAAGGAATAATAATGTCTTTATTAAGATAATTAAAGCTTAACTGCCACATAGAGAGACACAATGCACTGGGTCTGAAAGGGTCCCCAGGGCAGGAGCTTCCATTACCAAGAAGTTGGAGTATATAGCCCTTCCAGCAAGTGGGTCTGTTCACTGACTTAAAAGCTTTCTACCAGATAATTTAGTATTTTATAGAGGCTATGTAATCAGTCCCCAGGCTCTCCATTCTCACTGCAGAAATGGGAATGGATGTAAATATCCAAGCTTTTCATCTTGATTTGATATGATGACCAGCCCTCATCCAGAAGGTATACAGGATCCCACCAAGGGGGATTCCAATAAAAGACACCTACCCAGAAATTCAAAGGGGTTTAGCAACCCTGTGTCAGGAACCAGGGTTAAAGAACAAATATTTGAACAAAAGATGCTTCTAGCACCATTGTCATTCAGAAAATTACAGGAGTTTCAAGCCCTATGTTAAGATCTGGGGGCAGAGACCAAAGGTTTATTTATATTATGTCACAGCTCACCCCATGGTTTGCGGCTAGGGACCCTTCACAGCAAATGACCATAAAAGAATGAAATTCAATTCAGTTCAGTTGCTCAGTCATGTCTAACTCTTTGTGACTCCAAGGAGTGCAGCATGCCAGGCTTTCCAGTCCATCACCATCTCCTGGAGCCTGCTCAAACTAATGTGCATCGAGCCAATGATGCCATCCAACCATCTCATCCTCTGTCATCCCTTTCTCCTCCAGCCTTCAAACTTTCCCAGCATCAGGGTTTTTTCCAATGAGTCAGTTCTTCGCATCAGGTGGCCAAAGTATTGGGGCTTCAGCTTCAGCACCAGTCCTTCCAATTAATATTCAGGACTGATTTCCTTTAGGATGGACCGGTCAGATCTCCCTGCAGTCCAAGGGATTCTCAAGAGTCTTCTCCAACACTACAGCTCAAAAGCATCAATTATTCAACCTCAGCTTTCTTTATGGTCCAACTTACATATCCATACATGACTACTGGAAAAATCAAAGCTTTGTCTAGACGGACCTTTGTTAGCAAAGAAATGTCTGTGCTCTTTAATATGCTGTCTAGGTTGGTCATAGCTTTTCTTCCAAGAAGCAAGCATGTTTTAATTTCATTACTGCAGTCACCATCTGCAGTGAATTTGGAGCCCAAAAAAATAAAGTCTCTCACTGTTTCCATTCTTTCCCCATCTATTTGCAATGAAATGTTGGGACCAAATGCCAAGATCTTAGTTTTTTGAAGGTTGAGTTTTAAGTCAAGTTTTAAACTTTCTTCATTCACTTTCATCAAGTTCATTTAGTTCCTCTTCACTTTCTGCCATAAGGCTGTTTGTGGAGTGGCCACAGGACTGGAATTTCTCCTGGCAATCTTGATTCTAGCTCGTGCTTCATCCAGCCCAGCATTTCACATGATGTACTCTGCACATAAGTTAAATAAGTAGGGTGACAATATACAGTCTCAATGTTTTCTTTTCCCAATTTGGACCAGTCCATTGCTCCATGTCTGGTTCTAACTGTTGCTTCTTGACCTGAATACAGATTTCTCAGGAGGCAGGTCAGGTGGTCTGGTATTGCCATCTCTTTAAGAATGTTCCACAGTTTGCTGTGATCCACAGTCAAAGCCTTTGGTATAGTCAATAAAGCAGAGGTAGATGTTTCTCTGGAACTCTCTCGCTTTTTTGATGATCCAACACATGTTGGCAATTTGATCTCCAGTTCCTCTGCCTATTCTAAATCCAGGATGAACATCTGAAAGTTTATGGTTCATGTACTGTTGAAGCCTTACTTGGAGAATTTTGAGTATTAGTTTGCTAGCATGTGAGATGAGTGCAATTGTGCAGTGGTTGGAACATTCTTTCGCATTGCCTTTCTTAGGGTTTGGAATGAAAACTGACTGTTTCCAGTCCTTTGGACACTCCACAATAGCCAAGATTGAAAACAAACTGACCATCAACAGAGAAGTAGAGCTAAGAAGAACTTGAAATTGATTCTTAACACAGTCAAAAGGGAAGTACATTAAAATAAAAGACTTAATGCTATGCACATATTAGAATAGCTTATCTTTTTTAAGTGACAATATCAATTCTAGTAAGGACCCTGAAATACAAAGTGGGTAGGAATGCGAAATGGTACAGCATTCGGTACTAAATGGTACTAAAAAACAAGTTTTGTAGTATCTTAAAAACATACACTAACCATAACACCCAGCAATTACAATCCTAAGATTTTGTCAAAGAGAAATGAAAACACATGTCCACACAGAGACCTATATGGAGATATTTCAGAAGCTTTACTTGTAATTGCCAGAAAACAGAAAATCCTCAAATATGCATCACTGACTAAACAGGTATAGGTTCTACTTTCATGTAGTGAATATGTTTGAGAGGATTATAACACAATCCAGACTATCTATAACCTGTCATTCACAATATTCATGACATCATTCAAAACTGCTAAGAAATTAAAAAAAAAAAAANATTGCCAGAAAACAGAAAATCCTCAAATATGCATCACTGACTAAACAGGTATAGGTTCTACTTTCATGTAGTGAATATGTTTGAGAGGATTATAACACAATCCAGACTATCTATAACCTGTCATTCACAATATTCATGACATCATTCAAAACTGCTAAGAAATAAAAAAAAAAAAGCTGGGGAAGGGGAAGTATATGGCCTGTACTCAAGATAAAGGGTTGAAACCCAACCTCAAGGAAGACTGAGAACAAAAATATAAGCTTCCATCTCAGGAAGCTTATGAAGGAACAACAATAAAGAAGAAAAAAAGCATATGGAATTCCCTGGCAGTTCAGTGGTTAGGATCTGTGCTGCTGCTACAGGGGGCACAGTTTCAACCTCTGGTGGTGGAAGTAAGATCCATAAGCCACACAGCATGGGCAAAAAATATGTGTGTATATATGAGTAATGAACAAATATAAATCAAAGAAAAACAAAAATATTCCATAGAGAAAATAAATTTGCAGTTTCATTCATTGAAAAACCCATAGGAGCATTAATCAAAGAAAAGCCAAAAAATTTAACTATCTAAATAACACATGCAAAAGGGGGCATAATTACACATTCTATATATATTAAGATGGTTAAAATCATTATGAACAGTTTATATTAATAGATTTAGTAAATAATGAGAAGTAAATATTTTCTAGAAAAACACAATGAGAAAAAGAAAAAGACTAAAAAAGAAAAACAAATATATCTTTCTTCAGGTTGGGAGGATGGACATAGAATAATCTAGCAATTAATTTAGTTGGAAACATTGTTTCTTCAACTTTTATGCAACATATTTAACAATGTCTTAATGGTCTAATTTTTCAGTAATCAACAATATACCCAAACCTGAAGTGCTCTTCCTACCTAATGCAAGAGGCACTCATTCGCTAAATTGCCAGCATTTCATGACTGCATTCAACTTCAGATTAGTTCCTCTTCTTACTCTCACCGCAGAATCAGGAACCTGTTCAGAACTGAACCCCACACTACTTAACTCCTCTTCATTATCCTTCATTAAGAATCCAAATCTTTCAAAAGGCACGTGCTTTCTGTCAACTGTCAGGAGACACGTGGTAGTTACTTAGAGAGTCCTCCCTTTCTACACTGACTCAGTAAACTTAATTTTGTTGGACTATACATTTATTTCTAGTGACCTTTGACTAGCTAAGCTTAAACACAGTAATTTCACATGTTTAGATTTAACTTGTGGAACAAAAATGAAAATTAGTGAAATTTAGGATAAGAATATGATAGGCTTCATAAGGAGACTATGGATAAATGAAAGTAACCGAAATCAAGAAAGTAGAAAAAATTTGAAGTCAAGTTGTCAGTTGAAATATTCAAATGATTAGAAATTGCCTTCACTCATGACAAAGATAGAGATGGAAAAGAAAATAATCATGCAGGCATTAAAGTCCTCAGGGGATGAGGAAAACAGGAGATCAGACAGGAGGTCCCATAGCTGGAATGTCATGACTCTCAAAGGAGGAAGTAGTTGGGATTGAGGATAAAACAGAACAATTTGCAAAAGGTAACAGGGTTCTTCCCAAATCTGGCGAGTGTGACCTATTATAGTCAACACTTCTAGGCACTTCATTCCATTTGTCACATATTTGAGACATCAATAACTTCAGGTAATTTTTCCAGATAATTATATGCTATCCCTTTGAAATCTCATGAATAGACTATAAAATCTGTATTAATAACCCTATTTTACAAATCATAAAATTGAGTATCAAAGAAGTAAAACAATTTTTTTTTAATTTTTTATTATTTTTTTTCATCTCAGGTGTACATGAGTTCCCAATCTTGAACCCGCCCCCCCCCCCCATCTCCCACTCCACATCAACTCTCTGGATCATCCCCGTGCACCAGNTTGATTTTATATCCTGCAACTTTACTATATTCATTGATTATCTCTAGTAATTTTCTGGTGGAGTCTTTAGGGTTTTCTATGTAGAGGATCATGTCATCTGCAAACAGTGAGAGTCAAAGAAGTAAAACAATTTTACTCACACTGGACCCAGGATTATGTGCACTCAGTTGCTCAGTCATGTTGGACTTTTTGTGACCCCATGGACTGCAGCCCACCAGGCTCTTCTGTCCATGAGGATTCTCCAGGCAATAATACTGCAGAGGATCACCATGCCCTCTTCCAGGGGCTCTTCCCAACCCAGGGATCAAACCCAGGTCTCCTGCACTGCAGGCGGATTCTTTATCATCTGAGGCACCAAGGAAGTCCAGGACTCCTGGATACAAAAGCCACACCTAGTACTTCTCGAGCTATTTAAATAAAAGATCAGTTTTTACCAAGCATCCACAAGTCAGTACTTTTTAGGAAAACAGTAAAATGAGGAAAATTGAAAAAAAAATACAAAAATATAAACCCATATTAAAAATTACTAAAGCCAGCACCCTTAAAATTATTTTCTAAAATTTCTATAAGGAATATAAATGGTTCCCCACAATTCCTGTTCTTATTGGGTCCTGGACTGACAATAAGTAGTTTGCCAACCAGCACCAGCCCAAGAACTATAAATACACCTTGAGTAATAGTGGACTGTGTTACTTTCTCCTTACTTACTCATATTACTCCAGGACCTTCCCTACTACCTGATGTTTTCAACTAAAGAAACTTTTTTGCCTACAGAGAGGAAATTAGAGCCCTGATAGCATTGACCGTGGTCCTCATCTCCCACCAAATTTCTATTTCAAACTTGGTTTATCCTACAAGTTTCTGAACAAAGCTTCCACCAGGATCCTCAGAAATACACCTTTTGTTAGGAACTGGACCTTCCATTTATGCCACCTTAATGAGATACCTGGCTCCATGAGTCATTTCTGGAGAACAATCCCAGGAACTTATCTCAAAGGGACAAGCAACAACAGTCCTAAGGGATTCTATTAGAGCTTTCCTTTCTCTCCCAACATACAAAAAAGACACTCATCCTCACAGAATGTATGTAAGTAACTATGTTCCTTAATGGAGGAGAGCATTCAATGGTTAACACTGTCAGATATTCAGTTCACAACTACTATACAAGTAAGTGGAAAACATCTGCTTTATAAAGTTCTCTTTGGAATTCAGCATCAGCAATTCTGGCTCTAAAAGGTGAGTGCAGTAATCACGGATTTTATTTAAATAATTTAAATTTTCACTTGTTCTATGAGAAATTAAAAATAAAAGAAACTCAACAACTTTGTTTTGTGACCCCTGTGGAAACTGGCCTCAGCAAGCTTTGCACTGCAGGGAATAGAGACACAGACATGGAGAACAGACTTGTGGACACAGCTGAGAGTAGAAGAGGATGGGACAGATGGCAAGAGTCGCACTGAAACGTATAGACTACCATATGTAAAACAGAAAGCTGGTGGAAAGATGTCGCATAACCCAGGGAGCTCTGCTCAGTGCTCTGTGACAACCTAGAGGAGTGGAATGCAGTGGGGAATGGGAGGGGTGTTCACGAGGGAGGGGATGTATGTACACTTATTGTTGATTCACGCTGTTGTGTGGCAGAAGCACCAACACTGTAAAGCAGCTATCCTCCAATTTTTAAAAAGTTTTAGAGAAAAAAAATATTTGCACTGCAGAATTTTGGGTGTCATTCTGGACACCCGAGGCAGACTCCTCATGAGAACCCAGAGTGCAGTGTGGAGGGTCTTCACAGTCAAAGCCACTGCTAAGCTTATGTAACTGCAGCTATGAAACGGAAATAAGAAAGAAACGACTTGATCTTCAGGTTTATGAGGCTCTTAGCCCTATCCCCCCTGATCATTATCAAACGTAACCCATTCATTGAGGGAAACTATTGGGAAGAGTCAAAATCACTAAGTCAAATAGGGAGGCATAAACGGGATGGCACAGAGCTCTAGAAAGACCCACAGGTAGTCAGTGGAGAGGAAGGAAAGGGCAAGAATCAGCTGTTAGATTATGCATATAACTACGAATGACATGGTCCAGAACTAAGAAGGCATCAGATACCATGCTTCCTGACTTCCTTTGGATTTGTGAAAATTTTTCTGATATGTGTTGAAAGAAAATTTATACTTCTCATAAAAATTGTAAATAATTGAAAATCTATCCACTCTTCATTTTTACTTAATGAAAATAGTTACTTAGCTCTAATGTATGGCCAAACACCTTTAAAGATTTTGCAGATGAATATCATTTCTTTTAATCTCACAACAAAGTTGCTTTATGGGGACAATTATTCCCATTTTACAAAAAACGAAAACAAAAAACTGAGAGAGAGATTTAAGTGTCATGTGGAAGTGACAACAGTTGGACATTGGAAGGATCTGAGTTTTTCATCTCCAGTATCCATGACTGGTGTCAGCACAGACTGAAGCTCACACTGTGTGCACAGTGAACGTAGTGTTGGTCTCCTTGAACTCTGCTTGAATCAGAAGGCAAAGAGCAGACGTGCTCAGCGCTTAGGTCAGTCCTCAGATGAGAGTATGTTCAGAGGCTGAGAGTAGAGCCATGAGGGATCTGAAAAGTATGCGACAGGAAGAATGGAGGCAGAGATTCTATGAGTGCTAATTTTGGGAAATGAAGGTCGTGGAGGTTTTCTGACTGTATTCAAATATTTCGCTGTTTTGATACTGAAAGGAAATGGTTTGTCCCATTAAACTCATAGAGGATCGAGTGATAAAACTAAAAACAGATTTTTCACGATAGAGCTTACACCCCTGGCAGAAAGTTTGCCTGTCACCATGCTAATTTAAAAGTATCTAGTAAAGAATCAGAAGACATTCTTTAATGAGCTGTAGGTTCTCAACTATTAGTTCATTACACCTCACAGTTCATCTTGTCAAAGAACTAAGACCCACCACTGGAAATACTAAATACTCTTCTATTCTAAAGCAAGAAATTTTAAAGAATTTTGAAGACATCTGTATTGATATTTATCATTTTTGCTAAATGCTTCACGCTTTAAGAATTAAAATAATATTGTAAGCAGAATATTGTCTCTTTATGAAAATTAGAACCAATAACACTGAATAGAAAACGTTAATGTTTCATGACTCTAAAGCACAAGTTGAAAGGAAGATATAGGGAGATGCAGTTTGAAAAGTTATTAGAGACAGAATATGAAGCTCCATGAACACCACACTTTGGAGTTGAACGTATATTCTATCCAGCATTTCAATTATGAAGGTTATTCAGGAAATTGGGACATACTTGGTTGATAAAACTAAGTGAATATGCAAATTACAAAATATAATATATAACCTGATTACAAATATGTCAGTGTGTGCCTGCATGCATGCTCAGTCGTGTTTGACTCTTTGCAATACCATGGGCTGTTGCCCGCCATGCTCCTCTGTCAATCAGATTCCCCAGGCAAGAATACTGGAGTGGGTTGCCATTTCTTTCTCCAAGGTATCTTCCTGACTCAGGGATCAAACCTGTGTCTCCCGAATTTCCTGCATTGGCAGGTGGATTCTTTACCAATGAGCCACCTCAAGAAGCCCCAAATCTGTCAATGCTATTAACATATGCCTCATAATTAAAAGAAGGCAATGGCACCCCACTCCAGTACTCTTGCCTGGAAAATCCCACCAACGGAGGAGCCTGGTGGGCTGCAGTCCATGGAGTCGCTAAGAGTTAGACACGACTGAGCAACTTCTCTTTCACTTTTTACTTTCAAGCATTGGAGAAGGAAGTGGCAGCCCACTCCAGTGTTCTTGCCTGGAGAATCCCAGGGACGCGGGAGCCTGGTGGGCAGCCGTCTATGGGGTCGCATAGAGTCGGACACGACTGAAGCAATTTAGCAGCAGCATAATTAAAATAAATCAATATGGATTTTGATGATAGTTAAAGTTGAATAGTAGGTAAAATTCTCTTTTGTTTTTAACTATATGTGAAAAATTAAAAGTAAATGCAGGTAAAAAGAATTTGTAGATCTTCAGAATTTAACTACAAGAATGGAGATTTAGCTGAAATTAATGGAAAGAAAGGTGTACATAGTGCAGTTTTCAAATCTCTAGAGTAAATCTCAGATTAACTTATTTCATTTTATAATACTTGCAGAAACATTTTAAAATTATTTCTATGCTTCTCATTCTAAGAAGTATAATGTTCTTTTAATATTTTCACTGAATCTTTAATATGGGCCAAAATATTACATTGGACTGTAGTAATTTGTTTATTCTCTTAATAATTTATCATTAATTCTACTTTCTCAGAACTGTCTCAAAATAGAAGAACTTGGAAACATGGACAGTACTAAGCTCTTCAGTGAAACTACAGACAAGAAGTAAACAAAACAATGAAGATAGTTTAGCATGTTGATTTAGTATTTTCATTACTGTAAATCATGGAGATACTCAATGGAGAACACAGAATATACTTTGAATTATGCCTTAAATAAATAGGAATGTGCCATATTTTATAATATTTAGCCTCGCTATTACTTTATACATCATGTGCGATCACAATAGTTCTGATAGCTAAAAGTTAAGAACAGCTATGTTTCCAAAAATAGTGAGTGATTAAATTAAGGGCTGGAAGTGGAAGTGTTAGTCACTCAGTCATGTCTCAGACTCTTTGTGACCTCGTGGACTGTAGCCCATCAGGCTCCTCTGTCCATGGAATTCTCCAGGCAAGAATACTAGAGTGGGTTGCCATTCACTTCTCCAAGGGATCTTCCCAATCCAGGGATCGAAGCTGGGTCTCCTGCACTGCAGGCAGATTCTTTACTGTCTGAGCCACCAGGAGACTAGTGACTCATTATTATGAAGCTCGCAAACACTGTGTGAGAAATTATAATGTAATAAACTTTTTATGGGCTTCCCTGTCTGCTCAGTGGTAAAGAACTCACCAGTTAATTTAAGAGACATGAATTTCCCAGCCTGGGAAATCCCATGGAGAGAGGAGCCTGTGGGCTACAGTCCATGGTGTCACAAGAGTCGAACATGACTTAGCAACTAAACAACAACAAACTTTTTATATGAAATGCAAAGAAAAATAATGACATTAAACTTCCATCTGCAATGTTATAGTAGTTATATTAAAATATAACAAAGGAAAAAAAATTCCTGGAAATAATTACCAAATTTGTAATAGTTAACTTGTGTGATAGTAGCCAGATTTGAGAGGAATGTGGTTTTTTTTTTAATTTCCAAGTGTTTTTTCCCAATATAATTATTCAATTTTCATTTAGAAACAACATAAGCAATTATTTTACTTATGCCATACTAACAGACTTTCTATACACTAATACATATTTAATCTCTTTTTTTTCTATAAGACTTGGTTTCTCTCAACAGAGAACCTAAATTTTATTCATCTCTGGTTCCCCACAGTATAATCATTATATTGTATAAGTCATTCATGAATTCATTTAACAAGTTTTTCTTCAGCACATTTTGCTCTCACACTACTCATTTGTGAGACAGGAATAAAACACACCATTGTTAAGGAGAATGTGCATTAATTGGGGACAGTGAAATGTAAACACACAAAAAACCCCATAACTCTATTATAAACAATGTCAATCTAGACATCTCCAAAGTGTGNGAATTCATTTAACAAGTTTTTCTTCAGCACATTTTGCTCTCACACTACTCATTTGTGAGACAGGAATAAAACACACCATTGTTAAGGAGAATGTGCATTAATTGGGGACAGTGAAATGTAAACACACAAAAAACCCCATAACTCTATTATAAACAATGTCAATCTAGACATCTCCAAAGTGTGATATCAACACAAAGGAAAGTTTTCTGATTAATTCTTAGAAAGCAGAGGCGGCTTTGGAGATAAATCAACCTCAAGGATGAGCAGAAGTCACTCATGGGTAATGGTGGGAGGTTTGAAGCCACCCAAGTGAGAGAACAGTATTAAAGGCCAGAGAGGGTAGAGTTCACCGAGGGCACTGTAAAGAGTTCAGGAAGGTTGAATTAGTGCAAGTGTTGGATGGAAATATCCAGAGAGACAAGCAAAGAGTCATATGCAGAGGATGCATCAGAAAGTGTACACTTTCCTGTGCTAGAGAGGTTAGGTTTCCTCCTAAAGCCTGAAAAAATCATGACATTCTCAAAAGAGTCCCTTTGGCAAAACTTGCTCTTAATTTCAGGAAGAGATTCCTTTGGCAGATACATTGTGAATTATAAGAACACAAGGATGAAGATAGGAGGTAAACAGTTCAGTGTAAAGGGAAAATGAACAGGATTTCAGCTAAAGTTGGGACACTAGCAGTGGATATAAAAATGAATAAAGTGGGGAGCTAAATTGTAGATTTAGAAATAATCAAAAAATCATCTACAGCACCATATTTACAGACTAGGAAGAGGAAATCATCGCTGTGAGTGGCTCCGAGGAATAATCAACAAAATCTAGGAACAGCCAAAGAAAACTGGAAATGTGTAGCATGAACGCATAAAACAAATGAATATTCACATTTCCCTCAACAGGAACAATTCCCAGAGGACATGGAAGTTGGGAACACACCAGTGTGACAGAGTTCATCCTTTTGGGGTTAACAGAAGATCCTACACTTTGTGTTCTCTTCTTTGTGGTATTTCTAGGCATTTATGTTGTCACCTTAATAGGCAATATCAGCATAATCACTTTAATAAGAAGTTTTTCCCATCTTCACACCCCCATGTACCTCTTCCTCAGTCATTTGGCTTTTGTAGACATTGGGTATTCCACATCAGTCATACCTATAATGCTTATAGGATTCCTCAGACATAAGCTGGCCCTCCTTGTTGCTGGTTGTGTTGCTCAGCTCTGTTCTGTGGTCACATTTGGGACAGCTGAGTGCTTCCTGCTGGCTGCCATGGCCTATGACCGCTATGTGGCCATCTGCGTGCCCCTGCTCTACTCCACCCTCATGTCCCCCAGAGTCTGTGTTCTCTTGGTTGGGGTATCCTACCTGGGTGGGTGTGTGAATGCTTGGACATTTGCTGGTTGCTTACTGACTCTGTCTTTCTGTGGGCCAAATCAGGTAGACCACTTTTTCTGTGACTTCTCCCCTCTGTTGAAACTTTCCTGCTCAGATGTCTCCACTACTGGAATTATCCCTTCCATCTCTTCTGGCTCCATCATTGTGGGCACAGTGTCTGTCATCGCTCTCTCTTACATCTGCATCCTCAGCACCGTCCTGAAGATGCGCTCCACTGAAGGGAGACGCAAGGCCTTCTCCACCTGCACCTCTCACCTCACCGCAGTCACTCTCTACTATGGAACGATAACCTTCATTTATGTGATGCCCAAATCCAGCTACTCCCCTGAGCAGAACAGAGTGCTGTCTGTATTCTACACAGTGGTGATCCCCATGCTGAACCCCCTCATCTACAGTCTGAGGAACAGAGATGTAAAGGAGGCCCTGAGAAAGGCAATGGTAAAAATATATTCTTAGGATCCATCCATAACATTTCAGGTGATCTAGAAATTTCTGTTTGGCAGTATCACCAATTGCTTAAATTGAAATCATAATACTTTTAAAATTTTATTGAAATATAGTTTATTTACAGTGTTGTGGTGATTTCTGATATACAGCAGAGTGACTCATGTATATATATTCTTTTCCATATTCTTTTTCCATTATGGCTTATCATAGGATATTATATATATTAATAGTTCCTGTGCTAAAAAGTAGGACCTATTGTTTATCCTTTCTATATATACTAANTGTCTGTGTTCTATACAGTGTTGATCCCCATGCTGAACCCCCTTATCTACAGTCTGAGGAACAGAGATGTAAAGGAGGCCCTGAGAAAGGTAATTCTAAGAATATATTCTTAGGATCTATTCCCAACATTTCAGATGCTCATTCATCAGCATTACATTTGTGTGTGTCTGTGTGTTATTTGCTCAGTTGTATTTGACTCTGTGCAACCCCATCAACTATAGCCTGCCAGGATCCTCTGTTCATGGAATTCTCTAGGCAAGAATGCTGGAGTGGGTAGCCATTTCACCCTCCAGGGGATCTCCTCGACTCAGGGATTGAATCAGAGTCTCTTGCACTGCAGGCAGTTTCTTTACCATCTGAGCCACCAAAGAAGCCCACCCACCAAATACTGCTTAACTGATTGATTAAGTTTAAATCATAATACTTTCAATTCTCACTTATATACACTTATAAACCAGTTGGGAGACATCTTGAAATCAGCAATAATGGCAGTAATTACTTTCACTATTACATGTTAACACTTGCAGATGCCTAGAAATTTTTCTTTAATAATTTCTACTTATAATATGCCCAGCCCTATTCTAAGTACATTGGTATATTAGCTGGCTTATTTCTTGTAAAAATCCTACATTAGTAGTTCTTATTTCTATTTGATAAATAAATTATATGATACAGAGACATGAAGTAGATTGCCCAGCATGATACAGCTAGAAGTTTTTCAGTCAGTCTTTGAATCTAGAAAGTCTGAGTTCAAACCACCATGCTTCTTCATTTAATTTTCACAGCAATATCATGATGCTGCTTAGTTAAAAATCACCTCAATTTACAGATAAGACTACCACGTCTCAGAGGGATTCAATAGTTTGTTTCAGAGATATGGACCCAAATCTCTGATTCACTTGGAATCAAGTCCTCTCATTCCATGCACTTGATCTACTCTGTAAAACATTATCAATTCAAGGACTTCAGCACTTTTACTGATCTAGAGGATCTGAGCAAGATAAGAAATCCTAAGCTGTTTCTTTTCATCCTTCTGAAAACACTCTACTCTCAGTAAATCTAGGTTGTGAGGACTCCAAATACAAGTATGAGAATGGGAAAACTAGATTGGTTTGCACCTATAAAAAATGAGGTCTAGACATGACAATCACATGATTTGACTGGAAGTCGAACTGTATTTAAGCACATACTACAAACAAATATTCTGACTTGGCATAATGTAGTTTTCCTTAGCTGTAGAAACTAAAAAGCGTATCTTTGAATTAACATTCCAACAAATGTGATAATATTCAGAGTTCCATAATCTAGATTTATAAAAAACTTAATTAAGAAGTGCTGCCAAAGATTGTAGTAAATGTGTTTCTTACATANTAATTAGCCTCCATTTAAAATAAATAAATTTATATTAAAAATAAATAAATAGTGCTGCTATGAACATAGAGATGCATTATCTTTTCTGATTATAGCTTTGTCTGGATATATGCCCAGGAGAGGGATTGCTGGATCATATGCCAACTCTATTATTAGTTTTCTGAGGAACCTCCATACTGTTTTCCACAATAGCTGTACTGAAAATGTATTATTTCTAGCTCTCAATTTTATACACTTGTAGGAGAAGGCAATGGAACCCCACTCCAGTACTCTTGCCTGGAAAATCCCACCGACGGAGGAGCCTGGTGGGCTGCAGTCCATGGGATCGCTAAGAGTCAGACACAACTGAGCGACTTCACTTTCCCTTTCCACTTTCCTGCATTGGAGAAGGAAATGGCAATCCACTCCAGTGTTCTTGCCTGAAGAATCCCAGGGACGGGGAAGCCTGATGGGCTGCCGTCTACAGGGTCGCACAGAGTCGGACACGACTGAAGCGACTTAGCAGCAGCAGCAGCAAACCAACTGAGAGACACTTTAAATTAGTAAAAATGATATTAATAATTATCACTATTATGTATTAACACCTGTGGGTTTCTAGGGCTCTTTCTTTATTTAGCAAACAAAAATTTGTGCTTACAATGTGCCAGACCCTATCCTAAGCACACTGGGATGTTAACTGGCTGACTTCTCATAGAAATCCTTTGGGATTCAGTCACGTCCAACTCTTTGTAATCCCATGGACTGAAGCACACCAGGCTCCTCTGTCCATGAGATTCTCCAGACAAGAATACTGGAGTGGGTTGCCATGCCCTTCTTCAGGGGATCTTCCACACCCAGGAATCGAACCAGCATCTCCTGCATACTGACAGAGCCACGAGGGGAGCCCCCAAAACCCTGTGAAGTAGTACTATTATTTCTGTTTTACAAATGAACCATCTGTGGCACAGAGACATCATGTAGATAGCTCAAAATCATGCAGCTAGTAAGTTGTGGGACCACTGTTTGAATCTAGAAAGCCTGGATCCCAAACCACTATGCTTCTCCATTTAATTTTTCATGTAATCCCATGTTCCTGGTGTTATAAATTTATCTCAATTTACAGATGAATATATCAAGTGCTAGAGAGTACCAAGAGTTTGTCTGGAGAGATGTGAACTCAATTCTTCTAAATCTAACGGCATCAAAAAAATAAATAAAAAGTAAAATTTTAAAAAATAATAAATAAATCTAACAGCATCAAGCCCTTGGATTTCATGCCCTTGATCTAAACTCTGAGCCACAATCAGTCAATGACCTCAGCACTGTCACT
The DNA here is from genome assembly GCA_006410615.1 of Neotragus moschatus. NCBI lineage: Eukaryota > Metazoa > Chordata > Mammalia > Artiodactyla > Bovidae > Neotragus > Neotragus moschatus. Next base: position 92,673 of record SJYA01002074.1, read on the forward strand.
GATCTAAAGGACCTGAGCAGGATCAGCAAGACTAAATTGTTCCTTTCTTAGTCTTCTGAACAAACTCTACCCCAAGAGGATCTAGGTTGTGAAGACTCCAAAAAAAGGAAATGAATGTGAAAACTGGATTGATTTCTATCTATCTATAGAAAATAAGATCTGGACACCACAATCACATGATTTGACTGGAAGTCTATTCATATTTAAACACGTTAATAACAAATACTCCCATCTGGTACAATGTTGTCTTTCTTATCTGTAGGAATTTTAAAGAGCATCTTTTAATTCTAGTCATTGCAATTAATATGTTAACAACAGTTATAGTTCCACAATCTAGATTTATTAAGAGATTAGAATCGATTTTAAAAGCTGGAAATATTGTCTAAGATTGCACTAAAGTGTATTTCTTATATAATAAGCCACCCATATTGACATCACTACTGGAAAGGGTGAGAAGAGATTTTTTCTGGAGTATAGGAATTACTAACAGAACAAATACTGAGACAACTCTTTAAAGCACCTGGAAGCAATACTTTGATCATAAAAGTCCTTGTCTCAGCAAAATGGAGCAAGAGAAGTGAGGCATGGAAAACATAATTTAAAAACTAATAAAGTGGAAAATATTTATAATGTACCACTATAAAATGTATTCTATCTATAATATCACAAATTTTAAGTGGAAAATATATAACAAATACTAAAAGGTAACAAAGATCATTTAAAACACATACAATTATTAAATAATGGTTAATGGGGTCCATTATTCTCCACTCACAGCACATTTTACAAAAATGTGTAGTGATTTTGCCTTCCATACCAACCAATTGAAAAATAATATGTATTTTAAATATCTAGATATGAAGTTGAAGCTCTATTTTTTCATTCAGTTGTGACATAACTGTCTGGAGGTACTATCAGAGTTCACAGATTTAAGGCTCAGTTCTACAACTCTGCCCTCCCTCCAGATACCAACTGTAAGCAACAGGTCTCCAGAGTATCCCACTTCTGTTCAACTTGGCTACAAAGCCAGAGAGTCCCACAACACTCTTCCAGGTTTGATCATTTGCTGGGATGGGTTCACAAAACTCTTGAAAATGTTTGATTACGTTTTCCAGTTTATCATAAAAGATATTATAAAGGACAAATTAACAGTCAGATGGAGAGATATAATGCACCGGGTCTGAAAGGGTTTCAGGGTAGGAGCTTCCATCACCAGAAAGTTGGAGTGTACAACCCTTCCAGCATGTGGATCTGTTCAACAACCTGGAAGCACCACACAGTTTAGTATTTTCATGGAGGCTATGTAATCAGTCTTCATCCTCTCCACCCTCCTTGCAGAATAGGATGTGGACACAAAGTTCCAAGCTTCTTATCATGGTTTGGTCTTCTTGATGACCAGCCCTCATCCAGAAGCTATACAGAGTCCCACCGAGAGTCTCCTCATTCCAACAAATGATACCCTCCAGAAGTTCCAAGGGTTTAGGAGCCCTGTGTCAGGAACTGGGGTTAAAGAACAAATATTTGAACAAAAGCTGCATCTAGCACCCCTGTCTTTCAGGAACTTACAAGCGTTTTAGATCCCTGTGTTAGGAACTGGGGATAGAGACCAAAGATTATTTCCATTATGTCACATTCCACCCCCTTGTATGTGGCTATGGACCCTCCACAGAAATTATCATAAGTGAAGTTAGAATTTCATTGAGTCATTGATAATTATTCAGTCCATCACCATAACATTTGAAAAGGTCCTCCTCCTGCTGCTGCTGCTGCTGCTGCTAAGTCACTTCAGTCGTGTCCAACTCTGTGTGACCCCATAGACGGCATCCCACCAGGCTCCCCCATTCCTGGGATTCTCCAGGCAAGAACACTGGAGTGGGTTGCCATTGCCTTCTCCAATGCATGAAAGTGAAAAGTGAAAGGGAATTTGCTCAGTTGTGTCTGACTCTTCGCGACCCCATGGACTGCAGCCTACCAGGCTCCTCCATCCATGGGGTTTTCCAGGCAAAAGTACTGAAGTGGGGTGCCATCGTCTTCTCCGAAAGGTCCTCCAGAGCAAGGCTATTCAGGTTTACAGACTCCCATTTGATCTTGTCACATTCTAAACACAGGAGTGGTCTCAGCAATATATAGTTTCACATTTTCACCTTTAATTGATATCATCTCTTGCCCTGAGTGTCTTTTGAGGTGTAAATGTAATATTGTATTTATTATAAACACCATTTCTAATTGTCCTGTAAAAATCCCAAATGCATCCTGACTCCCATGACTTTTTGGAACTTAGTTATGTAAACTCTAAAAGTCCTGAATATAGAACCAGTTTCCCTCTGAACATTTTGGACCCATATCTCAGAGTGTTCATAGGTCTCTGTATTTCACATCAGATATCATTTGAGCCTTGCTAAATGGGAATTACTGTGACAAAAAATAATTTCCTGACCAGTTAAAATTTACATATATCTCTTGGCATCTTAAGGAGAAATTCAGGGGGAAAGTGGAGGAGGGATCTCAAACATTGATGATTTCCTGACATTGTGATGTCAGTCTACAAAAGGAGCATTTGATCAAGGCCTTTAGGTTATTTTATGTGTAGATGTGGGATAGGCATTCATCCACACTTGCTGAGCCCTTGTTATATTCTAAGAACTGAGGAAGCATTGAAGATATGTTGATAAATTGAACAGAGATATAATGTGCAAAGTCCCCTGGACCGCAAGGAGATCCAACCAGTCCATTCTGAAGGAGATCAGCTCTGGGATTTCTTTGGAAGGAATGATGCTAAAGCTGAAGCTCCAGTACTTTGGCCACCTCATGCAAAGAGTTGACTCATTGGAAAAGACTCTGATGCTGGGAGGGATTGGGGGCAGGAGGAGAAGGGGACGACAGAGGATGAGATGGCTGGATGGCATCACTGACTCGATGGGCATGAGTCTGAGTGAACTCCGGGAGTTGGTGATGGACAGGGAGGCCTGGCATGCTGCGATTCATGGGGTCGCAAAGAGTCAGATGCGACTGAGCGACTGAACTGAACTGACAACATAAATAAACCTTGAAAACATTATGCTAAGGGAAAGAAGCCAGTCACAAAAGACCACATATTATAGAATTCTACTCATATGACATGATCATAATAAGGAAATCTATAGAGACAGAAATAGATTGTGGTTGCCTATGGCCAGGGGTATCGATGCCGGGGCGCCAGCGTGAGGAACTCCACCCATGGCAAAGGTCATGAAGAAGGAGGCTTGGCATATGCAAAGGCGTGATCAAGCCTCAGGAAACCCCCTGTTCCTGAGCATCTACCCCCAAAACCAAAGTCTGTTTTATGCTCTCACCTACACCTCTGACTTTACTNGTTGGTGATGGACAGGGAGGCCTGGCATGCTGCAATTCATGGGGTCGCAAAGAGTCAGACAGGACTGAGGGACTGAACTGAACTGAACTGAACTACACTCATGGAAACATTAACACATCAAGACAATGAACATATCCATCAGCCTCAAAAGTTTTCTCAAATCCCTCTATAATCTATCCCTATGGTGGGGAGTGCATTCTTTTAAGTTGTCATTGCATCAAATTAGCCAATTCATTCTTAAACAGGAGTGAACCAAATCCCCTCCCCACAAAGCAAGATATTTTCTCAAATCCAAAAGGCTAAACTTTCACTACATCAATTCAGCATTCTTAGATAATCCAGAAAAACACTCAGCATGTTGAGGCATAGCCCTTGTTCTCTTTTTATCCACCATAAAAATCAATATAATGAGACAAATAATATAAATCATTGGCTCTTAAATTTGCATAACAGAATACTGATGTGTAGTTAGTGTCACAAACATCTCTCAAAATTTGGATAAGTATGAAGAAATTTTAATTTCTACAGTGGAGAACACATACTATTGATAGCAATGTCTACCAGCAGCTGACATGAGCAAGTCATACAACATAGGTACAATTTGCAGCCAGTAAGATACATAGGCTACAATAAATGAGAGATTAGAGAAACCAAAGAAGATTTTGTATTTACTAAGACAAACCCCAAAACGTCTGATGTTAAGTACATGAGAAAGAATGACAGGGTAGTAAACAGTACTATTCAAACAGCAGTATAACATTAAAGGCTACCAAGGGAACAGTGTAATGCATTTCAAATATATTGCTCCCAAATTCTAGTATTTAGAAATGTGACAAGAACATAAATAGGATAGGAGCCACTGGGAGGAACAAGAACGCATCTAGACCAGTGGGTTTCAGGCTTTGTATTTTTCAGAATCACCTGGAGGGGGAGGGCAGTTCTTAAAATAACACATTGTTGAGCCCCACCCCAGGGATTCTGATGAAAGAGGTCTGGGATGGGGGTCCGAGAATGTGCGTACTTAATAAGTTACTAGATGATGCTGATGATGCTGGTTTGTGGATCACACTATGAAATCTACGACTGATCTACACTTCTGTTTAAGTGTAATATTCAGTAGGAGTCAAGCAGGGAGAGCAGTCAATAAGCCTAGGCCAATGATACAAACATGTAACATAACCAGAGAAAACGTCCCCCGACTAAGGAGTAAATGGCAAAGAAAAGAGAAAACAAACGTGGAATTTATGCAAAAATCCTGATAGAAGAAGAACATAATTGGGAAGAGCTAATTCAACTGAGTGAAAAGGGGTTTAAGAAAATAACTAATTTGACCTCTAAAGAAAATTAGAGGAATAAAGAGCTATATAATGCAAGAGAAAAGATGAGATAATATGACCCAAAGAAAAGAATAAGCAAGAATAAAAGAGAAATGGGCAAAGGAAGTTCAGAAATTAAGGGAAAGAAACACCACTGGAGAATTTATTAGAGCCTTCAAAGCAATGAAAAGCAAAAGAAATGTTGAAAAAACAGAATACATAATGTTGAAGACAGACTTGAGAAAGCCATTCCTAAGTAAAGAGGAAAGGAAATATTAGAAAAAAAATTAGAGGGAAAATGACAGACATGAAGCAAAAACAACAGAAATCCGATATTGCTAATTGGGGCACCTAAAGTAAACAATGAAATAATTGGAAAATGAAAATTATTTCAATAGCTTGTGCTGAAGTTAGTTTTCTGATTTGAAAAATCTTGAATATGGTAAAAAAAAATTTACATAGCCTAGTATAGGAAGAACAGTATGGAAGTTCCTTTAAGAACTAAAAACAGAGTTACATGATTCAGCTAGCCCACTGTTGGGAATATATTCAAGATGAAAACTCTAATTCAAAAAGATACATGCACCCCCATGTTCATACAGAGCACTATTTACAATAGCCAAGACATGGAAGCAATCTAAGGGTCCATCAATAGATGAAGGAAGAAAGAAGATGTGGTGTGTGTGTGTATACATATATATATTAATATATTATATATATATTTCTATCATATAAATATATTATAAATATTATAATTTAATATAAATATATATATGTACAAACATACACACACGCACATATATATACAATGGAATATTACTTAGCCATAAAAAGGAATGGAGTAATGCCATTTAGAGCAACATGGATGGTTGGCCCTAGAGATTATCACAGTATGTGAAGTAAGTCAGAAAGACAAAGACAAATACCATATGATATCACATATGTGGAATCTAAAAAATGAGACAGATGACCTTATTTATAAAACAGAGACAGACTCACAGATATAGAAAACTTGTAGTTACCAAAAGGGAAACAGGAGGGGGTAGGAGGAAGAAAGGGAGAGATCAATTAGGAGTTTAGGACTAACATGCACACACTACATTATACAAAAGAGACAGACAACAAGCTTTGTATAGCACAGGAAACTATATTCAATAATCTCTAATATGTAATAACCTATAGTGAAAAAAAATCTGAAAAATATATCTATATCACTTTGCTATATACCCAAAACTAACACAGCATTGTAAATCAACTGTGCTTAGATATTTTTTTTTNAAGGAGGGGCACTTTCCGATATTCAAGTGGCGCCGGTGGCCCAACGTAGATGGTGCAAATTCCTTGTCTTTGAATTTTATTGGCATTCCACATAAACCAAGTTATTCAGCCCCTTTTTCTCCTCTGATATCTCCTACTATTTTCTGGCTGAATTCCCATCTGGCTCGGGAGTCTTCACCAAGCCTACTAATTCTGCCTGGGCTTCTAAGATTGGACCGAGGGGGCCTCAGTGCCTCCTGACCCTCGGGAGAACGGAAAGACACCTGTGGCCTACATAGATGGTGATTGGTATTCCATGTAAACCAAGTTGTTTAGCCTCTTTTCTCTGCTAATTTTCTAATCCCTCTATATCTGTAATTAAACAAGTTTGTCCTCACCTATCCGTCTCCACCTTTGAATCACCCTGGATCCACCGGGGCTGGACCCCGGCACTATTTCCCATGAAGTGATGGGACTGGATGCCATGATCTTCATTTTCCAAATGTCGAGCCTTAAGTCATCTTTTTCACTCTCCTCTTTCACTTTCATCAAGAGGCTCTTTAGTTCCTCTTCACTTTCTGCCATAAGGGTGGTGTCATCTGCATATCTGAGGTTATTGATATTTCTCCCAGCAATCTTGATTCCAGCTTGTGTTTCTTCCAGTC
>SJYA01002074.1:101209-163060 GCA_006410615.1 Neotragus moschatus
ATAAACAGCACAGAGAGTTTGGAGTATTTTGAAGGTCTTAATTAGCATAGGGCTTTTCTCATTGTTGAGTCAATGATTGCCGCCAGGCCTCCACATCCTTAGGCACCTGGGAATATATTAATCAATGTATTTGGAATATAGAAAAGAAAATATAGTAGTTTTTGATGTTAGCAATACTAGACTTTTTGAGTTAATGAATTTTCTCTTTTGATATAGACCACTGTACTTTGTTATAAATCACTGTGTCCTTGCTATGTAAAACTGTAACTATCACTATCTTAAGACTAAATAGATCTTAAGGGGAAAATTGGTGAAGGGATTTCATTTATTGGGCTGATGTTTGCTGCTAAATCTCCATATTCCCTGCCCTTATAATGAATATAGCTAGTATATAAGCAAAATAAGTATTAACCTTTAAGATTAATTATGTTAACCTTGGGTTAAATAAATTCCTTTCTTGATTGTAATTCACTGCACCCTCACCCTATAGGAACGCAACTTTATTTGGAGGGTGGTGCCTGGTTAAAAAAAAAAAAAAACACCCTTGAAAAAATAAGTTTTTTGGTTATCAGAAAGAAAGGATCATAAAATGTCAGCAGGTCTCATGGCCAGAAGATGATGTAAAACCCCTAAGACCTTTTTGTATACATTTATGCAAAGCACCTGATTTTGATAAAGGTCAGGACTGCTGACCCCCGTGTGACTCTGTATTCATCCCTATGTGTAACAAAAGGTATATAAGCAAAACTGAAAATAAAGAAAACGGATCAGTTTCCAGAAAGACTGATTCCTCATGTCATGTCGTTCTTTCTTGTTTTCCATATTTTTGGCTGAATTCCTATCTGGAGTATGGGTGCCCACCATGTCTGCTTACTTGCCCCGGCTTTCAAGCCCACGCAAAAAGGTGCCCAAGGAGGGGCACTTTCCGATATTCAAGTGGCGCCGGTGGCCCAACGTAGATGGTGCAAATTCCTTGTCTTGGAATTTTATCGGTATCCCATGTAAACCAAGTTATTCAGCCTCTTTTTCTCCTCTAATATCTTCTACTATTTCCTGGCTGAATTCCCATCTGGCTCAGGGGTCCTCACCAAGCCTACTAATTCTGCCTGGGCTTCTAAGATCGGACTGGGGACCTTAGTTTCTCCTCTCCCTCAGGAGAACAGAAAGACGCCTGTGGCCTACGTAGGTGGTGATTGGTATTCCAGGTAAGCCAAGTTATTCAGCCTCTTTTCTTTGCTAATTTTCTAATCCCTCTCTATCTATAATTAAATAAGTTTTTTCTAAGACTCCGACGCCATCCACCCTCGAATCACCCTGGATCCACTGGGGCTGGACCCCGGTACATCTGAGATTATATTAAAAGATACAGGATTTCTATAGAAGGTGATGACGGTGTTCTAAAATTGGCCATGATGATGGTTGCATATATCTGTAAATATTTAAAAATCACTGACTTGTACACTTTAAATGGGTGACTAGCATAGAATGTGAATTATATGTCAATACAGCTACTAAAAACAACTTTGTGGGCTTTCTGTGTATCAGATTTAAATTGATTCCATTATACAAAATCCACACCCATAAATCTCTTTTAAATAACTCTTCCTCTGATATTTTATGAGAAAATACCCTTGAGATTTTTTTAACTGCTTAAAAAAAAAAGAGTCTATGAAACATGCCATTAAGATTCTTAGAAAAACTTTTGTACAGCTGAAAGAGTCAGTGAGGTCTTAGATCTTTCTGAGGTCTTAACAAAGACTCTTACAACACAGACCAGATCTGATCTTAGATCTGAAGCCATTTCTTACCTTGAGAATATTTTTCTGGAAGATAATGGGAGTAAGAAATACCCTTATTTTCAAACTCAGCAAGATATGGCTCCCTTTTATGTTTTTAAATTTTTTCAAAAGAACCAAAAAAACCTTTCTGTAGTTCACAACTCTCTCACATTTTAGCTCAGGCAGCTATAAGACACTAGATATAATTTTTTACATTCTTCCTAGAAATCTTCTCAGTCAAATTCAAGAGTATATAAGGCATCCTTTATATTTTCCATTTAAGCTCAAGTGACAATACTGACAAATACTCCACCACTACCTGTCAAATGTCTTTTCTTTAATTCTTAAAATATTTTCCTCACTATTTTTCAAACCCACACTATCTATAAGAACCTTCCAGATATCAATAAAAGTCTCCTCAAGGCTCTTTCCACTTCTACCCATAGTTCAGTCCCAAAGCTAATGACACAATTTGGTTTCTGTTACAACAAAATCTTTTTCAGGTGAAATTCTACACAGACTTGGACTGCATTTACTATTTTCCCATTTAAAAAACATGAAACAATCCTTATCTATTCAATATATTTTAAGAATGTGTTAGATTTAAGTGATGATAGTTGCATAGATTTTATTATTTAGGCAGGTTGGTTAGTGAATTACGTGGCAGGAGCTCATAGTGAGAAGGGACAGTAAAATTGCCTTCAAAATGATTATTAAATTGGTTGATTCAAGTCAGTCTTCAGAGGTGCTGTGGAAATAGCCAAGAAGCATATGAAAAGATGTTCAGCATCACTAATTATTAAAGAAATGCAAATCAAAGCTATAATATGTGTCACCTCATACCAGGCAAAATGGCTACCATCAAAAAATCCACAAACAATAAATGCTGGAGAGGGTGTGGAGAGAAGGGAACCCTCCTACACTGTTGATGGAAATATAAATTGGTACATCCACTATGGAGAATCGTATGGAGGTTCCTTAAAAAACTAAAAATAGAGCTACCGTATGACCCTACAATCCCATTCCTGGGCACATATCCAGAGAAAAACATGTTCCTAAAGGATACATGTATCCCAATGTTTATTGTAGCACTGTTTACAATAGCCAGTTCATGGAAGCAACCTAAATGTCCATTGACAGAAGAATGGATAAAGATGTGGTACATATAGACAATGGAATATTACTCAGCCCTTAAAATGAAAGAAATAATACCAATTACAGCAACACTTATGGACCTAGAGATTGTTATATTAAGTGAAGTACGACAGAGAAGGGGAAATATATGGCATCCCTTTTATGTGGAATCTAAAAAGAAATGATAGAAATGAGCTTATTTACAAAACAGAAATAGACTCACAGACTTAGATAATGAACTTATGGTTGCCAGGGGGAAGAATCAGGGGAATGGATAGAGAGTTTGGAGTGGACATGTACACACCGCTATATCTAAAATAGATAAACAACAAGGCCCTACTGTGTAGCACATGGAACTCTGTTCACTGTTGTGGCAGCCTGGAGGGGAGAGGAGTTTAGGGCAGAATGGGTACATGTATTGATATATACAAGGCTGAATCCCTTCACCGTTCACCTGAAACTATCACTACGTTGTTAATCAGCTATATCCCAACACAAAATTTAAAGTTTTTTAACATTTTTATGGTGGAGTCTTATGGTTTTCTTTATACAATATCATATCATCTGCAAACGGTGACAGTTATACTTCTTCCTTTCTGATTTGGATGTCTTTTGTTTCTTTTTCTTGCCTAATTATTCTGGGATCCACAATTACTCATAATCCTATCAATATCCACCAATCTGTACTTACATCCGCTTTTACCTCCCTTGTATTGGTTATTTAGACTTTCTATTCTTAAGAAAAAATTAGCACAATAAGTCGAATACATCACCATAAAAATAAGATATTGAGCATTTTTGGTCCTCTCTATTGTGTGGTTGATTTTGTTTAAAGGACCTACAAATGCATCCCTCTTTTTTTGTTTGTTTGTTTTAGTCACTATATGGCATGCTGGATTTTAGTTCCCTGACCAGAGATTGAACTGATGCCCCTTGCAATGGAAATGTGATGTCTTAACCACTGGACCACCAGGGAAGTCTCTGTGCATTGATTTTTCATTTAGTATCTGCTATTTTATCATTTTTTTATCCTACAATCCTGGGTTTTATTTTTCAACTAATGAAAATTAACACAAATGTTACTGATTTTAATTTTTCTTGTCTAGTATTTCTATTAAAACTTTCCTTCCAAGAACTAATATATATAGTAATATATCCAAATATATATATATAAGTTTTATATGTATGATTCAGCTGTTTTCTAATTTCCATTTGATTTTTTCTTTGATTGAGGGGTTCTTTAATGGTATGCTAATTCATTTCCAAATATGAGTGTTTTCTAGTTGTCTATTATTGATTTCTAGCTTTATTGCATTACATTTAGAGAATGTTATTAAAAGCTATTAAAATAAATTGAGTCTTGCTTTATTTCCTAATTTCTGCTCAATTTGAAAAATATACTGGTAGCATATAAAATTGTGCTCAATATGTTATGGAACCTGAATGGGAGGGGAGTTTGGGGGCGAATGGATACATGTGCATGTATGGCTGGGTCCCACAGTTGTTCACCTGAAACTATCACATTGCTTGTTAATAGGCTATACTTCAATACCAAAAAAAGTTTTAAAATATATATACTGGTTCTTGATTAATGCTCTGTTTCCATTTCTAGGAAGATGGTTAAAAGTGTGTGTTAGTTTAAAAATCTGACATACACATTCCCTCATAATTGAGAAGAATTACATGACTGTAGTTCCATTTTCTAACAGGAAATGACACTGTTATTCCTATTACCCTTCCAGTAGCTAACTTACATTGCATTTGAAAGAGTAGTGGCAGAAAATAACAGCAAAAATATACTGATGATCTAAATAGGGAAGCATAGAACAGCCACAACATGCAGCCGCCTCTGCCTTCAGCAGATCATATCACAGACATCCATAGAAAATCAGTTATATTAATTCAGAATTCATAACTGTTCTCTGAATAGATGCATAAGAAAAAAGTAACTCTACTAATTAGAGCCATTTAGCTGGAGGCAGAAATCCTAGCACCACAAAGGATAAATGCAGTTAAGTCTCACAGAGAGAAATTCAGTCTGTATGGCTGGCAATGATAGATAAGGGTTTCAACTAGCTCCTCACTGAGAAGGAATCTGGGCCAGTAATCAGAACCCAGGGCTTATACCAGATTGTTTTTAAAACTTTGGCTGTGCATAATAACGTGCATGCTGTCGTCATTCCTATGTAGGCACTGAGACTGTCCCTGGACAAGTTCTCCAAAACCAGAGCCTTAGCCAGCAACTGTATGCAAGTTATTCGGTGAGGAATAATCTCAGAGAAAATCTTTAAGGAGGAGAGAAGCCAGATGGGTAAAGGAATTTTCAGACATAACAGACTTCAGAACAAGGAAGGTGTAGAATTTAATCAAGAGATGGTGCATGGAGTGGCTTGCCACAGCTTTGAGGTTATGAGAGCAGATACTGGAGATAAGACTTGATAGTACATTAGGCGGAAGATAACACATGGTGGTAGGGAAGACTCTAAAAGCCAAAGCTGATGATAAAGGCAAACAGGAGCAATTTGTGGATACCACAATTGGCAATAGATAACTGAGTATTTTCTTTTTCAACAGGGTCTTTCCCAGCAGAGCCGCCTCATTAGAAAGTGTTCATACTGTGTGTGCATTCTCTTCTTCTCTCTTTTTTTGAATGTTTCCCCCAGCAACAGCTTCTCATGCCATGCCATTCCCTTGCCCTGTGTATTAGGAAGAGGAAACCTGAGAGATGGCAAATTTTCAGAATTATAAAATAAACAACATTGTACAGGAAGCAAAATATCCCTGAGGGAATCATCTACATCCCAAGATTTTTTTTTTAAAACAAGTTGAGTTTCCACCACTTCAATTGTTATTCAGAATCATAAATGCAAACATCACTAAAAAATTCTCTATNCTGATTCCTCATGTCATGTCGTTCTTTCTTGTTTTCCATATTTTTGGCTGAATTCCTATCTGGAGTATGGGTGCCCACCATGTCTGCTTACTTGCCCCAGCTTTCAAGCCCACGCAAAAAGGTGCCCAAGGAGGGGCACTTTCCGATATTCAAGTGGCGCCGGTGGCCCAACGTAGATGGTGCAAATTCCTTGTCTTGGAATTTTATCGGTATCCCATGTAAACCAAGTTATTCAGCCTCTTTTTCTCCTCTAATATCTTCTACTATTTCCTGGCTGAATTCCCATCTGGCTCAGGGGTCCTCACCAAGCCTACTAATTCTGCCTGGGCTTCTAAGATCGGACTGGGGACCTTAGTTTCTCCTCTCCCTCAGGAGAACAGAAAGACGCCTGTGGCCTACGTAGGTGGTGATTGGTATTCCAGGTAAGCCAAGTTATTCAGCCTCTTTTCTTTGCTAATTTTCTAATCCCTCTCTATCTATAATTAAATAAGTTTTTTCTAAGACTCCGACGCCATCCACCCTCGAATCACCCTGGATCCACTGGGGCTGGACCCCGGTACATCTGAGATTATATTAAAAGATACAGGATTTCTATAGAAGGTGATGACGGTGTTCTAAAATTGGCCATGATGATGGTTGCATATATCTGTAAATATTTAAAAATCACTGACTTGTACACTTTAAATGGGTGACTAGCATAGAATGTGAATTATATGTCAATACAGCTACTAAAAACAACTTTGTGGGCTTTCTGTGTATCAGATTTAAATTGATTCCATTATACAAAATCCACACCCATAAATCTCTTTTAAATAACTCTTCCTCTGATATTTTATGAGAAAATACCCTTGAGATTTTTTTAACTGCTTAAAAAAAAAAGAGTCTATGAAACATGCCATTAAGATTCTTAGAAAAACTTTTGTACAGCTGAAAGAGTCAGTGAGGTCTTAGATCTTTCTGAGGTCTTAACAAAGACTCTTACAACACAGACCAGATCTGATCTTAGATCTGAAGCCATTTCTTACCTTGAGAATATTTTTCTGGAAGATAATGGGAGTAAGAAATACCCTTATTTTCAAACTCAGCAAGATATGGCTCCCTTTTATGTTTTTAAATTTTTTCAAAAGAACCAAAAAAACCTTTCTGTAGTTCACAACTCTCTCACATTTTAGCTCAGGCAGCTATAAGACACTAGATATAATTTTTTACATTCTTCCTAGAAATCTTCTCAGTCAAATTCAAGAGTATATAAGGCATCCTTTATATTTTCCATTTAAGCTCAAGTGACAATACTGACAAATACTCCACCACTACCTGTCAAATGTCTTTTCTTTAATTCTTAAAATATTTTCCTCACTATTTTTCAAACCCACACTATCTATAAGAACCTTCCAGATATCAATAAAAGTCTCCTCAAGGCTCTTTCCACTTCTACCCATAGTTCAGTCCCAAAGCTAATGACACAATTTGGTTTCTGTTACAACAAAATCTTTTTCAGGTGAAATTCTACACAGACTTGGACTGCATTTACTATTTTCCCATTTAAAAAACATGAAACAATCCTTATCTATTCAATATATTTTAAGAATGTGTTAGATTTAAGTGATGATAGTTGCATAGATTTTATTATTTAGGCAGGTTGGTTAGTGAATTACGTGGCAGGAGCTCATAGTGAGAAGGGACAGTAAAATTGCCTTCAAAATGATTATTAAATTGGTTGATTCAAGTCAGTCTTCAGAGGTGCTGTGGAAATAGCCAAGAAGCATATGAAAAGATGTTCAGCATCACTAATTATTAAAGAAATGCAAATCAAAGCTATAATATGTGTCACCTCATACCAGGCAAAATGGCTACCATCAAAAAATCCACAAACAATAAATGCTGGAGAGGGTGTGGAGAGAAGGGAACCCTCCTACACTGTTGATGGAAATATAAATTGGTACAGCCACTATGGAGAATCGTATGGAGGTTCCTTTAAAAACTAAAAATAGAGCTACCGTATGACCCTACAATCCCATTCCTGGACACATATCCAGAGAAAAACATGTTCCTAAAGGATACATGTATCCCAATGTTTATTGTAGCACTGTTTACAATAGCCAGTTCATGGAAGCAACCTAAATGTCCATTGACAGAAGAATGGATAAAGATGTGGTACATATAGACAATGGAATATTACTCAGCCCTTAAAATGAAAGAAATAATACCAATTACAGCAACACTTATGGACCTAGAGATTGTTATATTAAGTGAAGTACGACAGAGAAGGGGAAATATATGGCATCCCTTTTATGTGGAATCTAAAAAGAAATGATAGAAATGAGCTTATTTACAAAACAGAAATAGACTCACAGACTTAGATAATGAACTTATGGTTGCCAGGGGGAAGAATCAGGGGAAGGGATAGAGAGTTTGGAGTGGACATGTACACACCGCTATATCTAAAATAGATAAACAACAAGGCCCTACTGTGTAGCACATGGAACTCTGTTCACTGTTGTGGCAGCCTGGAGGGGAGAGGAGTTTAGGGCAGAATGGGTACATGTATTGATATATACAAGGCTGAATCCCTTCACCGTTCACCTGAAACTATCACTACGTTGTTAATCAGCTATATCCCAACACAAAATTTAAAGTTTTTTAACATTTTTATGGTGGAGTCTTATGGTTTTCTTTATACAATATCATATCATCTGCAAACGGTGACAGTTATACTTCTTCCTTTCTGATTTGGATGTCTTTTGTTTCTTTTTCTTGCCTAATTATTCTGGGATCCACAATTACTCATAATCCTATCAATATCCACCAATCTGTACTTACATCCGCTTTTACCTCCCTTGTATTGGTTATTTAGACTTTCTATTCTTAAGAAAAAATTAGCACAATAAGTCGAATACATCACCATAAAAATAAGATATTTAGCATTTTTGGTCCTCTCTATTGTGTGGTTGATTTTGTTTAAAGAACCTACAAATGCATCCCTCTTTTTTTGTTTGTTTGTTTTAGTCACTATATGGCATGCTGGATTTTAGTTCCCTGACCAGAGATTGAACTGATGCCCCTTGCAATGGAAATGTGATGTCTTAACCACTGGACCACCAGGGAAGTCTCTGTGCATTGATTTTTCATTTAGTATCTGCTATTTTATCATTTTTTTATCCTACAATCCTGGGTTTTATTTTTCAACTAATGAAAATTAACACAAATGTTACTGATGTTAATTTTTCTTGTCTAGTATTTCTATTAAAACTTTCCTTCCAAGAACTAATATATATAGTAATATATCCAAATATATATATATAAGTTTTATATGTATGATTCAGCTGTTTTCTAATTTCCATTTGATTTTTTCTTTGATTGAGGGGTTCTTTAATGGTATGCTAATTCATTTCCAAATATGAGTGTTTTCTAGTTGTCTATTATTGATTTCTAGCTTTATTGCATTACATTTAGAGAATGTTATTAAAAGCTATTAAAATAAATTGAGTCTTGCTTTATTTCCTAATTTCTGCTCAATTTGAAAAATATACTGGTAGCATATAAAATTGTGCTCAATATGTTATGGAACCTGAATGGGAGGGGAGTTTGGGGGCGAATGGATACATGTGCATGTATGGCTGGGTCCCACAGTTGTTCACCTGAAACTATCACATTGCTTGTTAATAGGCTATACTTCAATACCAAAAAAAGTTTTAAAATATATATACTGGTTCTTGATTAATGCTCTGTTTCCATTTCTAGGAAGATGGTTAAAAGTGTGTGTTAGTTTAAAAATCTGACATACACATTCCCTCATAATTGAGAAGAATTACATGACTGTAGTTCCATTTTCTAACAGGAAATGACACTGTTATTCCTATTACCCTTCCAGTAGCTAACTTACATTGCATTTGAAAGAGTAGTGGCAGAAAATAACAGCAAAAATATACTGATGATCTAAATAGGGAAGCATAGAACAGCCACAACATGCAGCCGCCTCTGCCTTCAGCAGATCATATCACAGACATCCATAGAAAATCAGTTATATTAATTCAGAATTCATAACTGTTCTCTGAATAGATGCATAAGAAAAAAGTAACTCTACTAATTAGAGCCATTTAGCTGGAGGCAGAAATCCTAGCACCACAAAGGATAAATGCAGTTAAGTCTCACAGAGAGAAATTCAGTCTGTATGGCTGGCAATGATAGATAAGGGTTTCAACTAGCTCCTCACTGAGAAGGAATCTGGGCCAGTAATCAGAACCCAGGGCTTATACCAGATTGTTTTTAAAACTTTGGCTGTGCATAATAAAGTGCATGCTGTCGTCATTCCTATGTAGGCACTGAGACTGTCCCTGGACAAGTTCTCCAAAACCAGAGCCTTAGCCAGCAACTGTATGCAAGTTATTCGGTGAGGAATAATCTCAGAGAAAATCTTTAAGGAGGAGAGAAGCCAGATGGGTAAAGGAATTTTCAGACATAACAGACTTCAGAACAAGGAAGGTGTAGAATTTAATCAAGAGATGGTGCATGGAGTGGCTTGCCACAGCTTTGAGGTTATGAGAGCAGATACTGGAGATAAGACTTGATAGTACATTAGGCGGAAGATAACACATGGTGGTAGGGAAGACTCTAAAAGCCAAAGCTGATGATAAAGGCAAACAGGAGCAATTTGTGGATACCACAATTGGCAATAGATAACTGAGTATTTTCTTTTTCAACAGGGTCTTTCCCAGCAGAGCCGCCTCATTAGAAAGTGTTCATACTGTGTGTGCAGTCTCTTCTTCTCTCTTTTTTTGAATGTTTCCCCCAGCAACAGCTTCTCATGCCATGCCATTCCCTTGCCCTGTGTATTAGGAAGAGGAAACCTGAGAGATGGCAAATTTTCAGAATTATAAAATAAACAACATTGTACAGGAAGCAAAATATCCCTGAGGGAATCATCTACATCCCAAGATTTTTTTTTTAAAACAAGTTGAGTTTCCACCACTTCAATTGTTATTCAGAATCATAAATGCAAACATCACTAAAAAATTCTCTATGGTATGTCATGATTTAAAAAACATTTTTGACAACATCACAAGAGATAATAGATTGACAGAGCACAAGGTGCCTGGTATCTAAAGCAGTAGTCTCAAAATAATGATCTCTAATGGCCTGAGGAATCTCTTTAAAATCTTTTTTTAAGGAATGGAGAACACAACCTTTATGTTATAGGGACTCTAATGTCAGAAGGAATACTCACAGACATTCAAAGGAAGAAAGCAGCCTTAAAACTTCCCCCTGAATTACGGGATACATGAAATCACAAGAACTGCAGAAAGCCACACCTGAATTGCGAGACTATCAGTTCTTCCTCCAGCTTAATAAACTCATGATTTTAAGGGACTGGAAGGTGGTTACCCTGCTGTGAAAGGTGGGAATTTTAGAGCTTTTTTCAATTTAAAATTATTGTATATCTTCTAATTTTTATTCTATGGAAGAGGAAAAGTTAAAACTTTGCATAATCTCCTTCTCCTTCTGTCTCAGTAACCCAGCTTGCCCCTTGCAAAGTCTAGATCACGTAAGTCACATGGGTCATGTAGTCTCACAAAGTGGAGACTTGCAATACTAGGAACTGGAGTTTATCTCACTCATCCTTGTCCTGCTCTTTGCAATTGCATCCCCTGCAAACTTGCTTAATCATGCCTTTCTGTGTAAAGGTCAGGCACCCCCTCCCATTTTGACTCCTGTTCCCACGGACTCGAAACCCCTTAGTGCCAGGGTCTAGCCCTGGTGGATCCAGGGAATTCGAAGAGGGGACGGAGTCGGTGAGGAAAAAACTTATTTATTTAGAAATATAAGATTAGATTAGGAAATAAGTATAGTAGGAAAATTAAGTGAAGAAAAGAGGCTGAATAACTTGGTTTATGTGGAAAGCCAATAAAACCTCAAGACAAGAGGTTTGCACCATCTACGTTGGGCCACCAGCATCCTCTTGAATATTGGGGGATGCCCCACCTTGGGCACCCCCTCATGTGGATCTTAGAAGCCNTATGTTTATAAAATCAAAATAGAAATTCCAAGCTCCCAGACTTGTGAGGACTGTGTGAGACAGCTCTGTCTAGCCCCAGCATATTGTCTGACATATTATGGATATTAAGTGGGTGCTGGTTACCTGTCCTGACTCATCTTGTATTCTTTGACCATAGCTACAGTGCAAAAAAAAAAAGTAACTCTTCAAATGTGTTAATCTTACAGAATAATTTCCAGTTAGTATTTATTTCTCTTGCACACTTCTTCATTTTCCACCAATGATTCCTCCCTTTTTTTCTTCCCCTTCCCCTTCAACAATGACTGAAGTTAAAATCAAAATTCTACAGAGTGTTTTCATGTCTGTCTTCACCTCTTATGAGAGCAAATGTTTAATGAAAAATTGTAATAAAAATATTATTTACAAAATTGATTTGAGGAATTTGAGTTTATTCCATTCAGGTCTGTGCTTCAAAGCAAACCACTTTGCTAGAAAATGTCCTGGAAGTTTTGCTTAAAAAGCCAAAATTTGATTAGAACATTATGACCAGAATTTGCCACTCTGAGACATTACCTTCAAAATCATTTTGACTCCAAGCTAGTCCATTAATATCTTATTAGGCATCTGGAAAAAACCTTCAATTAGAAATTATTAAGAACTTGAAGTTATTGATATATATTAAGAACTAATGATATTTTAAATATATACCAAGTTTTAAATATTACCATGAATGGAAACCCAGTAGAAGTTACAATATGTTAAATTCATTTATGTGGTCAGGTCATTGTCACAATCATTACTTTCAGAGCTACTGCATGGTGAAACTGATGGGAGAGGATTCCATTGAAGGAAAACTCAAAGTCCTTTTGGAAAATTTTCACTTATCTCCATAATTTTTTTAAAAGTTATATTATAAGTGATTTAAATGCTTGAATTAGTCATTCAGTCAATAGCTTATGAAGCACTCCTGAGCGCCAGGTTACCATTATATCGGACAGAGCATTTGCAAAATGTAGCATTACAAAATCCTGTGGGTGAGAACAAAGCAATTTTATTATATTCCCCTCTTACATGCAGATACATTTTGGAAGAGAGAGATAAGAATGCTTTTGTGAGTATAATCCAAGAAGACATTTGGGCCCACTCTGTGTCATTTATGCAGATCCCCACACTAGAACCATTCTCGCCACTCTAATCGCTGAACTTGACTTCAGTCAACTGCATTTAGCATCACATTCTACGACTTTCCCATGAAGAGGTGCCCTGAAGCTCAGGTCCCTCCCCTTGATTAAAGTCTAGGTGACATTGGTATATAAGGATAGTTTCTACTCATCTCAGAGTCTTCATTTCAATAACCCTGTACCTTTGGAGGAAAATTGCTGCGTGCACCAGAAGGATGGGTGATCATACCACACTGAGCACATTCCTTCCGTGGGGATTTTTCAGTTTCTCAGACATGCAAAATCTCCTCTTTGTGATGACTTTCTTCTCCCATATGACCATCCTAGTTGCAAATACATCCACAATTGTGGCCATAAAGCTCAATCACAACCTTTAAACCCCCATGTATTTTTTCCTCTGTGGTCTCTCATTTTCAGAAACCTGTACCACTTACATATATACAATGGAATATTACTCAGCTATAAAAAATAATGCATTTGAGTCAATTGTAATGAGGTGGATGAACCTAGAGCTTATTATACAGAATAAAGTAAGTCAGAGCAAAAGACAGATATTATATATTAAAGCATATAAATGGAATCTATAAGGATTGTACTGATGATCCTGTGTGCAGGGCAGCAAAGGAGACACAGACATAAAGGATGGACTTTTGGACACAGTAGAGGAAGGAGAGGGTGGGAAGATTTGAGAGAATAGCATTGAAACATATACATTACCATGTATAAAATAGACAGCCAGCGGAGTGTGATGTATGACACAGGGAGCCCAAAGTCGGTGCTGTGTGACAACCTAGAGGGATGGAGTGGGGAGGGAGGCAGGAGAGGGGATCAAGAAGGAGGGGACACATGTATACCTGTGGCCAATTCGTGTTGCTGTATGGCAAAAAATCATCACAATATTGTAAAGTAATTACCTTCCAGTTAAAAAAATTTTAAAGAAGCCTGTATCACTATGGTAATCATCCCCTACATGTTGGTGGGCTTGCTATCAGATAGCAAGTCCATTTCTCTTCCTGAGTGTGCCACACAGATATTCTTTCTGTCCAGCAATAACTGCTTCACCATGGCTGCCATGCCTATAACTGGTACACTGCTATTCATAACCCAATCCACTACTCCATCCTCATGACCAATAAGATCTACTTTCAACTGATGTTGGCAGATTGCATAGTGGTTAGGTTCCCGGTTTCTGTGTGCATCGTCACCCTTGTATTCAACTTGTCTTTCTGTGACTCCAACGCCATCCTGCACTTCTTTTGCAACGTCTTCTCTATGGTCTGCCTTGCTTATGACTATACTCTCTCGTGAAATGGCTATTTTTGTGCTGACTTTGTGTTGGTGGGCAGCTTTATTTTAATTATGATTTCCTAGGTCTTCATTGGGTTAATAGTCATAAAGATGCCTTCTGCCAAGGGGAGGCATAAGGCCTTCTCAACTTGCTTCTCACTGTGGTGTCCATACACTATGGATTTGCTGACTTTGTCTGTTTGAGGCCAAGGACAGTGACTCAGTCTATGAAGATATGCTGATGGCATATACAGTGCTGACACTTCTGTTTACTCCTGTTGTTTCCTTTTAACTTTAGTGATTATGTTTTTCAGATCTAGAAATTTCCCTTGGTTATATTTTATAATTCTATTTCTTTGCTGAAATTTTTTAAACAAAGAAATAGAATTTCAATGATTGCTTGTTGAAGCTTTGTTTACTGCCACTTTGAAATCCTTGTCAGATAATTTCAGCATCCTTTTCATTTTGATGTAGGTATATACTGCCTTTCCTCATCAAACTGATTTTCCTAGTTCTTGGTATGACAGTGACTTTTATTGTAACAGAGACGTTTAGGATATCATATTAAGAGACTATGGATCAGATTCAATCTTTTTTTAGGAGGATGTCCCCCATCACAGCAACTACTAGGGTGGGTGGGTGTGTGGGGGAGGTGTGGGTGTGTGGGTGTGTGGGTGTGGGTGTGTGTGGGTGTGTGTGTGTGTGTGACTTCAGCTTCCTGCTGAGCACACAGATTTGGCCAAAAATGGAGTGCTGACTCCACTGCCTCCTGGTTGTTGAGGGAGAGACAAGCTCAGCTTTCCCCACTGCCCTGTTGTCTCCTTCTTCATTATAGGGTAACACCCCACTGCCTTGCACACCTCCTCTCTTCCAAGTAAGGTCAGTTCCTCGTTGGACCTCCTGCTCCTAGGGAAGGGAGGATGTGGAGAGCTGGTTCAAACTGCTCTGTTGTTGAAGGTAATGGTGGAACTCAGATCCCCACTGGCCTTCACTTGCAGGGGTGGGGTCATCATTCTAGGGGAGTAGAGTACCAATCGTAGCCCTCACATTCTCTCACTGCTGCCAGATGACCGGGGAGGTTCATTTCCCTGTTGGACCTGCCATGACAATACCCCAGCAGATGAATCAAAGGTTGGGGAGGGGGGTAAAAAGTAGCTCCCTACTTGGCCCCGGTGAATCCTGCAGGTAGCAAACAGGTATGGTTTTCCACTCTCGCTTGTCTGCAGTAGGGCAGGTATTGCCAAAAGGTTTCTATTCTGTTAGGTCACCCATTTCCCAGTTCCTTGGACAGCAGGAACAGAGTTATCTTTGAACTCTTTTTGTCTTTTTGTGTCTCTTGGTGGTTCTGGGTTGGAGGCTTGTGCAGCATCCTGTCCAGGATATATGGAAGCAATAAGAAAACACAGGAACCCAGACCTATGGGATTTTCTCAGGTGTAAAGTCCCTAGGAGTCTGCCTCCTTCTCCATCTTCTTTACGATCTTCCTAAGTTTGTTTGTTGTTTTATCTAGAGATGTTTTTAATAAGAGGAAGAACCTAAGGGGTATAGAGCAACTTCATCTTCTATGAAATGAGAAGTCTATACCCTCAAACATTTAACAATATTTTTCTAGCTTCTTACTGATTTTGTGACAGAAATTTGGTCTAATACAAGTTCACCTGACATATCCAGATGTAGAAGTCCACATACTTTGAACAGAAAGGAATGAAATGTGTCACAAATGAAAGTCCCTCTAGTGGTGAAGTATTTTCAAAGAGCCCCTCATTCTGCCTGACCACAGAGACTATGTACCTTAAAAGAAATCAGAGTATTAAGAGGATATTTGTAACGCTGAACTTTTGCTTAACCTTTATGTGTCTCAGTTACAGCTTCTGAAAAGGATGAATTAAAAAACGTCTTTTGGGGTTATTCTGAGGATTAATTGGGTCACTTACTTGTAAATTACTAAGAACTGTAACTCCTATTGTTAGCTCCTTTGCTAACACTCTAGCTACTGCTACGCTAACATTTGTCTTGTACAAGTTCTAACTCGCCTCTGTGTCTCCAACCATGCCAGGACAAAAGGGAGATGCTACTCAGCAGAGTGATTACATAGCTTTTACTAAGACAGGCTGAAATGATAGTTGCCAATCTGAGTTAAACAGGGTCAAGGAAGTGGTGTAAATGTGGTGAGCATGTGTTTGTGTAAAGGCCTATCACAGGTGTAGCAGGATCCGACAGAAACATTCAGTCAATTTGAATCAGGCTGACTTCCAACAGATTCAAAGGCTGCCAAGTCAGGGGTTCATGCTAGGTCAAAAACTTCATTCATCCATTCATTTATTAATGTTTTATTCACACATTTTAAATATACATTTATGCTTACTATGTTCCAGAAATCATGTAAAAACAGACACAGAGGAAAAGCAAGACATTGAAAGTGTCTGTATGAAGAGTCCAGCATTTTTGAGAAAACAAATACTGAATCTGTAGCTGCAAGGGCACTGAGTATTCTTAAAAATATGCAGGGTGCTTCAGAGGGGTAACAGGGGTATTTAATTTGGTCTGAAGCCTGAGGAAGGTTTCCAGGAGGATGGAAAACATTTAAGTGGGTAGGTATAGCCTAAGTAGATGTTACCCAGGTGAGGGGGAAAATGCATTCAAGTAGAGTTACTGCACGTGAGAGGGTCCTATGGTGGCAAAGAATGTGGATATATTTATGGTTTTTAAAAGAAGACCAATAATACATAGAGTCTGAGAGTCTGGGGAGTGCGGGAGGAGTGTTGAAAGAGAGAAATGTAACAGGGGCCACATTCAGGACTTTGTAAGACATGTTAAGAATTGCCGCCTTTACTTAAAGTCTTTGGGGGATATTAACAAAGGAATTAATCTGTTAGATTTATGCTATGGGTGGTAAATGGAGAATGAGTAGTAAGACAATAAGAGAGGGGAAAGGAGAGATGGTTAGAGTTCTATTAGCTGGGATTATCCAGAGAAAACAGAGCCACGTGTGATGGTGGTGGTCGTGGTTTTAAAGGAACTGGCTCACACATTTATGAGAGCTGACAATTCCAAAATACAAGGGACAGTCCAGGAAACTGGAAATTCCAGAAGAGTTGATGCCACAGTCTTGAATCCAGAGGCAACCTGGAGACAGAATCCCTCTTTTTAAGAGGACTTAAGTTTTTTCACCTAAGGCTTTCAACTGATTGGATGAGGGCCACCTGCATTTTGGACAGTAATCTGCTTTATTCAAAGTCTAAATGTTAATCACATCTAAAAATGACCTTCCCAGCAACATCTAGACTCATGTTTGACCAAACAACTGGTCACTGTAGCCTAGCCAAATGGACACATAAAATTAGGCTGTGCATTTGACCACAAACAAGTCACTTAAAGAGCTTGTTTATCACTCCCTAGGAATTCAGGAACCCTGCTTATTTCCACAGAGAAATCACTTGTTTTCGACCTGGCAGAATTCACAGCAGGTTTGGTCAGGGACATCTACTCTGTTCTTTATGAAGACTCCTATAACTAGGCAGGAGTCAGACTTAAGAACACAGAACAGATTTTTGGGGGGTCCAAAAAGAACACCACCAGCAGATACTCATGCAAAAAGAATGTCTCTAATAATTTCATTGTCTGGCTCCACTTGGTTGTCTCCTCTCAGAATATACTCAGTCATAACTATAACTTTCATACTCATTCCAAGACAAGCTACTTTTGAAATGGAGCCAGTCTTAAAGGTCTGACAGTCCAATAGCCTTCCTTGACTTGTACCAGAACACAACTTTTGAAAATATATGAATAAAACTTTAAATAATTTTAAAAGGATTATTTTTTCATGTTAACCAGTTTGAGTTACTAATTAAGAATTAAATTTCAGCTTATTTAAGGGCCTCTAGTTTACTCTCTGATATGGGAAAAATCTAGCCCCGACCTTTACTAAGAGCCTTCACATTAGCTAATAACATATAGACCAATATGTTTTGACCACAGATACCCTTTGTCCTTTCGTTATTATTTTATGGTACATCATTATATCAAATACTACAAAAAAGAAAAAAACAAATTAAGAACACACATTTCTAGCAAGCTCTCTCTTCACCCCCAAGCTGAATTGTCAGGACAGCAGGAACTGTGGTCTGAAGTGCTAGGTACAAGGTCTCTGGACTGTAAGTAAGTGAAGAGAGGCTAAGCACAAAGGAAAACAAAACAGTCTTCATCACACAGGAAAAGATGACCTCAAAGTTCATTTCAACCTTAGGAAGAGCAGCCAGGACAGCAAAGTAAAAGGACCCTGAGCTCACTTCCATCTCAGGAGCACACCAAAATCACAACTATCTGCACAACAACCCTCAGTGAAAAAGACTAGAACTTACCAGAGAAGATCTTCTACAACTAAATGTATCAATATAAAGAAAGAACCAAAATAGGTAAAAAGGGCAGACTCAAAATATAATCAAACACCATCACCCCCCAAGCTAAGCAACGACCCACAAACTGGAGAATAATTATATTGCAGAGGTTCTCCCACAGGAGCGAGCATTCTGAGCCCCAGCCTACGAGTCCAGCACCAGGAAGATGAGCCCTCAGAGCATTTGGTTTTGAAGGTCAACAGGGTGTAATTTCAGGAGCCCCTCGGGGCTAGGGAAACAGAGACTCCTCTCAGGGTGCCCACAGAATTCCACAGGCACTGGCACCCCAGGCAAGAGCAGTAATTGTAAGAGCCTGGACCAGACCTATCTGCAGATCCTGGAGAGTCTCCTGGAGGGGATGGGAGCAGCTATGGCTCGCCCTAGGGACAAAGACACTGGCAGCAGCCACTCCTGGGAGCAGACTCTATCATGTAGATGCTGGTGCTGGTAGTGGCTGATGCTGGCAAGCGCCATCTTGGAAATTTTCCTCCAGCTCATTAGCCCAACAGCCTACAGGTGCTGAGACGCCTGAGTCCAAGCAACTAGCTGGGCAGAGACATAGCCCTAGCCTTCTGCAGACTGGCTGCTTAAAGACTATAGAGCCCACAGCTGCCTCTAGATGCAGCCCAGGACACAGCTCCACTCACCGGTGGGCAGACACTAGCCCCTCCCACAGAAAGTCTGCATAAGCCTCTAGGCTAGCCTCACCCATGGAGACAGACACGAGAATGTAGACCAGATCCTGACCTGAGACAAGCTGGGCCATGGCCCTGCTCATTAGCAGACCAATGCAACCTTCAGGACCCCCAAATCCCCCTACCAATGATTTGAAATCAGATCCAGGACCCCTGGACCCTGGAGTGTGGCTGCCAGTAGACCAACACTAACCCAGGGCCCAGCTTCACCTCCCAGTGTGTGGACAAAAATCCCAGAGTCTTCAGGACCCTGAATCTGCCCACCAGTGAGCCATTGCTAGCCCTGGGGCACCATAGGGTTCCACAACCAGCCACCTCATGACCAGACCCTGCTAAACAGCAGCCAGCAGCTTCCATACAAGGCTGAACCTGGCAGCCAACCAGACTACTGGCATAGTTGGCCCACCACAACAGAAGGACCCACACAACCCTCTTAGGGGGATTCCTAGAGCATATAGCTTGGGGAATGAGAGGAGAGTGCACTGCTGGGATGTGCAGCAGAGGGCTGTACATCTCCTACAGAGGGCCAGTTCTCCAAGGTTCAACCACAGTTATGAGCTTCCCAGGAGGCACTAGTGATAAAGAACCTGCCTGCCAATGAAGGAGACCTAAGAGACATGCATTCGACCCCTGAGTCGGGAAGATCCCCTGAAGGAGGGCATGACAACCCACTCCAGTCCCATGGGAAAATCCCATGGACAGACAAGCCTGGCAGACTATAGTCTACAGGGCTGCATAGAGTCAGACAGGACTGAAAGAACTTAGCATACACACACGCACTTCAGATATAAAAACATAAATAGCAGCTTAAAATGAGGCAGCAGGGGAATATGTTTCAGATGAAAGAACAAGATAAAACTGCAGAAGAAATGATGTGAAGATAAGCAATCTACCCAAAAAAGAGTTCAGAGTNGCAGCTATGGCTCGCCCTAGGGACAAAGACACTGGCAGCAGCCACTCCTGGGAGCAGACTCTATCATGTAGATGCTGGTGCTGGTAGTGGCTGATGCTGGCAAGCGCCATCTTGGAAATTTTCCTCCAGCTCATTAGCCCAACAGCCTACAGGTGCTGAGACGCCTGAGTCCAAGCAACTAGCTGGGCAGAGACATAGCCCTAGCCTTCTGCAGACTGGCTGCTTAAAGACTATAGAGCCCACAGCTGCCTCTAGATGCAGCCCAGGACACAGCTCCACTCACCGGTGGGCAGACACTAGCCCCTCCCACAGAAAGTCTGCATAAGCCTCTAGGCTAGCCTCACCCATGGAGACAGACACGAGAATGTAGACCAGATCCTGACCTGAGACAAGCTGGGCCATGGCCCTGCTCATTAGCAGACCAATGCAACCTTCAGGACCCCCAAATCCCCCTACCAATGATTTGAAATCAGATCCAGGACCCCTGGACCCTGGAGTGTGGCTGCCAGTAGACCAACACTAACCCAGGGCCCAGCTTCACCTCCCAGTGTGTGGACAAAAATCCCAGAGTCTTCAGGACCCTGAATCTGCCCACCAGTGAGCCATTGCTAGCCCTGGGGCACCATAGGGTTCCACAACCAGCCACCTCATGACCAGACCCTGCTAAACAGCAGCCAGCAGCTTCCATACAAGGCTGAACCTGGCAGCCAACCAGACTACTGGCATAGTTGGCCCACCACAACAGAAGGACCCACACAACCCTCTTAGGGGGATTCCTAGAGCATATAGCTTGGGGAATGAGAGGAGAGTGCACTGCTGGGATGTGCAGCAGAGGGCTGTACATCTCCTACAGAGGGCCAGTTCTCCAAGGTTCAACCACAGTTATGAGCTTCCCAGGAGGCACTAGTGATAAAGAACCTGCCTGCCAATGAAGGAGACCTAAGAGACATGCATTCGACCCCTGAGTCGGGAAGATCCCCTGAAGGAGGGCATGACAACCCACTCCAGTCCCATGGGAAAATCCCATGGACAGACAAGCCTGGCAGACTATAGTCTACAGGGCTGCATAGAGTCAGACAGGACTGAAAGAACTTAGCATACACACACGCACTTCAGATATAAAAACATAAATAGCAGCTTAAAATGAGGCAGCAGGGGAATATGTTTCAGATGAAAGAACAAGATAAAACTGCAGAAGAAATGATGTGAAGATAAGCAATCTACCCAAAAAAGAGTTCAGAGTAATGATCCTAAGAACGATCAAAGAACTTAGGAGGATGGATGCACAGAGCAGGAAGTGAGAAGTTTTTTAACAAAGCTCTCTCTTCAGAGCCCCCTTAATCTCATTGTTCCTGAGGCTGTAGATGAGGGGGTTCAACATGGGGATCACCACCATGTAGAACACAGACACCACCTTGTTCTGGTCAGTGGAGTAGCTGGACTTGGGCATCACGTAAATGAATGTGATGGTCCCATAGAACAGAGTGACTGCTGTGAGGTGGGACGTGCAGGTGGAGAAGGCCTTGTGGCGCCCCTCGGTGGAGTGCATCCTCAGGACGGTGATGAGGATGTAGACGTAGGATACAGCTATGACAGTCCCTGTGACCACAATGATGGAGCCAGCCGTAAATGAGGGGACAACTGCAGGGATACTGATGTCAGAACAGGAGAGTTCAACCAGAGGAGCAAAATCGCAGAAAAAATGATTGACTTGATTTGGTCCACAGAAGAGTAAAAAATAGAAGCAAATAGTAACAGAGCAAGCATTGAGAAAACCAGCTACATAAGCCAGTGTAAGTAACTGAACATAAACTTGTGTGGACATTTTGGTGGAATATAGTAGCGGGCTGCAAATTGCCACAAAGCGATCATATGCCATGGCAGCCAAAAGGAAGCACTCAGATGACCCAAAGAAAACAACGGAACCAAGCTGGACTGCACATCCAGGATAGGAGATGGTATTTGTCTCCACCAGGAAGTTTACAAGCATATTGGGTGTAACAGAAGATGAATAGCCTATGTCAGCAAAGGCCAAGTGGCTCAAAAAAAAATACATGGGATGATTGAGCTGAGAAGAGATTCTGATAAGAATAATTGTGCTGAGATTCCCACATATGGTCACCAGGTAGATACAGAGGATGATCATGAAGAGGATGATTCGAAGGACTGGGTCATTTGTTAAGCCCAGTAGAATGAACCCTGTCGTTGCAGTATTGTTCCCATGCCCCAGGGAATCCATGAGATAAGGTAGCTCCTATTGTAATGAATCTGTGATGAAACATTACATTAAAGAAATTTTTTAATTGGATGGTTTCCTTGTTCTTCATACACAGAGGTTATTGTCAAAATAAACAAATTATTTTCAAGATGGTTTTGGACTAATTATTTTACCTTAGAATAAAAACAGTATATTCTTTTATTTTAATATAAATTTTAGAGTAGAGAAGTTTATTTACTTATATAATGAATATTCTATATGCTAAACATTATTTTCAGTAGTAACACTGGAAAACCTGCTTCAAATAATGTGTATCTTTTTTCTCTTTATATAATAGTTAACATTCATTGAATATTTACTAAATGGCAGGCCTTGGGTTAATAATTTTCTATATAGTTCTGTTTTAATTTATATAAAATCATATGTATTTTTATCTCATGTATAGATGATAAAACTGACTTTAGCAATATAACAGCTACGTTTGCACAGCAAGTGGTAAAATCAAGATGTGACTCTTATCTTGGTAATCTGAATCCAGTCCATTCCTTCAGTAACTATATAGTACGCTATAAATGAAATTAAAGAATACTTACAATGAAGTCAAGTCTCTTGGATATGGGTGGATAGCAAATTACTTTCCTACTTTCTGAAGGGCAAAGTATAAATGAGATACCTAGTTAATTACAAAGTTTACAATTTCTCTCAATAAAACAAGATCATATTTTTAAAAGGAGAAACACAATTTGCTTAATAGGACAAAGAAGAAATGGAAAGGAAATTTAAAATTATAAATGAAATCAGCTATTATAAATGTATTATTTATTTAACATTTATAATTAAAAACTAAATGTTTCAATTAGTTTGAAACATCAATGTAATCTCTATGCAAAATGTTGCATGTTTAATATCTAGGACATAAATTACACACATTAAAAGAAATCTGATTATTTCATAATATCATGATGTTACATTGGGATAAAATAGAACAAATAATATGAGTTTCAACATAATATACTGCTGAATAAGTTTCCAGGTTAGATAAGAATTGTACTCGGTTTTACCTAGCAAGTTGCCAGGTTGAAACTCATATGCAAGTTTTTTGACTTTATATTTCTAATTTTGTCTAAAGCCTCTGGTTGCCTCTAAGCTTAAGTTTTCCAAACAATAAATAAAGGAAGTTTTCCAAGATATTTGCAAACAGTAAGTCCTCAAAGCATCTTAAACTTAGTGAATTTTATAGTATAATACTTATTGGCTAAATACCAAGTTTAAATACCATTGAAAGACTATGTAATTTTCTGTTCTTATGGGTGAAAAAATGAGGAATCATTATCACTTGAATTAAGCCTATTTATACACTAAGTGGGAGAAAGTAATGGGACCCTACTCCAATATTCTTGTCTGGAAAATCCCATGGACAGAGGAGCCTGGTGGGCTGCAGTCCATGGGGTCACTGAGAGTCAGATATGACTGAGCGACTTCACTTTCCCTTTTCACTTTCATGCACTGGAGAAGGAAATGGCAACCCACTCCAGTGTTCTTGCCTGGAGAATCCCAGAGATGGGGGAGCCTGGTGGGCTGCCGTCTATGGGGCCGCACAGAGTCGGACACAACTGAAGTGACTTAGCAGCAGCAGCAGCAGCATACACTAATTGGGCTTTCCCAGTAGCTCAACTGGAAAAGAATCTACCTGCAAAGCAGGAGACCCTGGTTTGATTCTGTGGTAAAGAAGATCCCCTGGAGAAGGGATAGACTACCCACTCTAGTATTCTCGGGCTTCCCTGGTGGCTCAGGTGGTAAAGAATCCACCTGCAATGTGGGAGACCTGGGTCTGGGCTGGGAAGATCCCCTGGAGCAGGGTATGGCAACCCCAGTATTCTTGCCTGGAAAATCCCCGTGGACAGAGGAGCCTGGTGGGCTACCATGGGGGTCTCAGAGAATCAGACACGACTGAACGACTAAGCACAGCACAGCACATACACTAAGTAAATTACTGAAACTTAGATTAATTCAGCTAACTTCCCTGGCTGGCTTCCCTGGTGGCTAATCTGATTAAGAATCTGCCTGCAATATGGGAGACCTGGATTCAATTCCTGGGTTGGGACGATCCCCTAGAGAAGGGAATGGCCACCTACTGGAGTATTCTGGCCTGGAACATCCCATGGACTACATAGTCCATGGGGTCACCAAGAGTCAGACACGACTGAGCAACTTCTACTCAAGGTTATTTGCTACATTACTGCTGGATAGCATCTGCCCAATTTCTCCACTGTGATTTGTAAGTACAGATACAACTTCAGAGAGTAAAGTGTTCTCAAGTGGGTATTGAAAAATCAGTTCATGCGTGCTAAGTCAGTATAACAGATTAGCTTACAAACGCAAAAAATTTTACCTCTTAAAATGAGAGCTCATTCATCTTGCAATAATAAATTCAAACTCATTGCTGTAATATAACACCTGTGCTATCTCATTATTTGCCTTTGAGGATAAATCTCTGAAGATTCTCGAGATTCAAATGTGAATTCAACAGCGCCAAGGGTCATTATCACATTCTCAAGTGAATACTGAACAGTGCACCTCACACAAATGTAACTGATCTTTGAGGGGTCTGTCAATTCTCAAGCAATCAAATTTTTTGTTTGTTTTTATTTAGTTGTACACTTCCATTTGATAATTATTGGAAATATAATAAATTATCTCATTACTAAATATTGGTTCTAAGTTTAGTATATCAGGTTAAGAACTAGACTTCAAATATAAAATGGTAGAGGAAGGTGCAATCAAGATAGCAGATTAGGAAGACATCAAGCTCGCCTCCTCCCACAAACACATCAAAATTACAAATACAAATAGAGCAATTTTCTCTGAGGACAACTTGAAGACTAGAAGAATGACTCTATGATCAAACAAAGAACCACACAGAGTCAGGCAGAAGAGAAGTGCTCGAGTTGGGACCCACACCCTCAGTGGGCAACCCAGAGGAGGAAGAGAGTATCACAGGCTCAGGGATTCTCCCTAAAAAGAAGGGGGTTCAGCCCCACATTGGGCATCCCAGCCCTGAGGATGAGCAT
Organism: Neotragus moschatus; assembly: GCA_006410615.1. Taxonomy (NCBI): domain Eukaryota; kingdom Metazoa; phylum Chordata; class Mammalia; order Artiodactyla; family Bovidae; genus Neotragus; species Neotragus moschatus. The sequence goes on from SJYA01002074.1 coordinate 126,769, forward strand.
CAGGAAGATAAGCCCCATTTCCTGGTTTTGAAAACCAGGGAGACTTACCAGAAGGCTACAGAAAATGGAGATCTGCTCTTGAAGAGTACACCCACAGACTCGCTCTCCATCTCAGTGCAAAGGTAGAAGACTGAAAAGTTCCTGGTGTTCTGGCTAACCTGCCAGACTGCCCCAGAACATTCCACCCCAGTATCCAGCTACAGCCTCTCTGCCAACCCCCCACCAGTGTGTGACTGCCAGCACGTCTCAAGACTAGATGCAGCTTTCTCTAGGCTGCAGTTTAAGCCCCTCTGGCTCCAACAATATCCCCACCAATGCAGCAACCACCATCATGCCATAGGAGAATCCATGGCTTACACCAGGCTCTGACTTCAGCCCCTCTGTCTCCAGCTCTAATTCCCACCAAGGTGGTGGCTGCCAGGAGAAGTCATGGTCCTTGCTAATTTCAGATCCAACTCTCCCACCAAAGCCACTGAGCACATACAGACTGCAAAGTGATGCTCCCCCAGAGACACACACCTTCAAGATCAGGATAGGTAATGTTTCACCTAATTTCATAGACAACAAAGAAAGTCAAACAAAATGAAAAGATGAGGAATATGTTCCAAATGAAAGAACGAGATTTGTTGTTGTGCAGTCGCTCAATCATGCCCGACTCTCTGCAGCCCTGTGGACTGCAGCATGCCAGCTTTCCTTATCCTCCACTATCTCCCAGAGTTTGCTCAGTCTCATGTCCTTTGAGCCAGTGGTGCCATCCAACCATCTTGTCCCCTTCTCCTGCCGTCCCCTTCTCCTCCTGCTTTCAATCTTTCCCAGCATCAGGGTCTTTTCCAATGAGTCATCTCTTTGCATCAGTGGCCAAAGTATTGGAGCTTCAACTTTAGCATCAGTCCTTCTAATGAATATTCAGGGTTGATTTCCTTTAGGACTGACTGGTTTGATCTCCGTGCAGTCCAAGGGACTCTCAAGGGTCTTCCCCAGCACCACAATTTGAAGGGATCAATTCTTCAGTGCTCAGCCTTTTTTATTGTCCAGCTCTCAGATCTGTACATGACTACTGGAAAAACCATAGCTTTGTTAGCAAAGTAATGTCTCTACTTTTTAATACACTATCTAGGTTTGTCATAGCTTTTCTTCCAAGGATTAAGCATCTTAATTTAATTTCATGGCTGCAGTCACCTTCCACAGTGATTTTGGAGCCCAAGAAAATAAAGCCTGTCACTGTTTCCATTGTTTCCCCATGAAGTGATGGGACCAGATGCCATTATCCTAGTTTTTTGAATTTTGAGTTTTAAGCCAGCTTTTTCACTCTCCTCTTTCACCTTCATCAAGAGGCTCTTTAATTCCTCTTCACTTCTGCCATTAGGGTGGTGTCATCTGCATATCTGATGTTATTGATATTTCTCCTGGAAATCTTGATTCCAGCTTGAGCTTCATCCAGCCCGGTATTTCTCGTGATGTACTCTTCATAGAAGTTACATAAGCAATATGACAATATACAGCCTTGATGTACTCCTTTCCCTATTTTGAACCAGTCTGTTGTTTCATGTCTGATTCTAACTGCTGCTTCTTGAGATACATACAGGTTTCTCAGGAGACCTGCATACAGGTCTGGTAGTCAGATCACCCAACACAGAATGGGAAAGACTAGAGAACTCTTCAAGAAAATTGGAGATACCAAGGAAAGGAATGAGATAAGACCTCAAGGGAAAAAAAAAACCTAATGAAATGGAGATAAGTAATTTACCTAATAAAGAGTTCAAAGCAATGGTCATTAAAATGATCATTGGACTTAGAAAAGAACGGAGGAGCATAGTGAGAATTTCAACAAAGAACAAGAAAATATAAAAAGAACTGATCATGGAGTATTATTCAGCCATTAAAAAGAATACATTTGAATCAGTTCTAATGAGATGGCTGAAACTGGAGCCAATTATACAGAGTGAAGTAAGCCAGAAAGAAAAGCACCAATACAGTATACTAACTCATATATATGGAATCTAGAAACATGGTGATGATAACCCTGTATACGAGACAGCAAAAGAGACACAGACGCACGGAATGGACTTTTGGACTTTGAGGGAGTGGGAGAGGGGGGGAAGGTTTGGGAGAATGGCACTGAAAGGTGTGCTGTTGTGTGGGAAACGAATCGTCGGTCTATATTCGGTTCAGGATACAGGATGCTTGGGACTGGTGCACGGGGATGATCCAGAGAGTTGATGTGGAGTGGGAGGTGGGATGGGGGGGTTCAAGATTGGGAACTCATGTACACCTGAGATGAAAAAAATAAAAAATAAAAAAAAGAACTGATAAGAGTTGAAAATACAATAGCTGAAATAAAAAAAAAACACTAGAAAGAATTAATCGCAGACTAGGGGGTACAGGCGTTTCCTCGGAGGCTCAGCAGTAAAGAATCTGCTTGCAATGCCAGAGCCTGTTTCTCCCTTCGGAACTATGATAGATCTAGGATAGATAAAACTATTCCCACCAAATTATCTATCCTAGAAAACACTCTGCATCTGAGAAGAGTGTTATTCTGCTACCATAGAATGGTATGTTCTATATGATGAGGGTGATGATGATTTAATTGCGTAAGCCGTATCTGACTCTCGTCACCCCATGGACTGTAGCCTGCCAGGCTCCTCTGTCCACGGGATTCTCCAGGCAAGAACACCGGAGTGGGTTTCTATTTCTTTCCCCAATAGTTTATATATGTCTGCTTGATTTAACATATGGTTCAAGTCCAATGTTTCCTTCCTGATACCCTGTCTGAATGATCCATCCATTGCTTAAATGGAGTGTTGATCTTGCCCTAGTATTGTATTGTTGCCTGTTTCTTCCTTCAGATCTGTTAGCACTTGCTTAATATATTTACCCTGATGCTGGGAGGGATTGGGGGCAGGAGGAGAAGGGGACGACAGAGGATGAGATGATTGGATGGCATCACCGACTCGATGGACATGAGTTTGGGTAAACTCCAGAAGGTGGTGATGGACAGGGAGGCCTGGCATGCTGTGATTCATGAGGTCACAAAGAGTCAGATACGACTGAGCGACTGAACTGAGCGACTGAACTGAACTGAATATATATAGGTGCTCCATATACACGTATAATTATTACATCTTCTTCACTAATTGATCGCATTATCATTATACAGTAACCTTCTTTGTATCTTGTTATTATTTTGGGCTTAAAAATCTATTTTGTCTGATAGAAGCAGAGCTACACCTGCTTCCTTTCGGTTTCCTCTTGCATGNTATAATTATTACATCTTCTTCACTAATTGATCGCATTATCATTATACAGTAACCTTCTTTGTATCTTGTTATTATTTTGGGCTTAAAAATCTATTTTGTCTGATAGAAGCAGAGCTACACCTGCTTCCTTTCGGTTTCCTCTTGCATGGAATATCTTTTTTCATCCCATCGCTTTGAGCCTATGCATGTCGCTACATCTGTAGTGAGTCTCTTACAGGTGGCGTGTACTTGCCTGTTATTTTTTTTTTTAATCCATCTAGTCACTCCGTGCCTTTCGTTGATGAATTCAATCCATTTACATTTAGAGTAATTATTAACATGTAAAGCCTTGGTAATGTTCTCTTATTAACTGCTTATGGGCACTCTTGTAATTCAGTTGTTTCTTTTTCCCTTTGTTTCCGCTTATCTTTATATACTGGTGCTTTTCCATGCTTTGTTTTCCTTTTCTCTATCTTTTGTTAACCTACTCGAAGTTTCTGCTTTTTAGGTTATCACAGAGCTTATATATACAATCCATTTTAAGCTGATAATCTTTTCACATTCATATGTTCCACCATTTATTCCCTGCTCTTATATTTTTGATGCTACATTTTACCTATTTTTATATTGTGTATTCACTAACAAATTATAATGCTAGATNTATTGAAAAGAAGAGTGAAGAGAATGGAATGCTCTAAAGAGACACTGAAGACATGAGATTGTGTTGATAATTGTAAGTACAAGAAACAGGAAAAAGGCTTCAGGAGTTAAAGAGAGATGGAAGCAGGACCTCTTGATTCAAGAGAAAATAACCTGTCTTAACTCCAGTAGAATGAAGTTAACGTTCAAAGACCAAGTAAATAAGATAATTTGCAAAAATAATGGATAGATATTATTATGTTGTGTTTAACAAAAATGGTAATGAAGGCTACTCCCAAAACTGTGGAGGAGGGGTAATGGGGAAAATCAGAGCCTATTTTGAATGTCAGTGATGGCATGGACCACAGCATTGTAAACATATGCCATGAGCTTTGCAGCCAGATAGGCCTGGAATCAGATTCTAGCCTTACCACTGATTATCTATGGAATCTTAGACAGTTTATATACGTTTTCAACCCTTCATTATTTATTTGTTTCTTTAAAAAATACTTCACATGATTCTTGTGTTAAATAAGATGATGTATATAATAATACAAAGTACTGCTCATAGAAATAAGTGGACTTCAGAAAGAATTATTTCCTTGAAGTAACCCAAATCTTAAGTTCTAATACAAAAATGAAAAACAAATATTACTGTATCAATAGAAAAGGAAAATTATTACCTGCAGATGTTTGTACCTCAATGATAAGGACAAACGTCAAAACCTCATTGTAAAGCAAGGCTATATTTATGAGATTTGGGGTCTTTGGGGATGTAATCCCTTGAGTACATTACTTGTTTGTAAAAATTCCACTGGAAATCTATCAGGACAGAGACAATTTCAGGTATACCTGCTCATGTAAATCTGTGTCATCTCCAGAATATCTACAAACACTTTTTGTCTGTTCATTGGAGTTTTCAAAGTGAAAACTTTTGATGCATTTCTAAACTAATTCTAACTGTATTGAAACATGCAAGAAGAAACAAAGATACAGTGTAGAGATGTAATTTCAACTCAAAACAGAAATTCTTCTGGGAAAAATAAGTGCTTGTGTGTGCATGTGGTGGGGGAGGGGTTGGCTGTGGCTAGGCAGTGAATATCAAACTAATATGAAAAGAAGGGACTCAGGATTCTCATGGTACTTGGTTTAAAACAGTTAATATCACCTGTGATCACCTAAAATAAAGTACCCACTGAAGGCAAGTCTTTTGATGACATAATACCCTAAGACAGAATGAAGAGTTTCAGAAATTCACTTACAGTGGCGTTGGATCATCTCTTCTAATCATTCTAGAAACCTCACGGAGAATTACAGATTCATATTTGTTAATCCTTTGCCTGAATAATGGAGTGAAACCAAGAGCTATCAGTGACTAAGTTGTAATTCCTAGAGCAAACATTGATTCTGTCAGTTGATATATTACAACAACTGAGTTCAACATCTCTGTAGATATATAATGTGGAATTTAAACTTTGATCAGAAAATAATAGAAATGAGGATATACTGGAAGGTTTTGATGACTCAAATTACCCTGAACCTCTGACTCTCCTGGAGAGTTTTGCCAGCCAAAGAAGCTCCTCTTTGCCTGTATGATGAGGCTGCTCCTAACTTGTTTGAGGACACTTTAATGACTTCACCTGAGGAAGTTACCTTTCGAGGTAAATAAAAACTCCTTATGCCTCATCCTTAGTTGTTTCTTTTTCTTTTTTTTTTTTAAAAGCTCCCAACATACTCAGGAGACATTAAATCAAAGCTGAGAATACAAGATTTACAGATCAAAGGGTTTTAATATNAGTTACCTTTCGAGGTAAATAAAAACTCCTTATGCCTCATCCTTAGTTGTTTCTTTTTCTTTTTTTTTTTTAAAAGCTCCCAACATACTCAGGAGACATTAAATCAAAGCTGAGAATACAAGATTTACAGATCAAAGGGTTTTAATATTTTCCCAATTTATTTCATACTAGTGTATAGGAATGGTATGAAGGTACCAAACTGAGGGAAGAATATACTATTAGAATATTTGAATTTATGATGTACAGTTGACCCTTAAACAAAGCACGGGTTGGGAGCACTTATTTTCCATGCAGTAGAAAAATCCATTTTTAATTTATAGTTGACCTCTCTATATGAGGTTGGGTTCCTTAATTCTGCAGTTCTGGATTCAACCAACCATAAGTCATGTGGTATTGTAGTATTTAAAATTGGAAAAAAAATCTGTGTGTAAATGAACTTCCACAATTCAAACCTGGGTTCTTCAAAGGTCCACAGTAGCTGCAACTACCAGAGATTCTAGATGTGTTAATTAGAATATGTGGACATGGTTCTGTTTATTTAGTTGGTTAACTAGAACCTAAACTGAAGGATTCCCTGGGTAAAGTGAATTTGGAAGCCAGAAGAAATTGCCTGGTATATGCAGAAGTAATCAAATGTTTGGAAAGATATGGAAAGGTGACCTGAGTATACCATATGCAGCCCATTGCCCATTAATGCACCTTCCAAGAAGAGCTGAGAAGCATCTTCTACTCCACGACACTGAGAAATTCACTGGTGACGGAACGTAACTATTTTTAAGAAGAAATGAAGAAGCTATTGTCTGTAGCCCAAAGATGTGGGTGCATTCATGTTAAGTCACTTCAGTCATCTCTGGCCCTTTGCAGCCTTATGGACTGCAGCTTGCCAGACTCCTCTGTCCATGAGGATTCTCCAGGCAAGAATACTGGAGTGGGTAGCCATGCCCTCCTCCAGGGAATCTTTCTGACCCAGGGATCAAACCTGCACCTCTTATGTCTCCTGCATTAGCAANGTCACTTCAGTCATCTCTGGCCCTTTGCAGCCTTATGGACTGCAGCTTGCCAGACTCCTCTGTCCATGAGGATTCTCCAGGCAAGAATACTGGAGTGGGTAGCCATGCCCTCCTCCAGGGAATCTTTCTGACCCAGGGATCAAACCTGCATCTCTTATGTCTCCTGCATTAGCAACAGATTCTTCACCACTAGTGTCACCTGGGAAGCCCAGAGATGTGGCTGGGAGATATCAAATTAGAAATAAGATCAAATTTTGAATACCATATTATAAATAATTGCCTTATCAAAATTGGTGTGGTGCTCCGAACACATGTATATGGTTGCTGCCACTTTGGTAAGGCAATTATTTATAATTTGGTATCCAAAACACCTGGGATCTTCAGGGGTAGCTAATTAAGCATGGCATTCTTAAAATCATGGATAGACAGCCCACCCACTAATGTTTCAAGCCCCAGAATTCCATTGCAGTTCACCAATCAGAGAGGGTGCTTATAGGAATCTTGTTGTAAGTGGAATTTTGACCTATTTTCATCTCATTGTGGGCCCAATATCACCCTGATTTATTATACACAAATAACTGAAATGCATTTGGGCAACACCTGCCAGAATCTCCTCCCACCCCATTTAGTTTTCCAATCCCTGGAAAAAGGCTATTTCACTGCAAGATCCAAGTGGAGACTCCTGAAATCTACTTCTCCCAGACAATATGGTAAATCAAAGGAACATTTCTTTCTTCTGGGAAATAAGAGATAAATACATCCATCAAAGATGCAGTGTAAGACCCTAGAAGTATTGCTGAGGCAGCAAGATCCAGTTTCTAGGGCAGCAGGGCGGTGTCTTTCGTGTCCAGCGTGCAGCAGTGGTTGCGCTAACAATACATGCCGAGGTCCTAAAGTTGAGCAGCAACTCTAGAGAGGTGCTCACTTGCTCAATTCCTTGCAGGGGTTTGGGGCATAGCTTTTAACCGGATACTACTGTCTTCCTGGTGGCTCCTGATCTGCTGAAAATATAGGGAGTCTATTTTTGTTGTTTACAATTGAAAATCTGTCACTGGTTCATATGCATACACTATTAGCATTATTTTTGCAAGTTAGAAATGCATGAGAAGAGCAGCAGTATTGCTCACTGGAACATCAAAATTGATGAGAGTTTTTATTTAGATGGCATTCATTGAAATAAGGTGGCTCAGACAGTAAAAAGTCTGCAAGGCAGGAGACTGGGATTCAATCCCTGGGTGGAGAAGATCCCCCAGAGAAGGAAGTGGCTACCCAATCTAGTATTCTTGCCTGGAGAATTCCATGGACAGAGGACGCTGACGGGCTATAACTGAGCAACTAACATTTTCACACTTTCATTGAAATAACACTATTACATATGTAAATATGATAATATAAGTGAATATAATATAATGTAGATGACATCAGTATAGTGTTAAGGAGAAAGATCTAAACTCTGGGCTCAGATTACTTCTTTCAAATTCCACCTCATAAAAAACAAAACAAAACAAAACAAAAATAAAACAAATTCCTCCTCAGCCACTCACTTGCTTTGTAACCTTGGCCAAGTTCCTTAACTGTAAATACTCATGTTCCTCATCTATGTAATAAGGCAATGGCACCCTACTCCAGTACTCTTGCCTGGAAAATTCCATGGACTTAGGAGCCTGGTGGGCTGCAGTCCATGGAGTCACTAAGATTTGGACACGACTGAGCAACTTCATTTTCACTTTTCACTTTCATGCATTGGAGGAGGAAATGGCAACCCACTCCAGTGTTCTTGCCTGGAGAATCTCAGGGACAGGGGAGCCTGCTGGGCTGCTGTCTATAGGGTCCCACAAAGTCGGACACGACTGGAGCGACTTAGCAGCAGCAGCAGCAGCAGAACTATTAGAGCCTAAGTGAGATAATATCTGGGAAAGGCTTAGAATAGTGTCTAACTTGCGGCATATGCTTAGTCTCTCAGTCGTGTCTTACTCTTTGTGACTCTGTGAACTGTAGCCCGCCAGGCTCCTCGGTCCATGGGTATTCTCCAGGCAAGAATACTAGAGTGAATTGCCGTGCCCTCCTCCAGAGGATCTTCCCAACCCAGGGATCGAACCCAGGTCTCCAATATTGCAGGTGGATTCTTTACTCTCTGAGCCACCAGGGAAGCCCAAGAATGTTGGAGTGGGTAGCCTCTCCTTCTCCAGGGGATCTTCCCAATCCAGGAATCAAACCAGGGTCTCCCGCATTGCAAGTGGATTCTTTACCAGCTGAGCTACCAGGGAAGCCCAGCATATGGCAAGTACTCAATAAATATCAGATACCATTAACATCATGAAAACAGTAACACTAACACAAGAAACTTTTAATTAGTTTTAGCCTCTCAACAACCCACTGAGAAGCACTGATATAATCCCCACTTGACAGATGAGGAAACAGAAGCACAGGAAGGTTAAGTAATTTGCCTAAGATCATATGATTAGTAAGGGGATGAGCTTGGACTCCAACCCTGAGTAGTATGGTTCCAGAATTTTCACCCTTAGGCACAAAACTATAATTAATTTACTACTGCTACTACTACCTACTACTCTTATTTTTTGTTATCATTGTTATTCAGTCTTACTAACAGCTGACTCTGACTGAAATCATGGCTGACATCATATTACAGCCATAAACAAATATAATTTCAAGCTCATTAGAGCAATGACTTACTTTAGATGTGAAAGTTGTTTTCCTGAAACCAGACTTGGGTTTGGATTAGTCAACTCAGAGTAAATGGTTTTAATGACTCCTTGGGGAGCAGAGCAGCCTTCTTTCATAGACAATTTTAGAGACCATGGCAAGTCTGAAGACTAGTCCAGGGATTCACATCCCCTATATCTGGAACTGAAGCTGAGTTGCAAAATTGAAGACTAGCCCCAGAGGACTCATAGGTGAGACACCATCTCTGCCTCCCCAGCAAACACTTCTGCAAGTCATGCCGCATCCCCAGATAATGGGGGGATGTCATTACTCTTATCCCCAGAGTAGAGGGAATGTCATTAATTCTTAAATATATATATGTATTTAAACAGAAATATAAATATTAGAGAAATAACCTTTCTTCCCCTTTGGGGACTGAAACTATCTAACTTTTTGAAATTTAACAAAACTGGCATTTAAAATAAAATTTCTAAAATCTCTACTAATTGCTTTGCTGATGACTGGCGAGTACTGTCTGAATCTGTAGCTTGCCCCACCACTGAGAAGGCTACTGGTCAGGTTTCATTCGAGGGTCAACCGGCTTCAAAACAATCTCCTAGATGAGTCACATCCTGAGCTAACGGGTGTTATAGAGTATGTTGACAAAGTAAGTTTGAAGCTTTACAAATTAAGTACTTGGGAGAGAACCATTCAAACAAATAATAGTGCAATGATAAATGCAAAAGCAACATGAAATATGTGCAAAAAAATGAATTAAAAAGTACCTGGACAGAAGCAGAAAGACCTTTTTATTCAACTATATGCATTTGTGAATAAGTTAAAATAAATCAGAAAATAGAAGGGAGACAGTTATAGAATCTACTATGTAACAATAGCTTTGACACATGAATAAGTTAATTAATGCTATAGTTATAGGTATTCAGTTGGTCAATAAAGTACATTTTTCATACAAAGTCTTATTGAAATGAGCAAGACAAAAAGGATGTGAGGGTTCAGTCTAACAATAGATGTTTTATTATCTTTGAATGTCTTTGTGGGAGGAGGACACACCTAGAGTATCTGTCGAATATCAACATCTTATTATCTTATCATTCATTCATTCATCTTTATTCCTTTTATCATTATACTTTAAATTATATGACATCAACACTACCCCATGCCTGTTATATTTTAATATCTTAATTATATCAGACCTTAATGTATACCAGAATTCCTTCCACTGAACACTTTCATAAGCCACCCTTTTATCAGGACATTTTTATTCTTCAAAAATCAATTGCTAAAATTAGGCTCAAATGTAAATGGTATTATCAGAATGTATGCCTGCAGTGTAATTCAAGGGATGGGGTGAGAAAAAGAGGACTTGATAATGTTTGTGGTGAGATTAAAAGGAAGAAATAAATATAGCATTATGTTGATTGTACACACTAATAATGTGAGAGTTATGTTTGCAGAACTAACACCAAAAATATGCTGAAAGCAATCTGTTTACATCTAATCTCAGTCTCTCTAATTACTTATTATTTTCCTCAATTTCTGCTATTTTCTTATTTTTCCCCCATGTGGAAAAAAAAAGTCATGAACAAAGAAAATAACTGGAGAAATTCTGTGCACTAGACTGAAGCACCTCTTCTCTGAGTTCTAGAAAATCAAGAACATCAAAGGTCCCTCTCTGTGTTTTTCTTAGCATTGAATGACATCATTCTTGCCTGGAAACAGGAGACAATCCTGATTACTCTAATTAGACCAGAATTTATCTTGCCCCTTGCACATTTTAGTCTATATAGCAGGCTGTCATTCTCTCAGGGCACTACCCAGTCTCATCTTGAGAGAACAGCTATTATCATGATGGATTCCTCAATACAGATTCATTTCTTACGTGTTCCACTCAACAGGTTCATTGTCTCCTAACCAGAGTATCATATGGCCGATCCATGTCCATTGATTGCCTTGAGAGCTATGTGATCATGGTGTCTAAAGAAGTCTGGAATAATCTTCTGGCCTGGGCTTACCTGAGTTCAAGGACATACACAATAGTAGCCTCTCTGCTACTCTTTGCTGACTAGACCATCATCCATTTCTTTTCTTACACAACCCTGACTCAAGCTGTTAGCTGTTAGAGATTTTGCTCAAAGGAGAACGGTTTGTTTTTTTTTTAATTTGTTGTTGTTGTTTAGTCACTAGGTTGTATCCGACTCTTTTGTGACCCCATGGATTATAACCCACCAAGCTCCTTTGCCCATGGGATTTCCCAGGCAAGAATACTGGAGGGGTTGCCATTTCCTTCTCTAGGGGATCATCTTGACCCAGGGATCGAATCCACATCTCCTGCAAAGACAGGTAAATTCTTTACCACTGAGTTTTAAAATTATATTTATGTAAATACCACTAATACTATTGGGATTGTTTTCATCTCCCAGATATCTAAGATTTTAGTCCCAAGGATTCTACCCTCTGAAGTTTTTTTTTTTTAGCTACATCTTCCACGTCTCATTCCTATCCAATTTTTCTCTCTAATATTCCAAAACAAACTGGTTCAAGTCTTATCCTAACGGAGCAGATAACCAAGGCCATAGGCATGTTTTCCAACTGCGGTGCTAGAGAAGACTCTTATGAGTCCCTTGGACAGCAAGGAGATCAAACCAGTCCATCCTCCCTGACTGATTTCACTGGGAAGACTGATACTGAAGCTGAAGCTCCAGTACTTTGGCCACCTGAAGTGAGGAGCCACCTCATTGGAAGAGACGCTAATGCTGGGAAAGATCAAAAGCAGGAAGAGAAGGAGATGACAGAGGATGAGATGGTTGGATGGCATCACCAACTCAATGGACATGAATTTGAGCAAACTCTGGAAAATAGTGGACAGGGAAGCCTGGTGTGCTGCAGTCCATGGGGTTGTGAAGAGTTGGACACGACTGAGCTACTGAACAACAACAACAGTAAACATGCTGAACCCTCCCTAACACACCTCAAGGCAACCCAAGGAAAGGAAGTTCCCAGAAACGGCACCAAAGGAAAAGACTGCTGTATGTGCATCGAAGGAAAGCAGGACTTGCTATTAACAATTAAGCTGAACTGGGGTCTAATCTGCTTGGTATCACCTGGCCTTGGAAACTGAGATAACATGTTTGAATACAAAAATAATTATCAAATGCAGAAAACCGAGATGTTTTACATAACACAAGAGTAATGATCCATATGAGAAAATAAGCTTAGTGTTTCTTTAGCTACTGCTGCTGCTGCTAAGTCACTTCAGTCGTGTCCAACTCTGTGTGACCCCATAGACGGCAGCCCACCAGGCTCCCCCGTCCCTGGGATTCTCCACGAAGGAACACTGGAGTGGGTTGCCATTTCCTTCTCCAATGCAGTAAAGTGAAAAGNTTAGCTACTGCTGCTGCTGCTAAGTCACTTCAGTCGTGTCCAACTCTGTGTGACCCCATAGACGGCAGCCCACCAGGCTCCCCCGTCCCTGGGATTCTCCACGAAGGAACACTGGAGTGGGTTGCCATTTCCTTCTCCAATGCAGTAAAGTGAAAAGTGAAAATGAAGTCACTCAGTCGTGTCCGACTCTGTGCGACTGCATAGACTGCAGCCCACCAGGCTCCTCCGTCTGTGGGATTTTTCAGGCAAGAGTACTGGAGTGGGGTGCCATTGCTCTTTATCTACTGGTTTCTCAAATAAAACTTTTCTTCGTGTCATTCCTTTTTTCTCTGTTTCACTCTGTGGGGCCCATGGGTGATAAATACAAAAGGTAATCATTTCTCAAACCACAAAATACACCTTGTTAATTTTGATCTTCTGTAGTAAATGCCAAAATGTTTGAGTTACTTTCATCCATGAGCTTTTCTATCTAAAGGAAAATACGTATCAAGTAAATTGTAACTTCCAAGTTCTGCTTAAATCATGTTCTTAGAAAATCATTTTTTGTTATAGTACATTATTGAACAAATCATGGATCAGTATGTTGATATCATATCAGTCATTCATCTCAGTCTCAGACAAATACAAAGCAATCGAATATTTGAATTGCAATATCTCCAGTGTAATCACAGCCCAGAGCATCTCTTTTCTCAGTCATAAAAAGAAAAGACTTCCTCAATCCAGATAGATAAGCTGTTTTATGGGAAGTCACAGCTCACAAATACACAGATAGTAAATACAGGAGTGCAAATGCCTTTCTGTTTTCTGAAGGTTGAATTTGTTCACTCGAATGCTAACACCAACATTTCTTCTAGGCCTTTTTAAATTTTGGCCGCACTGGGAGAAAATTAAAAGTGTACATTCTTAGTTGCTTCATTAATTCCACACTGTATTAATATGGGAACATTTCATCAAGGGAAATATAAATGTGTAATAAAACTTCAAACCAAATGCAAGCTGAACATCAGCTCCCCTAGGGCAGACATCGTAATTCAGAGCACCCACTAACTCACAGTTCAGCAAAAGAATCTTCAGGTTCATATGGGTTCCTGACTGTGGTTGAACAAAGTATCAGTGGTTTTGACACTGACACTTTAAGAGTTAACTTACCAAGATTCTTTCACACCTACAGAAGGTTCCTTCTCAAAGTGTATCCCACGCTGAATGCATGAAAAAACATGTGTCCTTTCCTTTAACACAAGTCCTTCCTAAAAACTGGAATTAAACTCATGACCCAGCAGATCCTAAAAGACACTCTTCTCTTCTTTAGGACCTCACGGGTGACTATCTGATGCTCCCAGACTTAGAACTTTTGTTTCCCAGTTTTGCTGAGAAATAAGCATAGTGTAAATTCTGACTCAAAAGGACCGCAGTCAGTTCTCCTCAGCTCTTTAAGACCTACAGCATCAGTTTCTGTCCTTATCTTTCCCTAATAGGTATTCTACCAGGTGACGTGCACAGTGTCATCTGCTTTATGCAAGGATAGAATTTAGGAGGCCTGGTTGACTTTCCCCTCAGATATTTCATCCCTACAGTTGGCTTATTATGAAAAGAAAATCCCATCAGAAAATCAATTCTCAGTAAACATCCATTGACTATCATCTGAACTGGGACTAGGCATGAAATGTGATCAATGGCAGTAATTTAGCTGGCCCTCTACCTCTGTCCCTTACTCCAGCTCTCTAAGTCACTATTCAAGATACATGTGCATAGATGTCCCATTGCTTATTGTCAGGGTAAGCTGGTTGTGATCAAGTATGGCATTTGATAGTGGACTTCTTCAATTAGCAAAGCAAACTTACATACTCTATACTGGAGATAGTCTAGAAATTTTCCCCTTTAAACCAGAATGAATAGTTATATATTTACCTGCTACCAGGACAAATTTGACCAGGAGAGGCCACTAGCACCATGCCACCAGGTCTGACATGAACACACTTCTGTACCCACTTCCTCCTCTTTGATGTGAGTCAATGGACTTGGGAAATGCTGAGGGATGGAAAACATAGCTTCTAATTGGAGAATGCTCTCACCTTAGCCCTGCCTTGCTTTGAATACTGAGGTTGGAGGCAATGTTCTTTGCAGCAGTACTTCAACGGCTGTGTTAAATCACTGCAATTAATGACCTAGAGTATCAGGTTCTAATATCTTTTTCCCTAGTGGCCATGAGGAAAGACCAGATACATTAAAACACTCACCTAGCTATTGCCCCACTTTTGTCCCAGAGCAGAATGGGGAAGGGAGAAAAAAAGGGAAGGAGGCCTATGGGGCCATTAAACATTTAGTCACTGACCTGATTTTGAATGGGCTTCCCTCGTGGCTCAGACAGTAAAGAATTTGCCTGCAACATGAGAGACCTGGGTTCGATCACTGAGTCAGGAATATCTTCTGGAGATGGAAATGGCTACTCACTCCAGTTCTTGGCTGGAGAATTCCATGGATGGAAGAGCTGGCGGGCTATAGTCCATGGGCCACAAAGAGTTAGACATGACTGAGCAACTGACAATGTCACTTCACTGGTTTTGAATATGATTTCATTCCTTAATTTGACTTAACACAAAATATGTAACAAGAAAAGTGAAAAGTGCTTTTCTCTTCACTACAAAAGGGAAAAAATAAATATGGTAGCTAAAACCATCTTTTCTTTGCAAGCAAAAATGTCCCATATGTGATTCCTAGTCACACAACCTTTGCATAACCTTGCTTAGTCCCCTATAAAACCCTCAGTAGGCTCCCACCCCAGCCACAACTTCAAGGCCATCCATCCATTGAAGATGTCCTTCCAAGAAGAGGAAGGTTATCTTCAAGTATCACACCAAAACTTCTGGAAAGTCATCTTAAAAACGTGCAGCAAAGGATCATAGCCTGAGTCATCATTAGTTACCAGGATGATTCAGGATTTAATTCCCAAAGGTAGTTTAAATCAAATGTAGAGTGTATCCCAGAAACTCTATATAAACAATTCCCTTGGTACCCAGGAAGTGGTGAAATAACAGGAGATAATATACTCATTATACTTTAACTTTATAAATACTCACAGTTTGTGGATGTGGAACACAGAAACCAAGCCTTCCAGTCAGACATGAAGAAGCTCGTTCCTCCAACTGAAAATGCTCTAAGTGAACTTTTCCAGGGCATTAGGAATCCTGACTGATTGTCTGAAAGGTACCAGTAAGTAGTCTTCACTCCTAAGGCTGTTATAACAGAAACTATAAGGTAGTCGAGATAAGAGTGTCAGTTCTGGGACTAGACAGGATGGGGCTTTAGGACAGGGGTGTTTTGCTTCTGTCAGAGAAGCAAATGGGGAAGGATTGGTTGACTCTGGCTGAGAAAAGCTGGGGGTTTTATTGGTATATTAATCTATGAGGAAACCTTAACAGGGACCTGACAAACTCATGAAGCCTATGAAATCACATGCAAAATTTTATGTGAGTAAAACTTTCCTAGGAAGTGATACTTAGCTTTCATCAGATTCTCAAAGTATTTCACCCTGGTTTCCAGGGGTTAAGAATATTTCTTAATTGTTTGAATTGTTCAAAGAAAGAAAGGAAAAACACAATACTCTGAATTATTAAATTTCAATGTATCAGTTAAACACAACAATAAATGTTAAAAGTGAGCAAACTAAGAAGTATTACTGAACTCATTTTCTCATTAGGAGTCTAAATTTTAAAAAAATAATAATAACAAGATTACAAAACGTATAAATNAAGAGTTGACTCACTGGAAAGGACCCTGATGCTGGGAAAGGTTGAGGGCAGGAGGAGAAGGCGATGATGGAGGATGAGATGGTTGGATGGCATTACCGACTTGATGAACATGGGTTTGAGTGAACTCCAGGAGTTGGTGATGGACAGGGAGGCCTCACGTGCTGCGGTTCATGGGGTCGCAAAGAGTCGGGCATGACTGAGCAACTAAACTGAACTGAACTGAACACTACTTGAATGAGGTGGGAGGACTTAACAAATTCTAGAAATGAATTCAAAAGAATGTTTTCCTGCCTTTAGATGGCACAGAATCCAGAACAGCAAATACTTTACTAAGATTGTTTATACAAAGTGCCTAAAGATCTCAAGGTTTTTTAAAGACGGTTATTGAGAGAGAGAAGACCACAACATAACAGGTTCACCTCTGCCATATTACAATGCCAGAAGTGTCAGAAACTACCATATTTAAAAGGTTCCATACCATTCTCTGATATAAGCTCATCTGAAGATCTTGGGACACCTAAGATTGCTGCTCCTCTCCCTAACCCTTAAAGATACACTTTCCAAAGGTGTGTCCTTGAACCCTTGCTGTTACTTCTTTCTCTTTTCCCAAATGATCTCATTGGTCCCTAAAGCTTTTAGCATCCTCTGTCCATTGATGATTCCCAAATCAGTATCATGAGCTCTGACTGTGCAATAGACGCCTCCATCCCCTCAAAATGAATTCAGCATCCTTCCCTCCAACTCCACTCTTAGCTCATTCTATGTCTATTAAAAGTATTAGCTCTCAGTAGCATTGTTATGTAAATACAGAGAGAAATTTGCTTCTCTTTTTCCCCTCGATTATGTTTCAACTTTTGAATTCTATGATATTAATTTTGATGTGTGTGTATTTAAATTGTGTTATATCTTCTGGGAAAGAGACAAGGTAAAATTAAATGATCAGTTCTTAGGTTATCATTATCCTGGTCTTTCAGACTTGAAAACAATTTCAGTCAAGCACCAGTTTCTAGCCATGTTTCTCATCATTCAATTACAGGCCTTAGATTCAAACAAAAGGGAGTCTGCCTTGGTTCTGTTTTTTAAGGCAACTCTTCGCCTCTTCCTACTCCACCATATCGCACTGGACAAGGCCAAAGGGATGTGTCCACCCAGAGTCCATCCTATCCACTCCTTCAAGACCATCCAAGTAACAAGACCTCCAAATTCCTAGCCCAAACAGCTCTAGCTTACTCCCAGAATCTATAGGCATTTCTTTCCCAGATCACCTAGTAAGCATGAACCACACTGCAGATGCTTTGCAGGGTGTGAACAGACGGTGTTCGTGCAGGCTGGCGTGTCTAAGCTTGCACAGCCACATGTGCGGCTGGACACAGGTTTTCCTTGTGCCACCTCATTCTGCCTTTGAGAGGCAAGCATCCCAAGAATTCTGCCTTCTGGGTTATTATAAAAGTGTATTTGTTAAGAGTGAAAGATAAGATTTTATTAATTTGTTAACTTTATTTTCTGATTTTAATATTTAAGCATATGATACGTGGGCCTCCATTTGGTTTTCTTGCCTTGGATCCTGCCAGTGTCAAAGGTGGGCCTACTCCTAGAAAGCCTATTTTCTAACCACACTAGTTATTTG
This sequence comes from Neotragus moschatus, assembly GCA_006410615.1. NCBI lineage: Eukaryota > Metazoa > Chordata > Mammalia > Artiodactyla > Bovidae > Neotragus > Neotragus moschatus. The sequence goes on from SJYA01002074.1 coordinate 144,892, forward strand.
TAGTTCTTTAACTCCTTGTCTTTCTCGAACACCAATTATACTATACTGGATGTTATCTCTTTCTATGTATTCCTGAAGCATTCTTTAAGAAGTTTAAAGGTAAAAACTGCCACTATTATCACTACATTTTTTTTACATTGTTCTGGAAGTACTAGCCAATACAAGTAGAGGAGAGAGAAGAATGAGATAGTATATAGAAATGAGGGAAGAATTTCATATCTTTTTCATATTATATGAATTTGTATTGGTAAAGAAAACAAGAGAATTGACTAAAAAACTATTTTTAAATGATGAGGAACAATACTAAGAAAGACAGTTATAAAATTAATTTATAGAAATCAATAGCTTTCCTATATTTAAACAATACTTAAATAAACCACAAAGTTAAAAAAAAAAAGATTTAACTTAACAATAGCTACAAAAAGATAAAATACCTGTGAATAGATTTTAAAGAAATATGCAGGATGTTTATCTGTAAGGTGTAAAGAAAACTTTAAAATTCCATTTAGGAAAGTCCTAAATAAAAAAAATACACACCTTAATTATAGAAAAGATTTCAGCTGTAAAGATAGCAAGTCCCTCCAAGTTAACATACTCATTCAATGCAATAGCATTCTAAGTACAAATAGATTTTTTTTTGTAATTTGAGGCGGACTTGATAAAACAATGGCAAAGTTCCTCATACACACACACACACACACACAAAATACATGTGAGAATATCCAGAAAATTTTGCTACCAGGTGTTAAAATCAAGATTTTAAATATTGTATTTAAGGGTTTAGTCCTGGATCTAGAAGAGACTACAAATAAAAAGAAGCAAAATTTAACCCAAGTACTTATGAATGTTTTACTTTGTGAAAAGACTGAAGTTTTAAATCAACAGAATCAGTTGGCAAATGATTTCTCACCAAAAAAAAAAAAAAAAATGGCATCAGAACACTCAGCTAGCTTTTCAGAGAAATAAAAAGAGTTAATTACCTAAATCCTTACATCAAAATTAAACTCCAGAAAATTCAAACACTGTAATATAAAAAGGAAATCTAACAAAGCTCTAGAATAGAAAGAGATTATTATTTTAATAATTTTAAATTCAGGAAGGCTTAGCCAATCCTATCAGAGATCAGAATTTAAAAGAAAAAGCTAAATTTTACATCAAATCACTTAAGATTTACTATATACCGCACAAAGAAAAGTTAACCATACCAACAATGAAAGACTCGGGCAAGCCAAAAAAGAACTTGTAATATGTATATCAAATGGCTGATCTCCTTAATAAACAGAGACCTGTAAATAAAATGCTTAGAATGCTAACAACTAAATAAAAAGTTAGTAAAGGAATTGAACTTACCAAGCATAGAAAAAAATACATGCAAATAATTGGTTGAAAAATGCTAAAAAAGACACAAATCAAGAGACATGAGTTACTAATATTTACCATCACAGCGGCCAATGTTTAAAATTTGATAGCACTAGGTTTGTGGGAAAACCAATATTCTTGTACAAAATTGTTGGGAGTGTAACTTGGTGCTGCTAACTTAGAGGTCAGTTTGTAAATCTCCATCAAAAGAGAAAGTGAATGAGTTCAGACATTTTTGTGTCTGTTTTAGCAGAGTAAAGCTAAATGATAGCTCTTAATCACTGGGATTGCGAACCCAAATTTTGGTCATCTTGTACTGGAACAAAGAGGTAAGAAGCTTTTGTTTGTAAATATCTAATCATTTTGAAGCCATATTTCTTTTTTCATCAAGAAAAACAAAAAGATGGCAAGAGGCAACCATACCACAGTGACAGAATTTGTCCTCATGGGATTCACAGACTGTCCCGAGCTTCAGCTTCCTCTCTTTGTGGTCTTCCTGGTCATTTATCTCATCACCATGGTGGGAAACCTTGGCATGATCCTGCTCATCAGGGTGGATTCCAGGCTCCACACCCCCATGTACTATTTCCTCAGCCACCTGGCTTTCATTGATCTTTGTTACTCCTCTTCCATTGGACCCAAGATGCTGCAAAATTTATTGGTGAAGAAAAAAACCATCTCCTTTTCAGGCTGTTTTGCCCAGCTCTACTTCTCCAGTGCTTTTGCCACTACCGAATGCTTCCTCTTGGCCACAATGGCCTATGACCGCTACATGGCCATCTGCAATCCTTTGATTTACACAGCCATTATGACTCAGAGGGTCTGCAAGGAGTTGGCGATCGGGGTCTATACCTATGGTTTCCTAAACTCTGTGATACAGACAGTTCTGACTTTCCAGTTGTCTTTCTGTGACTCCAACATCATCCACCATTTCTATTGCGCTGACCCCCCTCTCCTTGCCCTCTCCTGCTCTGACACCCACAGCAAAGAAAAGCAGCTCTTGATCTTCTCTGCAGTGAATCTCACTGGATCCCTCTTGANTTCCTAAACTCTGTGATACAGACAGTTCTGACTTTCCAGTTGTCTTTCTGTGACTCCAACATCATCCACCATTTCTATTGCGCTGACCCCCCTCTCCTTGCCCTCTCCTGCTCTGACACCCACAGCAAAGAAAAGCAGCTCTTGATCTTCTCTGCAGTGAATCTCACTGGATCCCTCTTGACTGTCCTCATCTCCTACATTTGCATCCTCTTTTCCATTTTAAAAATCCAATCTTCAGAAGGCAAGTGCAAAGCATTTTCTACCTGTGCCTCCCACCTCACTGTGGTCATCATTTTCTATGGAACACTATTTTTCATGTACCTAAGGCAACCGAAAGCAGGGAATTCATGGAAGTACCACAAAGTGGTCTCTGTCTTTTATAGTCTTACAATTCCCATGCTCAATCCCCTGATCTATAGCTTGAGGAACACAGAAGTAAAGAACACCCTGAAGAAGATGCTGGAGGGCAAGGAGTCATAGTGAGGTTTCAGTGGGTAGCACTGGGAAATCATGATGTACTGACATGGTATAACCAGTCTGTTTGAAATTTCACAAGCCTATTATCCACCATCCAACCAGAATAAACAATCAATCTAATTTAGATTCTTTAAAGATCAAAAGTACTACCCCACTTGCTTCAGACAGTAATATTTAATCCAAGTAATTATCATAGACTAATCAGAATTGATTTACAAGCTAAACTGTTAATAACTTCATATTTTGAAAATGATATTAGGTAGTAATATAGAAACTGTCAATTAGGTAGTAATATGGGAAATTCATTTTTTGAGCTCCAAAATCACTGCAGATGGTGACTGCAGCCATGAAATTAAAAGACGCTTGTTCCTTGGAAGAAAAGCTATGACCAACCTAAACAGCATATTAAAAAGCAGAGACATTACTTTGCCAACAAAGGTCCATCTAGTCAAAGGTATGGTTCTTCCAGTGGTCATGTGTGGATGTGAGAGTTGGACCATAAAGAAAGCTGAGTGCCAAAGAATTGATGCTTTTGAACTGTGGTGTTGGAAAAGACTCTTGAGAGTCCCTTGGACTGCAAGGAGATCCAACCAATCAATCCTAAAGGAAATCATTCCTGAATATTTATTGGAAGGACTGATGCTGAAACTGAAACTCTAATACTCTGGCCACCTGATGCGAAGAACTGACTCATTTAAGAAGACCTGATGCTAGGAAAGATTGAAGGTGGGAGGTGAAGGAGACTAACAGAGGATGAGATGGTTGGATGGCATCACTCACTCGATGGACATGACTTTTACTAAGCTCTGGGAGTTGGTGATGAACAGGGAAGCCTGTCCTGTTGCAGTCCATGGGATTGCAAAGAGTCAGACATGACTGAGCCACTGAACTGAACGAAACTGATGGGAAATTCAAAAAGGNGGATGAGATGGTTGGATGGCATCACTCACTCGATGGACATGACTTTTACTAAGCTCTGGGAGTTGGTGATGAACAGGGAAGCCTGTCCTGTTGCAGTCCATGGGATTGCAAAGAGTCAGACATGACTGAGCCACTGAACTGAACGAAACTGATGGGAAATTCAAAAAGGTCCCAAAAAGTAACAGTCAGAATAAAACTTAACAAATTAACAAATTTTAATTGAAATTAACAAAATTGAGTATAAAACCCATACATGAAAATCTATGTGGTTAGGAACATTTTCCCGCTTAAAACAAGCTAGATGGTAGCAAGTCACTTGTAAATCTTAAAATATATTTCTTCATAACATTTCTATGTATGGTGGTCAAGTTTCAAGGCCTGATCGCATAAAAGAATATTTAATCTAAGTGTAATTGAAATACTGCATGCTTAAAATGAATAGGAAAAATAGTATTACTATTAGCAATAATAGTAATAATAGGGGGAGGGAAGAACAAGAAAACTATGAATCAGTTCAACGTGGGACTTATTTTAATGTTTGTGTAGAATAGAAAGTTTAAATAGAAGAGATAGAGAAGGTTTAGTGTACTTTCAGAAATATTAAAAGTGGTCATTTATTTGATAGCCAGGGTTTAATTTTTCCAGTTTCTGGAAAGTGCAGCTGCAGTGATGTTTATGAGGCATGGTTTTGGGAGGAGAGTCTAAAAGGAAAGAAAATTAAGGAGGAAAAGAGGAGAGCTTCCCACATTCTGACCAGGTCCAAATGTGCAAGTTTCTTAAATTATTTAAATGATCTAGAGAAATACTTTAGTTTTTCAACATTTTCCGTGTTCTTTATTGCTATTTTCACAGATATGATAATTCAGCTTTCTGAGACATAAATCTACGTAAGTTCTTGCTATCAGTGGGGACAGGTGAAGAAAAATCACATTTAATTTTTTTTTTATTTAGGCAAAAATATGAGCACTCTGTAGTTTTCTCAAGCCCCAGTTCTAATACTTCTTCCAAAATAATTCTTAAGACATATAAATCTGCCATAAACCATTAGATTATCCCTCAAACCCTTTGCAAATGCATTATTTTTCTTTTTAAAAATAGCTCAGAATATTTATCACCAATCAATTATAAATAAGTTTAAAATTAGTCAAGGATCCAAGGGATGCCCATTGCCCCCAGATTACAGATAATATTAAGGGATCTTTGTTGAACTGTTGCTTGTGATTTAGTAATTTAAGAAAATAAAAATAGTTAAATAGGTGTAACTCTTCTCACTCAGCTCAAAAAGGCTTTCTGGAGAGTTGCGTTTAAGCCACATTCCTAAACATATGGGCTGTTGGCTGTGGTTAGAAAGAAAGATATTACCAGGGTAAAGGGACAGAGTGAGGAAAGGTATGAAGCAAGCCCAGAAGGTAGGAGAGCTTACATAGTTTGTGTACAAGAAAGGAGCTAGCAAGATGGACAAGATAGTGCTGAAGGATAACATGACACAGATGCTTAGACAATGATTTCATTGAAACTTGCTAGGTTAACTCTTCACGGAGCACTCTAGAACCTACCACAGTTCTTGGCACAGATCAAACACACCATAACCGACTGCCAAGCAGGATGGTACTCTTTCATATTTAGTCTTAATTCCAATGGATAGGTGGACATGGTGTCCAGTAATGGCCCTGTGGTTGGAAAGTAACAGAGAGAAGGAAGCTACTAAGGTCATATGATCTTTGCTTTTTTGGTTGTTTTTAACAGAGGTAAAGTTGGTATATAATACTATATTAGTTTCTGGTATATAACATAAAAATTTGATCTTTGTGTATACCACTGAATGATCACCACAATCAGAGGAAGACTGTTTTTTAATCTTCTCCCCAACAAGGCTAACATCTTTAAGACAAGAAAACATGAAGGCAACTACTCAGCTTAACCAGTGGAAGAGATGCATGTGGGAAGTTGGTATCTTGGGAAGATGGTAGTAGCTGGAGTTATTGATGGACCATGACAGGCAAGGGACCATCATTATCTCAAGATAAAGAAAATGAGTAAGTATCAGGACTCAGATGATAAATTGTGTTTTCAACAAAAAGTCACACTCATTTCTTAAAAAATTTTTTTTCAAACTATTTCACATCAGTTTAGTTTAGAAAGAGGAAACAAATAGTAAATAGACATCACATGTTTTATACATACCTCTCAGCAGCAAATTATAATCATGTTCTTGAAGGACTGTTTGACCTAAGGGTACATTTCATCAGTTCTTCAGTTCTTTTTAGAGAAAACTGAAGGAATATCATAGAACCTTTCCATAGTGCTTTCACAGCAGGTGAATTTGTGTGCTTTGTTCAATGTGCTTCTTTGATTCCCTATAAAGCAAAGCAGAAAACTGAGAATATTGTATTCACAGATTATGAAGGATATAAGTTCATGTTTTCCTAAATTCCCCAAAGACCTAGAAAACAGAGAGAAGAACTGTCTGTAATACCTAAATTTTGAGCTAATATTTTCTATTTCCTTTTCCACTGAGACTCTTTAGTATTATAAATTTGTGTCCCTGATTTGGGCCTTATAGTAAGAAAATTCTCCAGTAAATTTCTTACATTTATAAAATCTATAGCATACCATACAGGTGTTGAGATGGTTGGATGGCATCACTGACTCAATGGACATGAGTTTGAGCCGTCTCAGGGAGATAGTGAAGGACAGAGAGGCTTGGCATGCTGCAGTTCATGGAGTCACAAAGAGTCGGACACAACATAGGGACTGAACAACAATAACAAAATACAGGTGTATAGTATTAAGATGATGATATTTAATCAGTAAGAGAAACCAGCATGATTATGCATCTTCATTCACTTATAAAGTGAGGCTGCTTCAATCAATACTCACAACAATTACACTAATTTTTTGACCAAAATAAACAAATTCCTTCTGAAAGAGTATTACCAAAATAATGAAAATTTTATCTATGTTAGGTTTTAAAGGTCCAACATTTTACGAAAGTGAAAATAAAACTTCTCTCACATACAAATAAAATATTTATCCATTTTCCTTATGGTAATCCTAAAAATGAATGTTATCTGCCAGCATTCACAATACAATTTCCATTAACACATCTAATTGTAGCTAAAATATATGACATATGCATATGTAAATAAATCTTTATTTGCACATAAAATGCTGAATTTTTTAATGAGCTTAAATTTCTTCTTTCTTTTTAAATTTAAATTTCTTCTTTCTTTTCATTTAATACTTGATTGATTTGCCATGCTTAGAAACATACCCAAAGGATATTATTATGTTGATCATGAGAAAGGAAACTTGAGTGAAAATTCTATTCATTTTCTTTCATATTGTTTGGCATACATAAATATTCCAGAAACAAGAGTTTTTAAATCTTAAAGGTGTGCCACCAGACTTTCAACTCTGCTCTAGATGTTTAATTCTAGCANTGCCATGCTTAGAAACATACCCAAAGGATATTATTATGTTGATCATGAGAAAGGAAACTTGAGTGAAAATTCTATTCATTTTCTTTCATATTGTTTGGCATACATAAATATTCCAGAAACAAGAGTTTTTAAATCTTAAAGGTGTGCCACCAGACTTTCAACTCTGCTCTAGATGTTTAATTCTAGCAATCTTTGGAGAGCAAAGTGGAACTGGAAAATGTTAATTCAGTCATAAAGAGCGGCTCTCACCCACAATTAAGTGGTGCTTCCACCAGAGAGACAGGGAGCCACCGATGTTAGAACTTGGGGAGTTCAGGCTCCTGGGAAGGAGACAGATTTAGCCTATTCTGTAAAAATACAAGCAGGTAACAAATACCTAGGACTTTCATCTCTGGCAAGTTAGGGCAAACTGGAGAGAGGGAAAGATCATCTTAATTTTACAAAATCAAATAATTACTTTAGTGTTATTGCAACAGCTTGACAATCCCAACAGAAGGCTTTATTCTGTAGTCTGAAAGAATGTATTTTATCCCTTCAAGCTCAGTTTCTTTGCCTGGGTGTGTTGACCACTCTGGCACATGGACACCTACCACCTTGCAGCTTCCGCCTCTCATTATAGGTAGCCCTTTCTGCTGATCACATAAGACCTATTAGAAGCAGAAGGATAGAGCAGAGAGCCAGGTAAGTACAAGCACTCTCCAGCCCACCTCTGGCTCATCCTCAGGAAGGATGCTACATGATTGCATACTAGGTTTCTCATACTTGGGCAGAAATAGGGAGAACACCCAGGTCCATCTCTGGTTTCCCACAGGAGGTTTTTATTCCATTTTCACTGCCTTTCTTCTTAGAAAGAACAATTTTTAACTCTCCTTATCCCTAGCAGGTTATCTCCTGCTATCCCTTATCATAGGGCTTCCCTAGTAGTTCAGCAGGTAAAGATTCTGCTTGCAATGCAGGAGATCCAGGTTTGATTCCTGGGTCGTGAAGATCCACCCGAGAGGAAAATGGCAACCCATTCCAGTATTCTTGCCTGGACAATCCCATGGACAAAGGAGCCTGGCAGGGGTCCATAGGGTCTCAAGAGTCAGACACGACTTAGTGACTAAACCACCACATCCCTTGCAGGCAGGAGAAGGGGATGACAGAAGAAGAGATGGCTGGATGGCATCACTGGCTCAATGGACATGGGTTTGAGTAAGCTCTGGGAGTTGGTGATGGACAGGGAAGCCTGGCGTGCTGCAGTCCATGGGGTTGCAAAGAGATGGACATGGCTGAGTGACTGAACTGATCCCTAGCAAGTGGGCTTGCCAGGTGGCTCAGTGGTAAAGAAGCCGCCTGCCAATGCAGGTGACACAAATTTGATCCCTGGATAGGGAAGATCCCCTGGAGGAGGAAATGGCAACCCACTCCATTATTCTTGCCTTAAAAATTCCATGGACAGAAGAACCTGTCCATCGGGTCACGGAGAGTCAGACATGACTGAGCACTGAATACGCACATCCCTATCAACCCATCTCATGTGAAAGCTTATATTATGAATAGCATGCTTCCTTATCCATCACGGGCCTTAGCAAAACTAGCAACTAGCTTTCCATAGAAACCTTTCAGACACACAGTTTAAATTGATGTTCATTATAAGGGAGCAGAAAAGGGAAAGGAAATGCTCATTAATGTTGTTTATATTGGGGGATCATTTTTAGAAAGAAATGTTCAAATCTCTTTCACAAATCTTGGACTATCTTTCCTCCTTATATTTATCACAAATCACAGATTGGTCCTGTACTNACTGAATACGCACATCCCTATCAACCCATCTCATGTGAAAGCTTATATTATGAATAGCATGCTTCCTTATCCATCACGGGCCTTAGCAAAACTAGCAACTAGCTTTCCATAGAAACCTTTCAGACACACAGTTTAAATTGATGTTCATTATAAGGGAGCAGAAAAGGGAAAGGAAATGCTCATTAATGTTGTTTATATTGGGGGATCATTTTTAGAAAGAAATGTTCAAATCTCTTTCACAAATCTTGGACTATCTTTCCTCCTTATATTTATCACAAATCACAGATTGGTCCTGTACTGTCCACAAGCAGAAGAAACTACCAGTTAATCTATGTTTTAATCTAAAAGTGCATTTTTTTGCTGTGTTTTAATGAATCGGGTGTTAAAACACTGTCTGTTAAGCATCTATCTCCTGGCCGATTTACATTTCCCTGTACATTAAATTTTTACATCAAAAGAATGCTGTGCATGTGTGATCACTTCACTAAACCTGTGACTGACTTCTAATAACATCTAAAAATCCACATTTGGGAACTATATAACAGATGCTTCATGCCAACAAACTAAATAAATCATGCTGGGCCTGGAAAAAAATATATATATGGTCTTGAAAGTAAAGATTTTGCTTACCCTCCACCCCCAAAAAAACACAACCTCAAAAACTGGGCTTTAAAACACTGCTTTTTAGCAGTGCTGGTGATGTAACAAGGAAGAGACTGATGAACTCAAGGCTGAACTTGAGTCCTAGGTCTGTCAGAACCATGATAGCAGTCAAGGGGGTTGATCCATCTGAGCCTTAGGTTCTTCATCAACAATACGAGGAAAAGAAAATCTTACAGGGTAACTATAAGGATAAAATAGCAAAGGGTGTGCGGAAGTGCCTTTTAAACATTTAAAAGTATAAAGTTCTTATTTCTAATAACCTACAGTCAGACGCTACTCCATCTAACGGTTCAACTTTCAAAATCTTTGATTTTAAAGCAAATATTTGGAAAAATTATTGTCTGAAAGTCGTTTTACAAAATATGGACGTTTACAAATATCTCCAATAAAGGATTTTCTTCATTTCATCTGCCTGACTGGAAAACTTAGTACCTACAGTCCATTTCCAATTTCCAGGCCCTCCAGTACCAATGTGTGTTTGCAAGTCAGTGATTTGGACCATGGCCACACTGTCTCCTGGAAACACAGCTGCACGTGATCTGCTCAGCTCAGACCATAAAAGTCTTCTTAATTCATAAGAAGTGTCCACTGATACTACTTTGACCCTGAACCACTACAGTACACAGGTTCCCATAGAACAAAGGTCTGATGTTCCAAAGTGGGCCACTCGGAATTCCTCTACTTTTTACAGCTACAGCCGTGGAAGGCGTTCTCATCCTCAGGACTGACTTCTCTGAGCTTTTGCTGACTTCACTTCAGTCTATGAAAGAGCACTCAAGGGTGAGCTGTGGGGTGGAGGCCAGGGTGGGTGGTGGGGCCACTGTGGGGTCCAAGGGGCATATCACTTACTCTCTCCTGCTCCTTATTCTTGGCCACTGCTTGGACTAGCAGTAAGCCTGGAAGAAGTCAGAGGAAATAGCATAAAGGAAAATAGTCAGAGTTAAGTCCCCAGGAAGCCTCCTCTCCTACCTTCTTTCCTTGCCAGGGCTCTCTACCTTCCTGCTGTGCTGCTGCTAGGATGGAATTCCACTTCCTCTCTCACTCTGAGAAGGATGATCAGGGCCCTGGGATGTGAACATCTAAGATTGGGCAGGAGGGGAAAAAAGAGGGCAGGGGAGAGAACTAGGGAGAAGCTGATGAGTCATTTCTCAGACTCCATGGACATGCAGACTATTGCTTTACTTCTTTAAGGAAGAGAGTAAAATCTTCCAAGTGCTTATGAACTACCCAGGAAAATGCAGTGCTGCCTGTTACATACAGTAGATGCTAAAGAAAAGTTAGCTAATTCTGGGCTTATTCTATTCTCTCATTCTTGCTCTCTGTCTCTGTCTGTCTCTTGCTCTCTCCTACACACACACACAGACACACATATACAAACATATATATCATCACCATCATCACATTCATAGAGATGCTCTGCTGGGACCACAAACACAAAATCTTAATGATCAAATTGATCATCTACTTCACAGCCGACTTCTGTTTTTCACAATTTTATACAGGAGACTTTCCCTCAGTCACCTGAGTTCAAAAAAGCTATAATTACCTTGACCTCTCCTTATCATCTTCACATTTCAAAACAGAGAGATTTATCCATTATTTATCTGTGCATTGATGCAAGACTGCTTGTATAAATCCCCTTACTTTCCATTCCTATTACCATTCTTATCATTACTTTGCACCTGGACTTCCCTGTGTCTTGGCTTCAAATCTCCCAACCTCAAAGACCCTCGGTAGCTTCACATATGTATAAGTATGGTGTATGATAATATCAGCATTCAGACCAGTAGGGAAATGATAGACTTATCAATAGATTAGTGCAAATGCAAACCATGAACACACTTTTATGTCATACATCTTGTATCAAAGTAAATTCAAATTAACCTGATCTTAATGTAATAAATGGAAACAAAATTATTTAAACAAAATATACATAAATATTTGCTGGTCTGGGAATAGGAAGAGCTTTTCTAAGAAAAAAACTAAGATCAGAAAATGTGAATAAAAGGTATGATAGTTTCAGTTAAATAAAAATTTTAAATTTCTTTTACAACAATCAGTAAACACAAACATCAAATGAGAAAATATTCCCAATGTATATATGACAAAATTAATATAGACAAATAAGATAAATCAATAAGAGGGCACATAAAAAATGAAAGACAATACACAAAATAAAAAATGTAAATAAACTACACATTAAAGATGTTCAATTTCACTAGTAATCAAGAAATTAAAGAATAATAATGACCAGGTGATAGTGTAGGAGAAGAGGCTGCTTTGGGGAGTTTAAATTGGTATAAAATTTTCAGAGAGCAATTTGATGATATTCACCAAAAGCCTTGAAGTTAAATCTTTTTGATTCATTTTTATGAAAATGCTCCAAGAAATGCACAAAATACCTATGCATTTTACAGTTGACTATAATAATGTTTAAAACAGTAAGAAATATGTAGCGTTATAAAAATATATCAATGAAGGATTAAGTAAATTAAGGAATAGTGACATAATAATATACATAATATACATAATAATGTGTTGATTAAAATATACATTATTATGTGCATTATATATAATGTAGATATACTTATTTTCATGAAAATGCTCATGATATATACATAAAGCAAAGTACCCATATGACATCATTTTATTTTTAAAGATATATGTGAAATATATAAATACAGACACGGATTGTTGAGAGTAGGTGGTATTGTTTATTTCTAGATGATAAAATCACAGATGCTTTTTACTGATTTCTTTATTCTGAAATAAACAAAAAAATAAGAAATCAATCCTATTCCTGATATCGATAGCCTTTATGTTTACCAAAAAATTTCCGCCTTATATATTTAACTCTAAATTACCTTCTTAATCCCAGGTGCCAAACTTAGAGGCAGGAACTCAAGATAAAAGGATGCTACCACATCCCAGATGTATAGTTAGTGACTAAGGCTAGTGGGAAGAGAGGGGAAGAATGAGATGATGGAGTAAAAGACGATGCTGGGATTTCAGATCTGCCTGACTGGGAAGCCACTGACCAAAACGGGATATGCTTTAGCAAAAAGATGCTGGATCTTTACACACCCAACACAGAGCCTTGAACATAGCAGTGATTCAAAACTTTTTAAATGGGTGAATGTGAATTCATGTGATCCTTGTTATAGTCAGCTATATCAGTGCTCTATCCAAAATGTTTTCTGGTGATTCCAAGAAGGCTCTAATGGAAGCAGTGTGATGCAATAGAAGAAGCATTAAAATAGGACTCATGAGACTTCTTTTCCTGCCAGCTAGCTACATGTTACCTCATATTCTCCTCCGCCCAGCAATTCTCTTGTTCTGCATAGGAANATCGAGCCCATCTTTGCATGAAATGTTCCCTTGGTATCTCTAATTGTCTTGAAGAGATCGCTAGTCTTTTCCCATTCTGTTGTTTTCCTCTATTTCTTTGCATTATATAGCAATATAGCAATAGAGCCTTTTAATAGCTTCCTTAACATGGCATTAAGATCCTACATCCCTGTTACCTCTCCAGTCATATACCACACACTGAATTCTGGATTCTTAGCCTCGGCTTGCTTCTTGCTGCCATAGAATATCTGTTGCTTCTGTCCATCACACACTCCTACCACCTACCCTCCATAAACTCCCTGGTTGATTCCTACCCAAACTTTAGATTTTAATGTAAATTTTACTTTCTTGGAGCTGTCTTTCTTGACTTCTCTAGTCTAGGTCAAGTTCACATATACATGTGTATATATATGTGTATATATATATAATTCATTTGCATTATATATTTCTTTAAACATATATCTTGATTTGTAATAATATGCTGATTTGTATATTGTTTGATTTCTGTCTTTTGCCTTTACCATAATAAGCTCCATGTGGGCAGGAACAGTGTTTGTTTGGTCTCCCTATTTCAGGATCTGGCATGGAGAGATTCCTCAGTAAACACTAGCTGAATGAAGAAGTAAATGAGCCATGAGGAGTGTAGGTTATGATCAAAAACTTGGGACTTGGAGTTAAAACAGAGATGCTCTATTACTACTCCTGCTGCTTAGTTTTGGACGATGCGGGTAAGCTCCTCACACCGAGGTGTCCTTGGGTGAAATGAAGGTCATACCTGAACCCAAGCTATAAGACTCTAGAGAACATTAACTGAACAAGTACAAAGCACTCACACAGTGCCCAGCCCATAGCAGGCACTCAAAGTATTATTTACTTTAATATCTTATTTTTCTTCTTCAGTGTTGCAAAATTTTCCTGCTGAAATGTTCTCCCGGTCTGCTGCTATTTTGAAAATAATTCGATAATCCCTTAGGTGCTACTGAGAGTGCTTAGCATTTCAAGTCGTCTCTCAAGCATGTGAATGACAGGATGAGCGAAGAGGACAGCACCACCATTCTGTCTCAGAGCTGCCACTCTCTGAAAGGGGCTGGGCTTAGCTGGCGCTGCACTGGGTCCACAGCCTGCGGCCCTGAGCAGGAAATGCTCCTTGGAGTGACAGGATGTGTCATTGAGCTGGAGACCTTTTGCTCTGCCTTTTGCCCATTCCTTTCAGTTCTGTTGAGTTCTCAGCATTTTTTTCCCAAGGAAAATAAAGCTGTGTTCTGTGTATAGATGTGTTTTGTTTTTCCCTTAAATTCATGTGCTTATATTAGGCAAGTCTTACAAGACTCAGAGTGTTAGCTAGGAAAAGACCCTATTGCTTTTTACTCAGAGGTGAGACGGATCAAGTTGTCAGAAATTCACAAATGACTAAGACTGTCTGAAGTTGAACCAACGTTTCCAAGTTTGACAGCCTGTGTTACTCTTAATAAAGTCTGTGATGGCCCAAGTGGGTCAGTGATTGGGAACACTGGATTTAAAGTAGACTTTAACTACAGCTCATACCTCTGCTCTAGACCAATTAACCCCAGGGAGGGGCTTCAAAGTGTGCTTTCATTAGAGACTCAGGAGTCATTTTAACCTAATTGCTCCCTCATCACTACTTATAACTGATACCTAAACCTTTCAGAATAAACTCTTAGTCCCTGACTCCTGACACTGTTCACTCTTGGTAAGTGCTCCCCAGAAGACCTGAACACTCTTACTAATTTCAGTAAATGTTTTCATGATCTTGACTGTAGAGTTAATGCTAACAAGTTCCAGAGAAACCAATTTCCTGCTTGAAGAAACTTCTTTACCAAGTTCCCTAATTATTCCCAGATAGTCATTGCCCTGTGAAATCCAGCGGGCCAAGGGAGGTTGTTAATGGGCCGCAGGTGGCAGTTATAGTTGAGTTACCAAGGAAACAGATCAACAGTACAGAGAGGCACGTTTGACATGGAGAGACCAGGGACCTTTAAACGCATGTATTTCTGCTCCCTCTCATTTTCTTTTAGCAAGAGGGGAGTGGAGCCCCATAGTCAGCATATACATCCTCCTCTTAAAATCATTGGAAAACAGTCTATAGTGAATTCACTAAACCACTCTTCTCAAACTTTTCCAGTCTCAGGACCCCTTTGCACTCTGACAATTCACAGAGAACCTCAAAGAGCTTTTCTTATACATACAGATTATAGTAATTGATATTTACTGTACTGAAAATTAAAACTATTTTTAAATATTAATTTCTTTTAAAATGACAATAATAACCCACTACAACATGCTAACAGAAATAACATATTTGATAGAAAATAATTATATTTTCAAAAAATATATAGATTTTTGCAAATTTCTTTAATGCCTGGCTTAATAGAATATAGCTGAATTCTCATACAATTCTGCAGTTGACTTCTGCACTCAATCTGTTATGAGAAATAATATACAATAAACTGCAGCATGTAGCTTCTGAAAACTCGACAATTCTAGAGAAATAAATAATATTTTAATGCTACTATGAAAATAATTTTTGATCTCACAGGGCTCCTAAAAAGGTCTCAGGGTCTTTTTAAAGTCCCCAAAGCAACTTTAAGAACCTCTACTCTAAACAAAATCACAGTTAAAAAGTAGTCATTGAATATCTTTATATCGGAAATATAAAGCAAAACAATTAACCAAGAAAAAAGTTGTAGTTATTAATTGAAAGTATCTGTGCCCCATTCTTGATATTTACCACTTTAGGCCATCCTAACTGACTGCAAGGAGGTCCAACCAGTTTATTCTGGGGGAGATCAGTCCTGGGTGTTTATTGGAAGGACTGATGCTGAAGCTGAAACGCCGATATTTTGGCCACTTCATGTGAAGAGTTGATTCATTGGAAAAGACTCTGATGCTGGGAGGGATTGGGGGCAGGAGGAGAAGGGGACAATGGAGGATGAGACTGCTGGATGGCATCACCGACTCGATAGATGTGAGTCTGAGTAAACTCCGGGAGTTGGTGATGGACAGGGAGGCCTGGCGTGCTGCGATTCATGGAGTCGTAAAAGTCGGACACGACTGAGCGACTGAACTGAACTGAACTGAACCTATAAGGAAGTCCATCCTTATGCCATTGTTGTTGTTCAGTTGCTCAGTCGTGTCCAACTCTTTGCAACCCCATGGACTGCAGCTTGTCAGGCTTGCCAGTCCTTCACCATCTCTTGGAGCTTGCTCAAACTCATGTCCATTGAGTTGGTGATGCCATCCAACCATCTCATCCTCTGTCATTTCCTTCTCCTCCTGCCCTCTATCTTTCCCAGCGTCAGGGTCTTTTCCAATGAGTCAGCTCTTCGAATCAGGTGGCCAGAGTATTGGAGCTTCACCTTCAGCATCAGTCCTTCCAGTGAATATTCAGGGTTGATTTCCTTTAGGATTGACTGGTTTGATCTCCCTGCTGTCCAAGGGACTCTCAAGAGTCTTCTCCAACTCCACAATTTGAAAGCATCAGTTCTTTGATGCTGAGCCTTCTTTGTGGTCCAACTCTCATATCCATACATGACTACTGGAAAAACCATAGATTTGACTAGACCTTTGTAGGCAAAGTAGTGTCTCTACTTGTTAATACGGTATCTAGATTTGTCACAGCTTTTCTTCCAGGGAACAAGTGTCTTTTAATTTCATAGCTGCAGTCACCATCCATGGTAATTTTAAGCCCAAGAAAATAAAGTCACTCACTGTTTCCATTGTTTCCCCATCTATTTGCCATGAAGTGATGGGACCAGATGCTTAAAATGGCACATAGGATGACCCTGTTTCTGGATGATAATGAGAAAAGCAGAGAAATTGCCCTAACACCAAAAACCAAATTTGCTATCATTTTATTTTGAAACATGACTTGATAATCTGCAACCTGCCAAATATCATTAAGTTCAAAAAGTTTATTAACAAAGGTCACCATGTTAGGAGACANTTAAAATGGCACATAGGATGACCCTGTTTCTGGATGATAATGAGAAAAGCAGAGAAATTGCCCTAACACCAAAAACCAAATTTGCTATCATTTTATTTTGAAACATGACTTGATAATCTGCAACCTGCCAAATATCATTAAGTTCAAAAAGTTTATTAACAAAGGTCACCATGTTAGGAGACATGGGTTCGATTCCTGGGTCAGGAAGATCTCCTGGAGAAAGAAATGGCAACCCACTCCAGTTCTTGCCTGGAGAATCCCATGGACAGAGGAGCCTGGCAGGTTACAGTCTATGGGGGTCAAAAGAGTTGGACACGACTGAGTGACTAAGCACAATGTTAGGGAAAAAGGCACATAATACTTGGAAACAGTAATAACAAAGATTGAAAGAATTTTATTTTTTCAATTTTTATTCTCTTAACACCTAGTTAAGAAGTCAAAGAAAGGGGGAACAAGAACTTTATAAGAAGAAAAGACTTTTTTAGTTCCCCAAAGAAACTGTCTTACACTCAAATGATTCATGTTGATGGGATCATTTTGATCCCAGAAGAGCTACGTGAGGATACATGATGATCTGGGGTGGTGTTTCTGTGCTGCAGGGTAGTTGGTGTTGATCTGCCCACAATCTCTGCTCAGGATCTATTTCAAGTTGATAGTTCTATCAGATGTGGCTGTCTCCAGGAAGGTCCTCCAGCTTGGGATGTATGGTGGCAACAACAGCTCAGTGCATGGCTACAAGAGAAATGCTTGGGGCCCATAAACCTGATTTGAGCATATTTCTGGGTCCTGTGTTTCTATCATGCAAGATACAGTAAAGCAAGCACAAGGGCCAAAAGCATGAACTCTCAAGTCCAAGAAATCTGTGTTCTAATCCCACCCAGCCACCAAGTAATTTTGAATACTTGAACAAATTATTTAGTACCTCCCAACTCCTCTATTAAATGGTATTATTGTGAAGAATAAAATGAACTCATCCATATAGGGAACTTAGCTAGGCATATACAAGTGTCCAATAAATGCTAGATATTTTTTAAAAGTAAGTTTCATTCAATTTTTCCTTTAGGTAACATTCTTCAGTGACTACCCCCATCAGTTCAGTTCAGTCCTGTCCAACTCTTTGCGACCCCATGAATCGCAGCACGCCAGGCCTCCCTGTCCATCACCAACT
>SJYA01002075.1:0-14069 GCA_006410615.1 Neotragus moschatus
ATCTTCTAAGTCTGGGGAAGAAAATGGGAGCAGACCCAGAATTTGTAAGTTTTTCATATTTAAATGCAGGCATACTCACTGTATCTTTCAACTCTTACAGAAAAGAATGCACCAACAGTGGGTGGGGAGTGCAATGCTGTGGTGGATTTAATTTTTTTAACTTAATTTTGGATAATGAATCCCCTTACGTTATAATTGCAACACAGTGATCAGGTCAGAAAGTTGAGGAAGATCAGTGCAGCAGCTGTCAAGATACTTGCTAGCTTTCACACACTACTGACAGGCCTGACTTTCTTTACAAAAGTGAGAAGGTTAGTAATCATACTTGGTCTCCACATTGTGTAACAGATTTCAAGAAAGATCTTAATTTCCAAGGAAAGGCACTTAAGTCAACTTCTCACAAAATAAAAACAACCAAAAAAGAAAAACAAAAAATCATTACAGTAAGTTTTACCTTAGAAATTTTTGAAATCCTTAGGTTCAGTTCAGGGGAGCAAGACTGAACCTTGATACATGAAGGGCCAAGGTAAGGCTGTATTTGTGGGGAGCAAATTATAATCTCTATGTGGACAAAAACAAGTGAAATCTGAAACAAGACCTTCTTTTTGACAATAGGCAAAAATATATTTGGGATTTTTTAAAGTCTCACCAGTTTTTACGGGATGAAATTCACAGGATATCTGCAAAGTTTTTGGTTAATTCTTGATCACGTGTAGAATTCAGTTGTCAGCAGTCCAGCCTAGGATATTGGTTTTACCAACTACAAGGACATTTTAAGTCACTTTGAGGAAATTTCTCCTCTATCCAAGCATAAAACATATTAGCAGCAAAGGGTTGTTAAATAGAGGGAAAGATGTTTTCTTGTGGTGGGAGCCATGAATCCTAGAAAAATGCCTTGGCACTTGACAGATCAGCAGGACATGATAAGATTCCTTTCATCAGTTGAGATCTGAATAAGGCATTCCACTGATGAACCTTGATGTAGGCCCAATTACTAGACTTTCAAATAGAAAACCATTTCTCTGAGTCAACTATTATAGGGCTGTTGCACGAGTGCGTAGAATGTTTGGAGGCAGAAGTCATCAGAGCTTTGTATATTGTCTAACACTATATTCTGTAGGACTGGATGTTCTCTCAGAGTGGGTGGCCATTGGGGAGTAATCAGTCTCAAACGTTTCATATCATGAAATGTTCCTAGGAAAAACTCCAGTTCTGTGTTTGCTTTAGGCCTCCTGTTATGAGAGTTAGAAACAGCTTGAGTGGCCACGATTGTCTAGTTTAGGCATAGATCATGCTAAGATTAACATTTAGAATTGCGTTTTGATGTTTTACTCTCCCTGCTGAATGTAGATGATGTGGGCAGCGAAAGTGTTGATAAATTAGTGGGTCTTTGCCAGTCTGTTTCACCAAATATGATCCCCAATTGCTACAGGGACTTAGCAAATTTAGAAATAGTGTTTTAAAATGATTTAAAGTGTAAAGAGACTCATATCAGTCCTTGCAAATGAACATATTGGAAAGGTACACACAATCACTAATTTTCATGTGAATATTTCACTCTGATATTTACCGAAGGTTTCCCCCCACAAGAGGAGAAAGATCTTGTCTCCCTGTGTTAATAACTTCTTCCACATTGTGATAACAGGTAGCTCTTAAAATATGTTGAACACATGGGAGGGGGGTCTTGGACATGCATTTACTGCCTAATTGTGCCCAGAATCCTGTCTTAGTTTGCCTATACTCTGCTGTTGTGGTTACAAGCAAGGTGAGGGAGCAATCATTGGTTCCACCAAACAGCCACCTGAAAAATGCCAAAATGGTATAAATACAAAACACCCTTAGATCCTCAAAGGTTTTGAGTTAGAGGACTAACATTCTAGAAAGGGAGCATCTAAAATCGTGCTAGAAGAAACTGGCTAGTTGCCAAATGTAAACAGAAGGAATTTGACAATGTCAAATGTCCTCAGTCTTGGCTCTATTATTAAGTAGAATAGAATACTTTATAATATTAATAGGTAGAGTGCATATGGTCCAGTAGAAATGCTTGCTTTTCCAGGATTGAGGAACTTGCAGTTTATTACAATTGTTTACAGTCCTTAAGAGCTCAAAGCATAATGAGTCATGATAAACATGCACAGACTTTGGCAAAGTGAGAGTATACATTTTGAAACTAGAAGTTCTGCCATCTGCATAGGTGATACAGCAGGCAGAGACTTGAGGACTGAACTACCAACCCTCTCTTCTCTCTTAAAAAAATCTTTCATTCATCAGTTTTAATAAACCTTCATATGTATATTTATACAGCTTCATAATCACCCCAAATAAGGTTTAAAAGAAGTATCATCTAAACATTTAAGCCCTAACTTTTAAAATGCAAATAATGAGATATAGACAATTCATTGATTTGAGGGGATTATTTGATCTATAAGGGAGCTGTAAGATTTTGCTACTATAATTTGAGTAATATGAACAAGAAATGGTAACAGATTATTGTAAGAATGTAATTTATTTTCTGTCTTTGAAGTTTAATTTCTGTATATGTGTTTAGATAAGCACACATTACTAATTCTTAAAATGTTACATTATTCTGAGCCTCCAAAATCAAATGAGTAGGTTTAGAAAATATATTTGACATTAAGGATAGTATAATCACTGTTACTGCAAATTTAGAAAAACAATTTTATATCTCAAAGCTTGATCCAGATATCATGATGTTTATAATATCTGATTCCAAGATTTATAAAATTATAATTTATAAAGATGTTATTTAACTCATTTAAATTATACACACAGATTTACATATATATTCTTTTAAATATTAGCATGATAATTTGATCTATAAGAGAACTGTAAGATATTTAAGTTCTTTAATTTAGATTTATTGTTAAAGAAATGGAAAACCTTATGTGATCTGAAGAGCCATGTGTGCATTTTTATTTCTCACTTTCGTAAAGTTAGGGAGAAGTCCCATAGACATTTTAAGTCTCAAATTTTGGACCAAATTAACTTATTCCATGATTTACCTTGCTTGTGGCTCAGATGGTAAAGTGTCTGTCTACAATGTAGGAGACCTGGGTTCAATCCCTGGGTTGGGAAGATTCCCTGGAGAAGGAAATGGCAACCCACTCCAGTACTCTTGCCTAGAACATCCCATGCTTGGAGGAGCCTGGTGCAGGCTACTGTCCATGGGGTCGAAGGGAGTCAGACATGACTGAGCAACTTCACTTTCTTTCACTTTAGAACAGGCCCATGAAGCCTATCCCACTAATGTAAAGGCCCTTTCTCTTGTGAGCATCATTTCCCTGGCACCTGTGGTACATTTTCTGCTTTGGCAACAACTCCATTCTGCTTCTCTCAATTTCTAGTTCATATCAAAAAACTCATCTCACACTCAGCAACAAAAAGAAATAAACTGCAAATTAAACACACATTTTTAGAAAAGAAAAATACACTCAGACAGCTGTTCTGAGCTCCCTAAGAGTTCATGCTCCAGGACAGCAGGTCTTCCTCACTGAGGAATGGTGGCTTTCTTCAGTGATACCTTTTGAGTGGCAGTTTTCTTACCATAATCCTGTAGCACAGGAGAGCTTAACTCCACTGGGTCTCAACTCATAAATGAAGCTGTAGCAGCTTCCATCAGATAAAATTCTACCCTGACCACCTCTTGAACTGAGATAACTTATTCTAGGAGCATAGATTCCTTCCTCTCAGACCCATTGCCTAAGGACCATTTTATGGACCAGTGTCCCATGACAACTCATAAGAGCAACAGAGGGCAATCAATAAGGACAACAAAAGAATGAAAATTACAATGTGCCTACTGTAAAGGGGCTTTGGAAGTTTTCAGCCAAGGGCCTCATTTTAGTGGCAACATTAAGACTGGTTCTCCAGCAAGACCTGAAAGTGAGTGAGTGCATTTTCTCTGTTTTGCTGGTTCATTATTTAGGGATTGAGTATGGAGTCACAAACCTCAGCTCTCACCTTCCCTTTTGATTGAGTCACTGGTGATTGATATTGCATATTAATAACAATAAGACAGGACCTTCAAACTCTAGAAAAAAATTATACATTTTTATTATCATAATGTGAGATGAAAGTACTGATAAAGCTTTTTTCTGATTTAACAAAATTCTTTCAATATTTATAACATTTAGAAATTCCAAAATATCAATTTGAGTATTGAAAGAAAGACATTATTATACAGGGCAATCAAAATTACAGACTTAAAAGCACTTAATGGTTGTTCTCACAAGACATAGCAACAATAGATAAGGTTCAGGTACCCTATAAGATTCCCTAGTTATGATAAAACAATAAAACACAGCAAAAATGTTCTTACAAAATATTTTCTGATTTATGATACCATCTGCTTTTCTTTGCAGATGAAAGGGAAAGAGGTATCATTTTCTTTTTATGAGGCTGATATTTCATTCATCAAGCATTAAGAGGTCCATAGCTGAAATTCTATTAATTGGCACAAAGGAAAGAGATTAAGAAACTCAAACTTATAATATGGAAAAGATAAGAGCAAAATAGATTATGAACAAAGGGAGTCTGGGGCATGTACTGTTTATATCTCCAGTCAGAAGCATTTTTTAACATTTCACTACCACTTCTATGTCTTGATTCATAAATAAGCTACGTTTTATTTCATGTCCAGCAAGTTATAGTGCCTGCTTTTAATTGGTAATTATTAGTTATTACTCTTCAGGGTTCCCTCTCATATGTATGCTTGATCAAATTCAACAGGATTACAGCACTTAAAATACTCTCTGTAAAGCAATACATTTGTATACCTCTGTCATATAATTTCTGGTATGTTCATTTAATCTAGGATTACAAGGGCTAGACATTCTACCTTTTGAACTCTTCTAAAACTTTCTATCATGGCAACACACATGATTGCAGCAATTATTTAGACTTAATTCTATACATTTAATTTTTAATCAGTGTGTACTGCTAGTGTTTTGGTTTTGTTTTCTTAAACTCACCTTTCTCACTGTATAAAGTCTTAATTTTGATTCATTGGCTAGTACAATTTTAAACTGTTTTCATGCAGTGTGTGTGAATGATACATTTGCCAACTTCCTTTGTATCCTTGGATTGCCTTCATAGATGGATGACAGCATATCTGAGTCTCAGGCCTCCACTGTGTTCTGCACACTTTGACTTAGCTACATTACTTTCTAACATCTAGGTTTCTAAAGAGAAGTCTGAGAAGAATCTGCCACTTCAGCTGCACCTTCCTAGACTTTCTCACTAGTGTTCTCAGAATTTTTTAAAATTAGTTTTACATTTTGTTACTTTCAACCCTGATGCTAGGAAAGATTGAGGGCAGGAGGTGAAGGGGATGACAGAGGACCAGATGGTTGGATGGCATCACTGACTCAATGGACATGAGTTTGAGCAAGCTCCAGGAGTTGGTGATGGGACAGGCAAAGCTGGCATGCTTTAGTCCATGGGGTTTGCAAAGAGTCAGTCACAACAGAGCGACTGAGCAACTGAACTGAACTTCTGAACTGCTGGAAACCTTTGTTTTTTCTCTGTCAGAAATGATTNTGAGTTTGAGCAAGCTCCAGGAGTTGGTGATGGGACAGGCAAAGCTGGCATGCTTTAGTCCATGGGGTTTGCAAAGAGTCAGTCACAACAGAGCGACTGAGCAACTGAACTGAACTTCTGAACTGCTGGAAACCTTTGTTTTTTCTCTGTCAGAAATGATTTCTTTAAATTTTTAAAAATGACTTCAGGGCTCACTCTCTTGCATGTGCTGTCTCTGTGTCTCTTTTTTAAGAGCATCCGATAGTCTTGAGAGTCTCTTGGACTGCAAGGAGATCCAACCAGTCCATTCTAAAGGAGATCAGTCCTGGGTGTTCATTGGAAGGACTGAAGCTGAAGCTGAAACTCCAATACTTTGGCCACCTCATGAGTTGACTCATTGGAAAAGACCCTGATGCTGGGGAGGGATTAGGGGCAGGAGGAAAAGGGGATGACAGAGGATGAGATGGCTGGATGGCATCACCGACTCGATGGACATGAGTTTGAGTGAACTCCGGGAGTTGGTGGTGGACAGGGAGGCCTGGCATGCTGCGATTCATGGGGTTGCAAAGAGTCAGACGCGACTGAACTGAACTGATAGTCAATGGCTGTAGCTTTCTTCCTGTATAATTCTTACTTTTGTAAGAATTACTTTTGTCCTCTTAATCTTTTATCCTCTCCTTCTAGGGAAGTTTCTTAGATTCATTTATGTTGATTTTTCTCTGTCGTGTCAAATACAGATTTCAGTTCTCTGTTGTTTTTGTTTTTCTTTCGTTTTGTTTTTTTGGTTGATTGAACCCATGTGAAGCATTCTCACTTCTGATGTGCTGTTCTTGTTTCACAGAATCTGCATTGTCCTATACATTTAAAATGTAAAAGAAGCCTTTCTAAACATTTTCTTCTGTTTCCTAGGTTTGTTTTTTATACTTGTGCTTACTTTCTGTCCCTTAGTATAATGTATCTTTTTCTGTTAAGCTTTAATATTTTATCCACAGATCCCATAATACTGGAATATCTTTTCTGTCTGGAAGAGCTCTATCCCTACATAGTTCATAAGATTTCCCTTGTTTCCCTAAAACTGCCTTGTTGGCTGATGATATAGTATCTTTTTGCATTAATCTACTCAGGATCCCATAATAAAATACCCTAAATAGCACAGACTGGCAAGCTTAGAAAACACAAATTTATTACAGTTCTGGAAGCTGGAAGGTCGAGATCAAATGCCGGCAGAGTTGGTTTCTGGTGAGGCCTCTCTCCCTTGCTTATAGATGGTTGCCCTCTTGTTTTGTCTTCACATGGCCTTTTGGGGCATGTACTCCTTCCTGGTGTCTCTTCCTCCTCTTATGAGGACACCAGTTCTATTGAATTAGGGAGTCTACTCCTATGACCTCATTAACCTTAATTACCTCCTTAACCTTAATTACCTCCTTAGAGGACCCATCTCCAAATACTGTCATCCTGGACAGGGAACATACAAATTTGGGGAGTGCAATTCAGTCCATAACAACTTTTCAGAACAAGCTGTGGTTCTTTAGCTTTAGGTCATGTTCCAGGTCATCCACTAAGGACTAATTCTGGACTGAGGAAGGAGCTGCACCTGTTCCTACCTCTCTGTACCCTGATTTTGATGTAGAGAACCAGTTCTCAAGGGACTCAAGTTGATAAGTCCTTGATTAAAGGGAATAAGTAGAACAAGTCCAAGTTCCAGGAATGCTACTGCCTGACTCTGCTTACAAATAGCTGATATTACTCTCAGCCATGTTTAAAGCCCAAGTTGTATGTAAATATGAGTCTAAAAATAAGCGCTCTACCTGCACTTCTTATTTTCTTGTTGTTTACCTTCCTCTTTTAGGAAATACTTAATTTTATTTCTAATTTACTTTTTTTCACTGTTAAGGATAGAGTTACTCAGAAAACACAGATTGGCTGCCATGAATGAATGAAATCTTGACAGTAGTTTATGGTTGGTTCAACTTTCACCTCTGGTTTCATGCCCATCTCAGTTCTGTTTCAGAAGTCAAAAGTCAAAGTGTGCAAGGATACAGCCATCCTTCCATCTACCTTCTTCATGTTGTTGTTAAAAGAAATTCCTCCCAGATGAAAAAAAAACCAGCTTATTATTTGAAAATACTTTTTTGAATGCTTTCATACATATTTTGTAGGGAATTGGGGAGGTAGGGATGGGAGAGACAAGCTTCCTCCCCTCCCCNCGTGAGTCTGAGTGAACACCGGGAGTTGGTGATGGACAGGGAGGCCTGGTGTGCTGTGACTCATGGGGTCGCAAAGAGTCGGACAGGACTGAGCAACTGAACTGAACTTTGTTAGATGTTTGTATTGAAGGCCTTAGTAGAACAAAGAATTATATACTTTAAAAAATTAAAGTAATTCCAGCTTGAGATATGTGCTGTGAATGAAAAATATACTATGTTCTGAGAGAATGTATGGAGGAAGGAATCCCGTTAGTATTCAGATTGGGATTGCATTGAATCTGTAGGTTGCCTTGGGTGATAATGGTCATCTTCACTTTCTGGAGAATTTTTATCTTAAATGGATATGAATTTCATCAGAAGCTTTTTTGGCATCTATTTAAATGATTGTATGATTTTTGTTATTTTTTAATGTAGTCTCACACTTATTGATTTGCAGATACTGAACTCCCCTTGAGGATAAATCCCACTTGATCATGGTTTATCATCCTTTCAATGTGTTGCTGAATTTGGATTTCTAGTGTTTTGTTTGAGGGTTTTCATGTCTATGTTCAACGGTGATATTGGCCTGTAATTTTCCCTGGGATCTTTGTCTGATTTTGGTATCAAGGTTATGGTGGCCTCATAGAATGAGTGTGGAAGTATTACTTCCTCTGAAATTTTTTGGAATTGTTTCAGAAGGGTAGATTTTAAGTCTTCTCTAAATGTTTGATAGAAGTCACCTGTGAAGCCGTGGTCCTAGACCTTTGTTATGATCCACAGTTTCAATTTTAGTACTTGTGATTGGTCTGTTCATATTTTTTATTTATTCCTGGTTCAATCTTGGGAGATTGTATCTTTCTAAGAATTTGTCCATTTCTTCCAGTTTGTCCATTTTATTGGTATACAGTTTCTTGTGGTAGTCTCATCTTACCCTTTCTATTTTCATGGTGTCCCTTGTAATTTCTTTTTCATTTCTAATTTTATTGATTTGAGCCTGCTCCCTTTTTTTCTTGGTGTCTGTCTAAATGTTTATCAATTTTGTGTATCTTTCAGCTTTTACTTTCATTGATCTTTGCTATAGTTTTCTTTATCTTTGTTTCATTTATTTATGCTCTAATCTTTATGATTTTTTTTCCTTCTATTTTTAGGTTTGTTTGTTCTTTCTCTAGTTTTAGGTGTTATGTAATTTGTGATTTTTCTTATTTCCTGAGGTAAGATTTTATTGCTATCAACTTCCCTCTTAGAACTGCTTTTGCTGTATCCCTTAGGATTTGGATCATTGTGGTTTCATTTTCATTTATCTCTAGGTATTTTTTGATTTCCTCTGATTTCTTCAGGGATCCATTGGCTGTTTAGTAGCATATTGTCTACCTCCTTGTGTTTGTGTCTGTTTCTATGTATTAGGTAGGTCTGTCCTGCGAGGCCCAGCAGCACACTTCCCCCTGGTCAGCAGAACCATGTGGTCTGGGGGTGGCCCCTGTGCAGGCCCCATGGGCCCTTCTGTTGTGGCAGGGCTGGCTACTGTGGGTGCACTGGTAGGCATGGCTGGCCCCTAGTCCAGTTGGTTGCTAGGCCCTGCCTTGTGCAGAGGCTACTGGCTGCTGGTGGAACTGATCTCAGAGGAGCTAGCTGCATGGCCTGGGGAGTCCTTGTCCTGGTCCTGTCCCACTGGTGAGGGGGGCTGGGTTGTAGCTGGCTTCAAGCCCAGGTTTGCCAGAGCTGATGCTGACCTGCCATTGGGTGGGGTTGGGGCATGTTGTGACTGGTTGCACAGTCTGGGATGACCTGGTGATGGGTAGGGCCAGATCACAAGTGCCTGGCTTTGGGAGTACAGGGGGGCCAGACTAGCTAGTCTGTTGTTGGGTGGAGCCAGATCCTGATGTGACCAGCTGTGGAGCTCTGGGGGTTCCAGGGCTGGTGCTGACCCACTGATGGGCAGATCCAGGTTTGGCTATGGCCTGGGGATCCTGCAGGTGGTAGATGAGACCAGATTCCAGGGCCATTGCTGGCCCACTGGTGGTTGGGGCTGGATTCTGGGGAAGCTGACTGAGGAGCCTAAGATATCTTGGAGCTGGTGTTTCCCTGCCGGTAGGTAGGGCCCCAGGGACTAGTGCTGACTAGCTGGTGGACATGGCTGTGTCCTGGTGCTAATGAACTAGGGGAAGGATTCCAAAATGGCTCTTGCCAGCACCTGTGTTTTCCTGGTAAAATCACCTCCCAAAGTGGCTGCTGTCAGTGTTGTGAGGGTAAGTCCCAAATGCCTTCTGCCTCCCTGGGAGGCTCTCCAAGATCAGCTACTTACTCAAGTTCCTTTCATATTACTGCTTCTACTCTGGGTCTCAACATGTGAGATTTTGTGTGTGCCCTTTAAGAGCAGAGTCTGTGTTTCTCACAGCCTTCCAGGCTCTCCTGAAAGTAAGCCATGCTGCCTTCAAAGCCAAATGTCCCATGGACTCATTTTCCTAAGGCAGGACCCCAGGGCTGAGAAGCTCAGTGTGGGGCTCAACCTTGTTGCTCCTTGAGAAACATGTTTACAACTGTTCATGCCCATTAATGTTTTATCTGTATAAAGCAGATTACTTTGATCTATAGTTCAGATCTGTATTCAGATCCTGTCTGGCTGTTATTATTAATTGTTGCCTATGTTCTCTTTTTATCTGGAGAAAAGTTCTGTTCTCCATATATACCTTTGTTTTTTTCCTCTCTCTCTCTACAAGTACAAAGAAGAAAAAATACTTCTGGAATGAATCTAATTTTTATTTTCCATCATAAATTTCTGCATTCTCAATTTTTTTCCCACAATTTATAATGTGAATTTTAAACCCACAGGAATATTTTTGTTTTATTTACATTCTTTTCTCATCTAAGCCAGCTGTGCAAATCACAGAATTAATTTTGATGGTGTGTATCTTTTTTTTTCCCAATCTCCCTTCTAACTGACTTAGGTGATGGAGCAGAATACAGAATTCAAATGAGGGAAAAATTTCGCATCATGTTAGATAACAACCATTTGCTTGGGAAATCTGAAGATTTCTGTCATGAAATTGCTCAGGAAGGCCGAGAACTGTTGGAACGTTTGTTTGAAGATGTTGGAACCGAAGAGCAGCCACAGACAGTGGTCCTTCAAGGGGCTGCTGGAATAGGCAAAACAACGTTGGTGAGAATGATGATGTTAGACTGGGCACAGGGCAACCTCTACCAGCAGAAATTTACCTATGTTTTTTATCTCAATGCGAGAGAAATTAACCAGTTGAGAGAGAGCAGCTTTGTTCAGTTGCTGTCAAAGGACTGGCCCAGCACAGAAGGTCCCATTGAAAGGATTATGTCCCAGCCAAGTCGTCTCCTTTTTATTCTTGATAGTTTTGATGAACTGAGCTTTGCCTTTGAGGAGCCTGAGTTTGTGCTGTGTGCAGACTGGACCCAAGTGCATCCTGTGTCCTTCCTCATGAGTAGTTTGCTGAGAAAAGCGATGCTCCCTGAATCATCCTTGTTGGTGACAACAAAACTCACAGCTTGGAGGAAACTAAAGCCTTTGTTGAAGAATCAGCATTCTATACAGTTACTAGGTATGTCTGAGGATGCAAGACAGGAATATATTTACCAGTTTTTTGAAGACCAGAGTTGGGCCTTGCAAGTATTCAGTTCCCTAAGAAACAATGTGATGCTTTTTAACATGTGCAAAGTCCCTGCAGTGTGCTGGGTCGTTTGCAATTGTCTGGAGCAGCAAATGGAAAAGGGTGGTGATATCACGCTGACTTGCAAGACAACCACTTCTCTGTTTGCCTGCTCTATCTCTAGCTTGTTGACACAAGTAGATAGAAGCTTTCCTGCTCTACCCAGCCAAACCCAGCTGAGAAGCCTGTGCCACTTGGCAGCCAAAGGAGTATGGACTATGACATATGTATTTTACAAGGAAAATCTCAGAAGACATGGGTTAGTGAAATCTGATGTTTCAATTTTCCTAGACACAAATATTCTTCAAAAGGACACAGAGTATGAAAACTGTTATGTGTTCACCCACCTACACATTCAGGAGTTTTTTGCAGCAATGTTCTATGTGTTGCAAGACAATTGGGACACCAGGGACGATTCCCTTCAGTCTTTTGAAAATTTGGAGCTGGTGCTTGAAAGCAGCAGTTATAAAGACCCTCATTTGCTACAGATGAAATGCTTTTTGTTTGGCCTTTTGAATGAAGATCGAATGAAACAACTGGAGGAAACTTTTAACTGTACAATGTCACTGGAGGTGAAATGGACGATACTTCAGTGGATGGAAACGCTGGGAAACAGTGAACAGCTTCCATCACATCTGGTTTTTCTGGAGTTGTTTTCCCATTTGTATGAGACTCAAGATGAAATATTTGTAAGCCAGGCAATGAGATATTTCCAAAAGGTTGTCATTAATATTTGTGAGGAAATCCATTTGCTTTTGTCTTCATTCTGCCTGAAGCACTGCCAGTGTTTACGGACCATGAAGCTGATGGTAACTGGGGTATTTGAGAANAGTTGTTTTCCCATTTGTATGAGACTCAAGATGAAATATTTGTAAGCCAGGCAATGAGATATTTCCAAAAGGTTGTCATTAATATTTGTGAGGAAATCCATTTGCTTTTGTCTTCATTCTGCCTGAAGCACTGCCAGTGTTTACGGACCATGAAGCTGATGGTAACTGGGATATTTGAGAAGATGTTAAACTCAAGCTTCCCACCTGAAACTTGGTAAGTGGGTTAGGTCAGTTCCCTGGAAGTTCCCTGCAAGGGAGTGAAGGACATAGGTGTGGTCAGAGGGAGGGGAGGAGTTGTTTAACTGGGGTCCCAGAGCCAGGATAACCTTTCAGAATTGTCCCACCTTGAGACAAGGAGGCCAGACACTGAAACCCCCTATTGACCAGTCACAGTTACTGGTGAGGAATGGGCAAAAATGTGCCTGCAGGTGCTCTCTTGGCCTGAGGGCAATTCCCAGAGAAGCACTTGGCTGAGAGCTTCCAGCAACTAGGGAATGAGTGTTTCAGTTCTCAGGGAGGGAGGCAGCACAGTGCTAACTTCCATGCACTATAATATATTCTTTTTAAAAAAAATAGAGACCAGGAATTTCTTGCTGAACCCAGAGTACATAGCTCATTTGTTTGGGCTGTTTCACTTTACTGACCTCACTCACCTTCCCTATTACCTTGATATAGTTTGGCCTTTGCATGAAGGATTTAGCCCTTTAACACCATAAATAGTGAGATAAGAAATAGTAGGTGCTGAAGGAATGTTTTGAAAGACTAAATGCACCTTCAGCATTTTATGCATATTATTTTACCCTCTCTCCTTTCTCAAGTTACTTTTTCTAACTCTCTTGAACTATGGTATCAGTTCCAGATTTAACTGATTAAGGGCTTGGGGCTTCTCTGGTGGCTTAGAGGGTAAAGCATCTGCTTGCATTGCAGGAGACCTGGGTTTGATCCCTGTGTCAGGAAGATCCCCTGGAGAAGGAAATGGCAACCCACTCCAGTATTCTTGCCTGGAAAATCCCATGGACAGAGAATCCTGGTAGGCTACAGTCCATGGGGTCGCAAAGAGTCAGACACAACTGAGTGACTTCACTTCATGTGGCACACAGCTATATAATCACAGAATATTTAACATGTTGTCCAAGCTAATGCTGGTCAAAACCATATCTCAATTTATTTTTAAGATTATAAAACTGAGATTCAGAGAAGTTCACCCAGAAAGTTACAGTTATCAATTATTGATTCAAGCACAGATCAAATAATAGCTAACATTTGCTTAATACATACCCAGTATCCCTCTAAGTACCAGCTCATTTAGTCTCCAACAATCCTACGTAGATGCTGTTATTTCCATTTTACTTATAAAAAACTGAGGTACCAAGAAGGAACATAACTTGATTGAGGTTATACATCTGATTATAGGTGTCTGGTTTTCCAACTTTACCCGAGTTTTCTCATTGCCATTACATACAAATGTATTTCTCTTATAAGAAAATGCATTTCATTTCTGTTGAAACTGTGGGAGTAAGAATTGTAGGCTGGGATGCTATGACTTTTCCTGTCCTTAGGGAGGTGTAAGTAATCACTTGCAGTCAGTTTTCTTAATTCTGACTTCATAGTTCTACTTACAGAAGACATGATTGAACCCAGAACATTAGAATGTATTTCATGCCTAATAAAAGGATTAGGAAGGATTTCTAGCAACTGTGTTGCTAGTCTGTGTGCTACTTTCCCCGCATCTATGTTATAGTGTTATCTGATTCTAGAGTTACCATTGTTGTGAAAATAAGAGACCAAGAACCCCATATTTTTTTAAGAGACATTATAGGTGACCTCAGCCTAAGTTATAA